>VXAL01004509.1:3457-37749 GCA_013399475.1 Chauna torquata
GAAACCTAAGTGCTCATTTAAAGTCCCTTATGCACCACACATGCACATCTTTACTAGGCACAGCCCTGTAACTAGCTATCATTTTTGCCATACAGACATAATGAAATTTACTGAAGATTGTCTTACAGGAAAGCGATAAAGCTGGGTTTTCTTTCTTTTATACGAGTTCTATATTTCAGGTACAAAAATGTGTGGATTCACTTAAGTCTGAAAAATGGAGTAAATATCATTAAAAAAAAAAAGTCTGAGCAGAAAACCATTATCAGGCAGAGTAATTTCATTTTAGAAATCAACATAACAATACATACCATCCTACAAAATTTGTTTCTGCCGATTCCTAGTTTTCTCAAGCTCACTTATGATTTTAAATGAATTTTAAGTATGATACAAATTAGAATTTCAAGTTTTTCAAGTTTTTAGATAATAACTAAAGCAGAATTTGTCAAATGTCTTAGCAATGTAGTTACTTAGTTTTAATTTGGATAAAACACACAAAATATACTGACAATCTACTAAACTCATTACCACAACAGACTAAGTTAATATTTCTCTGAAATTCAATTACAAAGAATTGATTTGAGCAACTTTATATTTGACAAGCTGCAAATAGTTTCAGTTAATAGGGCAGTTTTATCAATTAGTTTTATGCCACATTTTGGTTTTGTGAGATCATGCTCTGTCCAAGCATTTTTACTAAGCTCCTCATTACTATGGTATCCAGCACCTATTTTAGAAAGCTCTTTTTGCCAGCAATATAATTTTACTCAGTGGCTCAGAATGATAAGAATATGCGCTTTTAAAATGGGAGTGATTATAATTTGCTTCCAAGCTAGCAGAGCATAGCAGCTCAGGGCAAAATCTAAAACCATCTTCTCTACATTCACTTCAGGGATCTCTAAATTTGTACCATTTACAATGCTATGGATTACTAAGGTTGTTTAACAAGAGCTAACTGGATCCAGCTTCAGGAGTCATTCCATTTGGGAGACTTTCCAATGCATTTTGTGTTTATTTTGGAAGACATTTAAAGGCTTTAGAGAGAAGAATTATGAATTAGCCAGTCACTCTAGATTCTTGGAATTTCAGAACTGATCTAATTATTCCCATTAAAGTCAATACGAGATTTACTATTAACTTCTAAGAAGACTGAGCTAGCAGTAAAGAATTTTGAATTTGCTCCTTCGGAAACACAATAGGGATTTACTGTTTGCTTCCTTTGGGAGAAGGGCAGATAGTACCAGGCCAAATTTTAACATCATTATCTAGACTTAATTTCCACTCATTTAAGTGGAAACTCTATCTGAATATGTTATGAATTGATTAAGGATCTGGAGATTTGACCCCTGATTGAAGAAAAAGAAGAAAAGGTTTCGCTTTGCTGTTTAGAAGCAGTGTCATGAATGTAATTTCCAGTATGCCTATGTGTACAGATGGAAACCTAGCATGTTTCACGAAGTGTCCAAAGACATGTCAGGTAATTAAAAGAAATGTTTACATTTGCATTTAAGATTTGCACATAATTATGCCTAAAATCACTTGTCTATCTGGCCCATACTCTCTTAAGGGTAAAATGTCCTACAGAAAGTAGAATTATTTTTTGTAAGTGAAAACTAAAATATAGAAATGGAAATTTATCGGGACGGAGAGAGTCTTTCATAGATTCAAGTTGTGAAATCCACAAAAATCTGTTTAAAAATAGATACCCTGTCACTGCTATTACTAGATGAATTGTTTTTTCTTAGAGCTGCCAAAAATACATATGGAGCAGTGTAAGTGTCTAGGAAAATGTAATTAAACAGAACATTTAAAGTCAAAGCCATTAGGCCCTGGCAACTCTTGTTTCTTTCTTGACAGAAATTACTGAGCACATAAGAAGTCTAAATAAAACAATTTGGAGATTAAAATGTAAAAGAGGAAAACATGGCTGCTTGGGTAGAATTACTAAAGCAGTGAGCACCGGAAGTAAGGCATGATGTAGCTGTTAAGGACCTATACATGTTGAAAAAAATACCCCAGATTATAATCAGCTGATTTGGGGTTTAATGTATCTACTTTTTCTGTTGGTTGGGGATGGGTGTGGTATCAGCTCCTTTGTATGTGCAAGTGAATAAACATACTGAGTTCAATAGCTGAGCTATTAAACATCATTTCAGGATTTTATTAACTCATTGGTTCTAATTTTTTGGCTCTGAAGTATTTGATATTTGTATTTCATCACTTTTTTTTGTTTGATATGAAAAAGCTGCTGTACCTGAAGGTACCATAAATGAGTACTGTGAAATACTGAACTCCACACTCCTTGAATCTTGAGTGCACTAAAAAGCAGTCAAGTGCCCTCTTTGTTATCATGGGCAGTGTAAGGCATTACACACTGCTGACAACAGTAAGTGAGAAAAGTTTGCAACATTTTTATGAGCTACATTTTGCAAAATGTTTTCCTGCCTTTTTTTTTTTTTTTTAATTACCTCTATTATTCAGACTGATGCTGTTTTGCACAGAATTCTTTCTCCAGAGCTGCAGACAAATATGCGCTCTAAAAGCTGGCCTCTTATATGCAGCGGCTTCAAGTACTGCCTATCAATTTCATAGCTTTACATAAAGATCTCAGTCTTTTACGTGATTCTGAGATTTCCCTATTAGAAAACGGTGTTTTCTTTTTATGGACAGCAATCCATTCATAATGTCTGTAGAGAGGTGGTCTCAGAAACATCTCCGTTCACTGAAAGTCAAAGTACTTTTTATGGAGCAGAGGTAAACTATAAAGAAAGATCAAACATAAAATGACTGAAGGTACAATTCAGGGGAGAAAAGGACCTCAGAGGATCACCTACATTCTCTGTGGAGTTCTACATTTTATTACAGGCCATATTCTGCTATTTAGCAGTACTGAGCAGAGGAAGAGTGGCAATATCTTTCCTCAGATGAAGGAAAAATACTAAGCTGCCCTTCAGTAGGACTGAAAGGTCAGTACTAACTGGGATAACTATTCGTTTCAGCCACTGAAAGGACACACATCCTGCCTGCCTGTCCAGAGTGCTCATTAGGTTCACCCTATAGCAAATTAATCTCACTATACAAAGAAGCGGGCTAGCTGCCATTAGTCAGTGAACCATGACATTTCTGCACTCTGCATGTAAAATAACTCACTCAACAGAAGCCTGTAATGCAGAATGTGTAAGAGTCACACAGCCTGCATGGAGCAGATTACCAAGGTTTCTACCTTGCAACACAGGAGTACTGAATTCCCTGAAGGAACTGAGAGAAAGAGCCTACCCGCACTCATGGTGCTAAGATGCCTAATCTTCAGGGTATATCATAGTAATGTGCCTGCTTACCTGGAAACTTCAAGAAGTCACCTCCTTTTAAGGGGAGACCTGTACTAGGCATTTAGGTGGTATCAATGGTCTCAAACTCATACTGGAATTTATATATTGAATTAAACTTCAACTATTCTATCTTCTTCAGCATCAGATCAAGACAGGTGCCAAAATTATATCTTTAATTAGGTGTGACTGACCTACAGCTACGAGAACTTGCTGTATTTTCTCTTGTACACTGGTAATATTCTCCACCAGGTCACTATTTTATCAGTTATGTGCCATTCTATCGTGAGCAATTTTTTAGTTCTGTGGCATGTCATCTGCAGACTGTAACTCGTAGGAGAGCAAGAGTCTTTCTATTACCCAAAATGAAATAATAATAATAATTTAAAAAAAGGTTCATAAATTCAAGACTCTCAAAATGCAGGGGGAGCAACACGGCAGGGGGGGAAGAGGTGAGCAGGGAATATTGCACAACCACTTTAATTTTAGCAAATTTTAAATTCTGGAATCTTGACTTTGCAACTACTCTTTAACATAATATGTTGTAGGAGGCATTACATATTATTTGGTTAGTACCAAATGTACTGTGCAATTCATAATAATATATAATAAAATAACAATGCATCCCCCTTAACCAGTTGTGTCTGACAGCACATAATTTAAATCTTCACTGTCCCATGGAGCATTCTAAGCAGCAAGCATGAAATATGTAAATGAGATAATTAGACTGGAGATGATACAACTGACGCAGATGTACATCTATGCATGAAGATTTTGGTGATAAGGAAAAGGCCATGAAGCACTTTTCCTTCAACCTCTGAGAGCTGTGCTACAGATTTATTCAGAATGAAGAACCTTTCAAAATAACTACTTCATTGCAAAGCAATTAAAATTTGCTTTATACTGTCTTAAGTTTTGAAAAGCTGTCAAACCTACAGATGATTCCTCAGACCTTATTGCTACAATGCATCAGTAGTCTATTTTTATTTTACATGAAATAACATATAGCACAATGTGCTATGGGATACAAACAGCACATATGGATTGAAATACATTTAATATAGCCAAATTTTATCTTCAAAATCTAGTTCCAGCTAACGTGCTTACATGTGTTTTATTCTTTACTTGCGTTTTTATGTGGATTGTAAATGGGATTGATTCATGCTGTAATTATAAAAGACTGAAAGAATAACAACAATGTGAAATTAGAGCTCTAAAGTGATGGATCTGGACTACTATTACTGCAAATATGGGGTCCAGACTTGTCTTGTTGAGAGGTTCATATCAGTACAATTTTGTTTCCACTGAAGTAAGTGACAGGTTAACTGATCGTCTCTAGCAGCCATGCTAGCCTCATACTGGAGACCTCGTGGGATGTGTACACCCATACCAGCTGTAGATCTGCAAGTTAGCATATATGATTGGGGATTCTTGGCTTTGGTATAAACTCAGAACTCAGGTTAATAAAACAACACTAGGAGTACAGAGGTGTGTAACTTGATTTCAGTCATTATCAAACATTCTGGTGAAAGCCAGTATTAGCTTTAGGGTGTTATATGCCTTCTGTGAGCATCTGGTATGAATTACTAGCCTTAGCAGTGACTAATTAGGCTTTTAGGTCTGGAGGTCCCTGATTCAGTACTTGATTATCTAAGAGAAGCTTTCAAATAGGCTCAAGTCCAAATCCACTAGTGATTTGACCGAGACTTATCATTTAGAGTTTTTCACTTTTTTCGCTGCCACTTTTGTGCTAGATCTCCTCTAGCCTGGACTCTGTGGACTAAAGGTATTTAAACAAAAGATATATTTTTTGCCCCACAGAGTCCTTTGCCTCCAACCCAGGTTTTAGGGCTGTATTTGCTCTGTGGCCTATGTGTAATAAGGAAGCTTTCCTTTTTCCAACAATTTTACTGGTATTCAGAACTCTCAATAAAATTGTGTATCCCGTTGTGCCTCAAGATCAGTTAGAGATTAGTGCTTTGTGAACTTAAGGGCTTTTGGTTTTCACTGTTGTTAGTCCTCAACAAGAGAGATTTATTTAGAAGTTTCTTTGAGCTATATTCTCTGTACTATATATACTCTTCCATAGACCAGCTACAATCTTTTCCATTATCTTGATATATACTTTATACATTTAAAATATTAGGCTAAAACTTCAGCTGGCATAAATTAATATCACAATAATTGACAGATGGCCTTCTGTGCTTGTGCAATTAATATTTTTAGTGGATTATTGTAAACACAAGAAGTACAGAGCAAGATGAGTACAGAAGAGAAATATGAACAGTATATATGGTGCCTTTGATCTTTTAAAGAGTAAAAAAGGAAATAGTGGGAGACAAGAGTGTGAAGCTAGAGCCTGACCACAAGATTTGCTAAAGAAACAACTAGTAAACCCACAGAGTAACTCACAGTCAATGTCACACACCTACAGAAGAAAGACAGGGTGCAGGAAACAGGCCGGTAAATAGCAGACCATTATTTCATTAGGGGTGCACAAGGTTGTCAGCAAATGTGCCCCTATTACTTAGGGTTTGTTCAATTTCTGCTGCGTTCATAACAAAAATCTACAGCAGGTTAATGTAATGTTATGAATGCATCATTAACTTTTGCAGGTGCAACTGCAAAAGCATGGTAGCATTGCTTTCCGAGAAATATAGACAATTAATTTCAATGATGTTAGACCATGTAGTTTCACTGAGAGTTCCTCTATAAAGCACTTTTAAAAGCATGCTGCTCTTATGAGCTATCATTACAGCTAAGCCAACTTTTCATCATCACTTGGAAACTCAAAATATATTCATAAAAAAGGAATTAAAGCTAAGAAAAAATATAAGCCAAAAAGAAAAAAAGAAAAAAGAAAAATGAAGTTAGAACACCTTCCCCCCCAATTTTCATGCTTTCATCCTTCTGTGATTATCTGACCACAGTGAGCTGAAGCTTGTATATGCAAACATCACCATTCAGTTATAAATAAGGAGTGATTTGAATAGTTGGTTCTTCCATAGAAAAACTCAGATCAAATGAGAGAGCTTTTAATTAAACAACAGGTTATTTTTCAGTTCTTGGAAACCATCAGTGACTACTGCTCTCATTCTTGGGAGAAAAGATTTAGCCAGTAATAGTCAGCAGCATCAGCTGTACCCCCAAACATTTTTTATCTTTGTAGTCTTCTTTATCACAGATGTATTTCTGTAGTATCCTTTTATCCAAATAGCATCACTGAGTCAAGATTTGAAGAATTACTTCTTCTCATTTTCCTTTTATTTTTCCCTAGCTCTCACCAAGTGCTATCCCCATCTTGACAATTTCAATTTGCTTACTTTTTCCTACTCTCTTTCTGATTTCTTACTCAAGGGACACCGGTCCTTCTATTCATCTGGAGGATGTTTGCTCTGAAATAAAATCTGAGATGGATGACAGAATACAAATCAAAATGGTTCTTGCAAATTTTGGCTTTCCTAGAAATAAATATATAAGGAGAACCCTAACTCTGATGATAGTAGGTTTGGGCAGTTCTGGAAGCAATGGTGGGAAAAGTCACCAGCACAATTTTATTAGGGTGGGTTCAAGGCCTATTTTCTTAATTTTCATTACTTACAGGTAATGTATGCTTGTATTTAAGGCATTGGTAAAACTGTATACAGTTGTCAATGCATAAATACTTGTCTGGTCATAATGTCCATGTTCCTTATAATAAATGAAAACAGAGGAGGAACATGAAATTGGTAAAAATTTAGATATATGTGATTTAAAGCTATTTACTGCTAATGTTTTAACTTGACATAGAAACATCACTGCTGATGAGACCTCCTTGCTTCATCCAGGCCCAATTTTCATTATGATACCACTTATTCTTCATGCATGCAAAATGGATTAGTTGTGCAATGCAACCATTCTTCCTTTTTGATCCTTTGCAAATAGATCATTTTTCCTTTGTACAGAGGTTAACAACTATTCTGAATAAAATGAAGCCAAAAGAGAATTGGAGCAAATAACTGGATGAGAAATTTCATGATCTGAACTTGTGCCAAAATACAACTGTGAATACCCACAGCAAAATAAAAATTGAACAATTGTCTGTTCTCTGCCTTCAACAGCAGTTCCCACACTCTCAGGGTGGTATTTTTGATCCAGGTTGTTCTCAGACAACAAGCTATTGATAACTTTAACGTTCCCAGTAACATAATGCAACAATTACTAACAAATCCATATCTATTTTTTAAAGAATAGATTCTGTACATGTAGCAGTGCCATAATCCTAAGAAACCACTTTGTACAGAAGACAAAGCATGTTTACTCAACTGTTAGCCAGCCATCTTTCCTCAAAACTCATCTCTCAAACTCCTCATGTTCCCCCCCAACCATTTTACAGAAAAAATTGTTCCCTGTACTGGGTCTGGCCGGGATGGAGTTAACTTTCCCCACAGCAGCCCATACAGTGCTGTGCTCTGCACTTGTAGCTAGACCAGCACTGACACCACACCAGTGTTTTGTCTATTGCTGAGCAGCGCTTGCCCAGCACCCAGACCCTCCAACCCCCCAAACTCCGTGGGCTGGGGGTGAGCAGCAGCTGGGAGGGGACATCACCGGGGCAGCTGACCTGAACCGACCAGAGGGATATTCCATACCATGTGATGTCACACTCAGCAATAAAAGCCGGGAAAGGGGAAGGAGAAGGGGGGATTCTCATTATGAAGATGTCTGTCCTCCCGAACAACCGCTATGCGTATTGAGGCCCTGCTTCCCAGGACGTGGCCGAACACTGCTTGTTGACGGGAAGTAGAGAATTTTTTCTCTCTTTGCTTCCGCGCGGCCTTTGCTTGTATTATTTCTTTTTTTTTTTTCTTTCCTTTTCCCTGTAATTAAATTATCCTTATCTCAACCCTTGAGCCCTTGTCCATCATATTTTCTCCCCCTGTTCCTTTGAGAAGGGGGAGTGAGCGAGCGGTTGTGGTGGAGTTTGGCTGCCCAACAGGGTAAAACCACCACATTCCCGCGTGATGAGGAACTTAGGTGACTTGGTCACTTGACTAGCCAAACTTCCCATATTTAAAACTCCTTAGCAACATTAGTTTTGGAGGCCTAAAATATATATTTTATCCAACACATTTAGGCGATAGTCACCTTTCTTAAATTAATATGCATGATTGTCTATGTGCATAGTGTGCCACGTATACATAGCAAAGAAAATGGTGAGCTTCAAAACTTGCAAGAGCGATCCACAGTAATATTCCCACTGCATTTGCCAAGTTTGAGATTCTGTATACTGCAGGTATGGATCAAGTCTCTCCACTCCATATTAATTTAAACACTGAGCTGTAACTGTTCATCTTGGAACATAGTACAGTTATATTGCAAGTATTCTTAAGGCTTTTTTTTTTTTTTTGGCTGGAGATTTACAATTACAATGAGGTCTTGTGTGATTAAAGAGTGCATTTCACTCAATACTAAGAGCCTTGGGGTGAACAGCATATAAAATTTATTGCAAATGCAAAGAAAGGACCATATTGCTTTTCCATTTAGCTACAGGCATGAGTTCTTTCAATACTGCTGAAAAGTTTTAATGATACTACGATATATGTCAGAAAGCAAACAAACAAAAATGATAAATCTGGTGAGAACTCAGTATTTGCCTGGTAAAATAACACAGAAATATGCTTAGATAATCTATGATACTGATCACACAGACTGTCTGAAAGCCCTTTCATCATTTCATACTACCAAAAAAGGAAGACTATCTCTACACAGAGAAGAGAAAATATTACAGTTGCTACCAATTAGAAAGTGCCCTCTTTGCAGGAGATAGAGAGGGTTCTGGAAATCCTAATGACAATGAAACCATATAAAAGCTTCGGGGATCTGAAAAACAACACAGCAAGTTGACTAGCAGACACGTCTGAGCAGAAAATATGCTGTTTGAAAAGAAACAAGAGATCTTATTTTCCAGTTATATATTCTGTAAGTAGCATAAGGAATAGATATTAAGCTTCAAATGAAGCACTCCTACTAACAGCCTATCCATACAGTACCATCGGGAAGCATCTGGAGGAAATGATCACCCATACATTACCCAGTCTGGTACTATATACAACAAACTACCCAATGTAACAGTCACTGGATGGACTGCACAGTTTTGAAGTGTCAAGTGTGGTTAAAACATACATCAAAAGTTACATTCCAACAATGATGACAATGAAAACTCTGAGCAACCACAGTCTGGATCAGAGTCCTCGATTTACAAAGGGTCTGATACTGCAAATATTCACAGAAGTAAAATAATGTAATTATTAATTGTAAAAATATGATTTATCATTGAAAAGCACAGGACTGAACCAACACAGTAGATATAATCCCAGTCCTGACAAGTTCACCAGTCGGTAGGTGTTTGAGTGATGCTGGAAGAAACTCCTTATGCTTGCTCTTTTTAAGCTTCGTCACAACAGTTTATTGAGTGAAATGGGTTAACTGATTCATCATATGTCGTCATCTGTATACATAAACTCACAATGGGCAATTTCAAGTCATTCTTATTAATGAATATTATTTCACTGTACGTTGTGAGATACAGTGAATGATTAAAATTTATAATGATTTTTATATAAAAAAGATATGAAATAGTTCTTACAGTTGGCCTCTGAACGTTAGTTTCTTCATGCAGTCATAAGATAAACACAGTATCTCCCCACTTTCTGTCTTAGGATCAAACAAGAAGTGTGTGAACTACATCATCCTGTAAGTAGATGAATTTCACTGAATTAAAAAAATTAAAAAGAAGAAAATAAGTATTTTTATGAATTTTCTAAATATTCCCAAGACTGTTAATCACTGAATGGATGGGAGGGGAAACTCAAGATTTCTCTTTTTTGGATCAAGACCAACACAACCTGAGTCATGATGTATAACAAATATGTTTATATATGTGTGCTAAGTGCATTCACATCAATTGGAAAATAATCTTGTTTGTTTAGTATTTCTCTTGATATAAATAAAAAATTGCTTAAGAAAAAAACATTTCTAGTTTTAATGGAGCAGTAATGCTTTATTTTATAGGCAGGTAACATAATAAAAATTTTATTTTGTGAAGGAAAAAACCAAGAAGTTTAGATTAAATGATTACAGTGATGAAGGTATATCATGACCATCATATTTAAGTGGTAGCTCAGTTTTTATTTTCTTAAACACTGATTTTTTTTTTTTTTGGCAAGAATTCATTCTTATTGTTATTTTTGAAAGAAAGGAAATGTTTCATTTTCATGTTTTGCTTTTAAGATAAGGTTGGTGGCAGCTGATAACAGTTACTCTTTTTCCGTTGTATTTTCTAATGAATTTTATATGTGAATGTCTCACAGTGGCAGAAAGGTAAGGTTAATATAATGGATTTTAAAAATAATATGAGATTCAAATAACAAAACCTCAGTTTTATTACTAGAGACTTACTTCAGTCTGCTGTATTTACTAATATTCCCTTAATCTTGCAGTAGTACCTACTGTCTTTGACTACAAGCTCATTGCTTTAGGGATAATCTATATGTGCAATAAGATAGTGACTGTGCTCTAGCAAGTAAGCACACTGAATATTTGGATTGAGTATTCAGCTATGACCACCATAAAACCAGAAAAATAAAGAACTGTCTTTTGCAGCAATGGAGTTAAACATAAATAGAGAATGACATAAACACACCTATGTACATAAACCCACCCACACATACGTCCACATGTTCACTGTTAGTTATAGATCATTATTTTTTCTGATTTAGTAGTCATCTTATATGTAAATATGTCTCTCAAACATACTAAGAAAGATATAATGTCAAATATAGTCCTGGTAAGATCCTGATCCTAATGAGATTATGCAGAGCAGATTTTGGCCATCCATAAGGACCAGGATTCTATCCCGTATATATATGGGATAAGCAAACAGTGCTTGACCTACACCTTACAACAGCTTTCAGATTAGAAGGTGCAGAACATTCATACAAATTTTAGTAGCAACACAAGCGTTATGTAATTTCTCGACTGAAAATTAAGGCAAATTTCCATGAAGTCTGTGAAGACTACAAAGAAAGTAGATTTTTGTGTAAGGTATAATTGCAGATATTGAAGTCCAAAATAAAACAGCCAACATTCAGCACACAGTAGAAAAACATGAATATCTTTAGTATTGTAACATACAAATTTAAAGAGTTACAATGTAGTAGAATTACACACATAAATGAAGATTGGGAGTCCTTTGTGTCTAAAATATGTGATTAATACCACCAGAAGAACATTAGCTTATCTTGAGTGCATGATTTCTTTTAAAATTAAGGTGCAGAAAGAAAGAATGATAAAATTTAGTAATAGGAGCTTTTCAGACCCTAAGTAACAGTGGTCCAGCCAAGCTGGCTTATTGTCTTTCTCAGTTTGCTGGTTTGTTTGGTTTGACTGCCCTGCCTCTCTCTTTCCTGGAAAACTGAATCTGATGTTGAAGCATCATCATGAACTTCTCTGAACTCAGTGTTGTCCACCATTTGTCTCCCAACAAAATAGACACTAATATGACTAAGAGAACTTAATGCTACATATTGCTCATTCCTCACGAACAATCACCTCTTCCCATGACAAAATGGCACATATTTCAGCAAAGACACTGTATTGCCTCTTATTACGTACCTCCTCCCCTGAAGAGAAACAGCTGCATCACATCTCAAAAGCAGAAAGCACAGCAGAGAGGCACATTTCAGTGCTTCTTTAATTCCTGTTTCCTCAGTTTAGAAGCAAAAGCTCCCATCCCATCTTATCTTCAAAATGCATCTTTCAAGCATATACACAAAGCATTTTTTTTGCTAAGAAGCAGTGAAAGAGACTTAGATAGCACAAGCTGAGAAGGGCAGAGTTCAACATTCAGCTTTATAAAAGAAAAATGACTTTCTAACACTGTATCAACTTCACTGGGCTCTAAATTAGGTTTTAACTTCAGGAATGATTATGAATTGCTTTCTCACAAATTTGGAAAATGCAACAAGACATCAAAAAACCTGTATCATGATCTTTTTGTGGAAGACCCTGCCATCTCACTTTCTCTCCTTCTTTTCCTCTTATTTATCGGCTTCTGTTTCCATTCATGTAATTCAGCCTCGTTTGAGCTACATGCTGTAACTTTCCATGGTCTAAAGCACCTATATTCTCATTTTTTTCTCCTAAAATGTAGTGGTTTTTCTTTCCCCCTGTTTTTCCCTTTACTTATGACAAACTCACTGGATCATTGAAAAATTTAACTGTTCCTTTTCTTATCCAACTGCTGTTTGTTCATGTTGGTAATGTTGCTTTCCATGTATTTTTTTTTTAAAATACATTTTTTCCTCTATGCTTAAGAGCTTACACTAAAAGAAAAACGAACTGTATCATTTTATGAAAACTAGGGGAAAATAGATAAAAGTGATGTTAATAGATTTGTCCTAAGCATAGGTAATCCAAATATCACTGTAATAATTAGATGTTGATTTTTAAAATGGCATTAGATTTATGTATTTGTATAAAAAACTTTTTCTGTCATATTTCCACTGTTTACAGCAAAATGCTTCCAGCTTCTAAACCTAACAGTTAAAGTACTACTGCCTGTTACAGGATGCAACTTTCTTTCCATGGCTCTTTGTTCATTGGCCAACCGCGAGCACTGGGCAGCTTTCCAGAATAAAAATTTGGACTTTAGAGTGTGACCTTTAAGTACTCTGCAGTCAGCGTGAAAGTTCCATTGATTTCAATGGCATTCGGAGCAGGGTCTTGGCCCTTCATGTAACATTTTCTGGTAAAATGTAAACTGTTGATAAAATTAGCAAAGGATGCTAAGGTAATCAATTTTATTACAGTTGTAAATTTGATTTTATTGGCTTTAGCCAATAAAATGTCCTAGAGACACGTGAAGAATACTTTAAGCCAACACAATATTGTAAACCAGACTTTACAAATTTAAAACAAATGTGGAAAATTATTTTCTTAGTTCATTGAAGTTAATTTATGCCTCACCCACATTAAAACCACGAGGCTAGTATACCACATAATCAAGGAGAAAAGTCCTGTACCAGTTCATATCAGTGACCATTCGGGCAGTTTAATTCAAACAGTAGAAACTCAGGAGCTGCATTGCTATTCAGTATAAAGAGCTTTCACTCTATGATGTGAGAGACTGACCTTTCTGCCCTATGCAGCTGGCGGTTCAGAGCCCAAAGATAGCATTTATTCAACTTGAGCTGTCAGATAGAAAGGGCAAATGTACCAGCAGGTAAGTGAATTAAGCACTGTTCAGTAGTTAGTAATATCTAATTATTCATGACACAATTGTCATATGCTGTTAGGAGACATTAAAAATGCTAATGTCTGACCACTCTATTCAGTAACATATCTGCTAAGAAACAGAGCATGTGCTTCAGGTGATGCTGCTTATATTCCTGCTTTCTTCCTGTAGAAAACTTGTTTCATATTTTTATTTACTTTCAGGTGGACTGCAGCTTCCTTTGTGAAAATGTAAGAGCCAAACCTTATGCTATGAAAAAAACAAAGTAAAAAGAGCTTTGGGAAATCTATGGTTGCTTCAAGGACCAGTCTAGTAATGCATTGCAAAGTCTGCTATTCATAATCCAGTTGGCATGTTACATCACTGCTCTGTATCTTTCCAGCATAGCACACAGTAAGCATTTTTATTATTTCCAAATATATAACATTCTCTGTGGATGCTGTACTAGGTTTTTGCTAGTTTCCTATAAAACAAATGGCCATGAACTCCATTACTGTAAATGAGACAAATGTTTGACCCACATCTCTATCAAATTAAGCAGTAAGAGGATGAAGATATACAGACTAAGATTTGCAGAACTCAGTACTGAAAAGTTTAGCTTTGGAACTTTCCCTCATGACAGCTTAAAATATCTACAATATAATCAGGTATTTCTTCTCTAGAAATGTGCAAATTTAAATAACTTCTGTTGCTCCTCAATTCAGTGGAAACAAAAGTATCTTCAATGTAAGGCTATCTTGCTCTAAAATGAAAATGTAAACATTTCTGCTGAGGTTGTTTCTTGTATCCTTAATGAGAGGACTAATATGAAGATAGCTGACCCTGTGCCAATGTACATAGCTAGTGTATTACAGTTACAGATGGAGCTTGTAGTCATTACTAGCCTCATTTTTACCATTATAGGCATTAATATTNACATCTTCTGTGTAAGGAGTGTTTTGGTAATTACATTACTGACATTTGCTTGTCAAGTATAGTATGTCCCATATACCCTTATCAGGCACATCAGAAAGTCATCTCTTCCTCCTAGCTATTAAGTGCCAAACCCAATCAATTCAATCACTTAGCTCTTTGCTGTATTGAATGTACTTCTTTACTTAAAAGTCTTGCCATATGCTAGTTGACCCGATCTTTAACGGCAATAAAGATGTCTCGTTCCTCTGATTTTATTAGAGCCACATCCTTGACCATTAGCTGAGAGGATCCAGCTAAGTAGCCACTATTTCACACTGCTCAGATAACCTCTAACACCTGGGAGATACTGATGGATGTAAATACTTACCACTTGCAAACAGACCTGCTTCAGAGCAGGCAGGAACCTTTCAGGTGGGCCTTGAAAGGTACACCTTTCTGGGGAGTCTGTAGCAGTCAGTATATATTTATCATAAAGAAATTACTGTCATCTGGATATTTGTGTGTATATTGTTGCAGCCTCCATCTTTGGAGGTTTTCCAAATCTGTCTGGATAAAGGCCCTAGCAACCTAATCTGAGCCCACAGCTACGTTGCTTTGAGCGAGGGCTTGGACAAGAGACCTTGCTATGTCCTTTCTGACCTGAATTATCTTACAACTTTTCAGTATCGGGAAACAATAGAAAATCCTTAAAACTCTAATTCCTGAAAGAATAGAAACACCATGGGTAAACTGATTCTTCCACAGCACAGATTATTTAGTGTAAGTTTAGAAAACATTGCAAGGAGGGAAGTTAACAGGGATCCTACATATATAGTGACTGTGACTTATTTATTCAACTTCTTGTAACTTTAGTTTTCTAAATAATGGCCAAGTAATAACAAACATTATTTGCTAAAGTCAAGCCACATATAATTCTGAATAATCCGAATATTAAATCCTTTATTAGGAGAAGAACAGTTTTGAATACAGCAATTAAGCACTTAGGGATACAGGCATTCTTGGTTCATGCACACATAACTTTTCAATATTAATGAAAATTGCACACCCAGAGTAAGAGAGACGATAGCTTGCATCTCAGCATTGTATTAAATTACATTCTCTGTAAATAAATCTCCTGAGTGTGACTGTTCATAATTTTTCCCAATGAATTACTTTAGTTAAATGGAGTTCAGGATGTATTATAAAATTATGAATGTTTCTTTACAAATTTTTAAATGTTACCTTACAGCATGGCTCTATTCTTCTGAGTTTATTTACCTGAACTACTTCAAGAAATAAGATGAGGTTTTCTTTTGAAATTCTGTGATTCAAATTTATAACTGTATGGCCTGGATAAGTGTATCCTGAGATGGTCTCTATGCATAATAACGCATAATAACAAGAAGAAAATGTATTAAAATCATGTACCACAAAAACAGACAAACCAATAGAACTAAATGCACAAAAACTGAAACCACCACAAGTAATAAGGTAACATTTGGGGGGGTCAGGCGGGGCTGGGGAACATCAGCAAAGCAAAGAAAAAAGAATCTCCATATTTGGTGAATAGAAGTCTGTGGGCAAAAAATATACATTCATCCATATGAAGGTCTGTTAAGAACACCTATTTAAAGGAAAGTTATTCAAGCCCACAAGTTGGAGACAGCTCAACTGTGCTTATAAAATACAATGTAATACATTGTACTGGGAGTCATTTCTATTCATCATCAGCCATTCTCCAGCTGCAACAGGGCAGAGGCTTCATCTGTACTTGTCCTGTCCATCATACTGAAGGGTTTGGCTAGAACCCCAGCAAGCTGGCAAGAATCAGTTGGCAAGTTCATGACATTGTCATTTAAGATCTTCTCCTTGCTGACCTTACCACCAGTGTTGAACTTGACAGTGATAGTTCTCCCCAAAGAACTCAGAGACTGTTCTTTGACCGAGTTGTCTGTAGTCAGAATGCAGATAGACTGTGTGGATTTTCAAAACTTTCATTCAGCAAAAACCTATTGAAAGTACTCTAAGATTGCAATCTATCAGACAGATGCAGCCACAATGTGAATGAGAGGTGTAAAGGCAGAGGAGAATGGAGACTGTGCAGAGGTGTGCAGCTGTATGTTGTGGTGGGGCACACACATATGCACCATGCATGGGAGGAAAGGAGACACCGTGAAATCCTTCCCCTCACTAAATCTGTCCCTTAATACAGAGTAAAATGTTACCTGTGAAACACGTGGGATAGATCTCAGTACAAATTACTCAGGGTGCATTAAACACAGCATAGCCAGATGGTCAAAAGGGGTGATTCCCCCACTACATTTAGCATTGGTGCAGTCTCACCTTGGATACTGCACAGAGTTCTGGTCTCCACAATATTAAAAGGGTGTTAAGGCACTTGAAAGCATCCAGGTGGGTGAAAGTGCTGGAAAGCATGCCCTATGAGGAGAGACTGAGGACAACTGAGTTGTCTAGTCGGGAGTAAAGGATGCTGAGAGGCGACCTCCTTGCTCTCTACAACTTCCTGAGGAGGGGAAGCAGAGAGGGAGGTGCTGGTCCCTTCTCCTGGTAACTGATGACAGGAGGCGTGGGAATGGCACAAAGCTGCGCCAGGGCAGGTTCAGACTGGACATAAGAGAAATGTCTTTACCGTGTGGGTGGCCAAATGCTGGAACAGGCTTCCTAGCCAGGTGGTTGATGCCCCAAGCCTGCCAGTGTTCAAGGGGCGTTTGGACAATGCCCTCAATAATATGCTTTAACTTTTGGTTAGTCCTGAAGTGGTCAGGCAGTTGGAGGGGGTGATCTCTGAAGGTCCATCCCAGCTGAACTATTCTATCTCAGACATACTCATTTCAATGTACTTATGACAATGAAGACCAGATGAAAATTTCCCACCTGCAATTTTCTAAAACTAGTCAATAGAACTTTTTATTTCATTTCTGAGTTTTGCAAGTCATAAGCAGTTTCAAAACACAAGGAAGAAAACAACTGCAATTAAAATACAAACCAAAAATACAAAACAAACAAAAGAATGAGATTAAAAAGCACTGAAAGGCCTTGAAGTAAAATAAATAGATATAGCCACACAATAAATTGATGATAGAGAAGTAGGTCAAATATTGATACCTTGATTGTCAGTTGAGAAATTCAACCCAACTGAATTCCTACAGCTCTCAATGTGGAATAATAACTCTTACTCTTCATTTATTTTAGCCTTTGTGAGAGCTTTTAACAGTAAAGCCATGCACTTTCCCAGATCAGAATGGAAAAGTAGGAAAAAAACTCTTTAAAGCCTTGTAAGAAATGACGTCCAACACACTTGCTCATTATACTTGCTCTCAGCTCAGATTCTTCTTTGCCTAACTCAGAATTTCACATTCTTGAGCATTTTCCAACCTGCACAAGTGGACAAAGGAAAGAAAATCTCCCCTTCTCCTCTGTGCAAGTGAGAATTTTGTCATTGACTCCTCAAAGGGCTGAGTTATAACAAGCAAGCCAATATTTTGTGATTCCAGCCATAAAAGGTGAATTTTAGCTTCTAACCATGTGTAGCCTCCTACCTCAGTAAATACAGTGTTACCACTGCTTGTAATAGGCCACTGGCTTCCTGTTAAGCTAGCAGCACAAGCCTCAGGACTTCTCAGTCTATTTAAAAAACACTAATCAAATGGTTCATTTGTGACATACATAAGGTACTTTTTTTTGTACTGAAAAAAAAAAGGAAAAAAGGAACCAAACAAATTCCAGTTTTCTGATAACTTATTGTTAGTGAGATTGTCTGGTTAATGGTTTGGAAAAAAAAAAAAAACCATGTTCCACTGCTCCATTTGATGTTTTGTGAAATGAAGAAACTTTGTCATACTTCACTGCATTTAGACCTAACAACATGTCAAACTTCTGAAATAAACTGTGGGCCATTGACCAAAAGATTTCCTCTGGCAAACCATATGCAGTGAAAAATTCCCTTATGATTTATTTAGTTGTTTTATAGTAAGATAGTCTATATTGCCACTACTCCAGATGCTATGAAGCTGCTGAGCTTTGAAATGGAAGGTACGAACAGCAGTCTTAAATACCATTGAGTACAATTTTTTAACCTTTTCCTTTATCATAACAATATGGAGTGCCTGCTGAACTTTGATTACTGATTGTGGCATTCCCAAACTCCTGAATAAGTGAATATCCTTCACTTGAAGTGATGCTGAGCCTTCACATGAGATCACAAGATTTCATTTTATCTTCCTTCATAGCCAAAAGCATTGACTGTTGAGATGCTAGGTATATGTGTCTGCATGCTATTTTATTCCTCATAGCTTTTCTTAGCCTGACAGCAACAAAACTCTTTCTAAATAAATACCTCCGGGAACAGTGATTTGTGGTTCTGAGTAAATCTAAGTTCAGGACATATTAAAATATGTTTTAAAAAAACCTTTAAATACTGTCAGTTCTCAAGCATTCTAAGTCACCAGCTTTGCACCTCTTTTCTAGTCTCATGCCTAGACAAGAAATTTACTTCAAGGTAAATTATTATGCAAGTAGAGTATTATGCAAATATAAAGCAGCTTACACATCTAAGTACCATCTTCAAGAAACGCCACCTCCTAGTTTTCTTTTTAGGTAAGTAGGATTTAGGCTCCTGTGTTCTCCATCAGGAAACTTAGGACTTGAATTTCTAAATCATTAAGCTTAGATTCACAAAAAGATATATACGCTTGTCACTTGGTATGTGAGTCAAAGCTTAGATCATCTGGATCCCTATACATTTCAGTTACTCTTCTCCCTTTTGAATGTTACAGGAATGCACTTATATTAAAGTGCACACACACAAGCATATCACAAAATAGAAAATATTAAATTCACTGCTGTTGATTGTGTTCCACTTTGTATAAATATTCATTGGCACAAGGATGGAAATCTTGTTTCCTCCAGTTCAGGGAAGTGATTTAACCACTACAGTGCAAAGTCAATCTTTGCCTTGGAAAAAAGATTTCTCACAAACCATAGAATTTCCTATAGCTTGATAATTAAAGCACTTTAACTACATACAGCTCAACCAGATCAGTCTCTACCATTTTATTGCAGACAGTTAAGAGATACATGGTTTAATTTCCATTGCTATTATAATCCCTGTAAAATCTTTCTGTAATTCTTCAAATGTCTAAGACTCTCTGAACTTCATTTAAGTAATCTGAAAAGTATTTAGGAGGAAATAAGAATGTGTAAATGAATTTTTCCAGGGGTAATGGTTTGAAAGAAAGTGGTTATATTTTGGTCAATATTAGGCTGCAAGACCTAAATAACTTTGGAGAAGAAAAATAAAAGGAGATGTTTAAAACAGGTTGTTTTTTACATAAAAATATTGTGTGACAAATTATGATATTTCAAAGGAACAATAAGGCTTGCTTGGAGTAAATCAAAGATTTGAAATTTATCTTTCCACAGTCTTCCTGTTAGCTTTTTTCTTCAAGTCCTTTTTGTGAAGCTTTTGGTGTTTGCTCATCATGTTGGTATCAAGAGTAAATATCAAGTATTTTTCCATTATTTAGGAATATTATCAAGGAATATGGAGTTTCTGAGGACTCCTAGCAATACGATTAGTAAGAAATTGAGGTGTAGCAAGTTGCCACACTACTCTTCTCCCCCCCCAATTTTTTTTCCTCCTATTGTGATGTACTTGGTACACCGATGTGTCAAGAAACGACTGGCTTATTCAAGAACCAGAAAGAAAAAAGGAAAAGTCCTGCATTCAGTCCATCAGGAACCAGAAGAGCCAGATGGACCAGAATTAAATATTCGCTCAGCAACCGTGTAATCTTCTGCAACGGAGATGTATAAGATGCTGCTGCTCATCAACATAACAGGCAAAAATTTCAACATTTAGTACTACACCTGGAGTGTTATAAAGAAAACAGTAAACCTCTAAGAGCAAAAATGATAGAGAAGGCAAGAGTAGTGAATTTTGCGGAGTAACAGTGTTGCTTTATCTCTTTACAGCTATTGGGTTATGCTGGTGGGGTTTTTTTGTTTGTTTGTTGTTTGTTTTTTAATAGCAACCCCTATTAGAGCACATACAATTGGTTTGTTTGGAGGGATCTCCTTGGAAAGCATTTTGTAACTGCCTGAGGATCAGTCACAACCATATTCTCTTCTACTGAGATGTTCACCTTGTGGATCCATGTAGCATAGGTATACAAATCCAGCTTTACTTTGCCTTACATCTACTCATCTATTGCAAGGACAACTCTTTGCAATACAGGACCAGGATTCAGTTTGATTTTACTTCATCAAGTAGCTATCACAGTAGTTTCAATACTTAACTACAGCAGATAGCTGCACATTAGTTTCTTGTAGCTGTAGTGCTGTTTGTAAGTGTAGAGAATACAGAAGCTCTAGAACTCCATTCTGCATATCAGTAGATTTTAATTGTTGAGGTAGACTGCAGTGACCCGTACTGTATTATTTATCTTCAGATTTACTGACCTCTCTGCTCTATTCGTTATATCTTCATGTTCATTGCTGCAGTAGGCTTGTCCCCCTTTTAGAAATAAACCAAAAATTATTTTTTATGCACTATAAAGCACATTAAAATTCTTTTCAGATTTTCACCTTCAACATGGACAAACTGCTTCCTTCTTTTCTTTCTTAGCAAAATCAACTTGGGAAGTTGATCTCAATATACAGAGCAGTATTTGCTTTTGCTCTGTTTAACAATTCAGTGTTTGCATGAATGCAGGGTAGGTCTTTAACACGCTTAGCAGGATGCAGTAGCATCTGTTACCTTGCCTTTCAAATCTCAATGTTAGAATCATTCCTGCCCTACAGTAACCAAGACCATCTTTATCAACTCCAAAATGTATTTCCTTCCCACAGTAACACAGTTTAGTTTAGCTGGACATAAAAGAATCAAATTCTGAATGGAACATGTTGTTCAGTTTCCACAGATTCCCCCATCCTCAATGTGCCATGGCAACTTTGCCTGACTATTATGCTCAGCTTGTTAGAAAAAAGGAGTCCCATTTATAGTACAACCTGTCTTTCCTGCTGTGTGAACTGCAGCTCTCCTATTTAAGTTAATAGAAATCCAAGAGACAGAAGCTGGACTATTGCACTGCTAGTAACATTGACTGGTATGCTGTACATTGACTTTGGTTTTTAAAACCTGACTTTGTTTAGTCATTTAGTAAACAATCAGTATTCTTCAGGTTGGTATACTGCTGTCTGACTTGGTCTTGGAATCATAAAGGAATCTTAACTATTGTTTGATTCTATGAATTATTTTTAGTAAGATTTTATAAAATCTGCATTTACATGGTCTTTTCTATCAAATGCTGAATTTTTATAAGGCTCATTAGCAGCTTTCTGGAGCAGTGAGGATATTGTTTCAGTCACTATCTTTATTTCCAAAGCCTGTTTGAAAAAGCTGCCTTTTAGCAGGATTCTTTATTAAGATAGGAATAGAATAAATGCAATTGTTTAGCTGTAGTCCAACATCTCACTAAATTTCCACCAACCAGTGCTCTGGGCACTGAACAGACTAAATTCAATCTATCAAGTATTAATACAATATTTCCAAAAGTAAAATTTCATTCTGTTCGGAGAATGTAAACTTTCCCACTATTTCCATATCAAAGATTTCATCTGATAAGCTAGATGAAATGGAGCACATTCCAAAAGCATCTCCCTGAAAATGCTGCATTGGTTGCTGGCATATCTGCCCAAAGTATTTTATATAGATGGTTGAAAGATTCGGTTCAACTGTTCAACCCAGTACTTTCCTATTTTCTTCTCAGGGTACTTTCTGTCAGCTTTGCTCTTTTTTTATTAATATCTCATATATGTGATTAGAGTTTTATAGTTTCAGTGTAGCTATATCTTAAGATGTTCACCCCCACTGCCTATTACCTACGAAAAGCTTAATATCATCATTACACAGCAACGTTTTTTCTTAATTTAGTAGCACTTCAGAAGTCTGAGGAGACTCTTGCTTGTCTCCGTCATTACATGACGGAATGGCTAAATACTTTAGTACAAACAAGTAATTTATGTCACCATTTTTTAAAGAGATTTAGAGTTAAAGTTATAAAGAAACCTGCATGAAAAAACTCAGAGTGGATGTATTTACTTTCAACTCTACCATTTCATAATTTCCTCTGGCAGTCTCCAGCCTCCCTAATGTAGCATAGTGAACAGTGATCTTACAGCTCTGCTGCTCTTGCCTTTACAACTTCGTGCCCAGCATTGCTCCATTTCTCCAGCAGTCTTCTTTCTCAAATTGATAGCCTGCAACTTAGGGCAATTCCTTACTTTTTCAAAACTGGACTTGTCCATACAACTGATTTGCAGGCAAAAGAAAATCTTTGTGAGAAGACAACAATAATTATAATAATTATTGGTTTTGTCCAGCATGAAAACATTAATGAAACCCAGTTAAACAAGAAACCAACATAAAAAATCTTGTCTACAGCTGAAATCGTGTGCATTTTCTGAAGCTATTGTTTCAGCTATTTGTACTCTTGCAGTATATGAAGTTCAGACTACGTGTTCCTATTCTGCTTCTCTGAAACCACCATTAGTGAAATGACAAGATATCCCTCCAGTGAATATTGTAAATGAAGGCAGCCTGACTCAAGACTAAAACATGAATAAGTAACAAACCAATGCCCTCCTCTGTTCTCCATACTGTATTTATTATTTTTATTTATATTTTTGCATGGCTATCTACAACTCTCAAAACCAGCAGCATGAACAACGAGAAGCAGAACACCAGTTGAAATAGCAGTCCTGTGGACTCCTCAGAGTCTGGAAACTTAGGTGAGGACAAGAGCGATATCATCCAGACTTTTCCAGTAAAAGAAAAGAATAAGATTATCTTATTTTAATTTTAAAAATTATTACAAAGAATTCAATTTTCAAAGCAACCTAAACACTGAGGTGTAGTTTCCAATGCATGATATTTTACTCTCAAAGCTGAATTTGCAACCACTCGTTATGCCAACAGAATAATTAATGGTGGCTGATTTCTCTGCTAGCTGAATAAGGACTCACAAGCAGCCCAAATGTTGCAAGAGAACCCACATTTTCTCACGTTCCTCAATTTTTTGAGACATTTGATTTTAAAATGAAAAACTATTTTAATTTAGCATACATCAGGACTCAGAGCCACAAGAGGATTATTGTGGCTGTAAGCAAGAAACATAAACAGTCATATGTAGCTCTATAGCTCTACCACTGTTTCATTAGCAGTGCATTGCTTCACTTATGGTAAATAACTTACTCTGATCCTTCCATATGTTCATTTGCTCTCTTGTTTAATTGAGCATACTGTGAGATTCTAGAGGAGAAGTATGACAGTACCTCTAGAACACACACACACACACACACACGCATAGATACACACATATGTGTTTTCTCCATCTACGTGAAAAACAGCAGGGCCAGACTTTCTACAAAAGTCTCCATGATTCAGAATCCCTCACTGAGGTGATTGCTGTGCATTTTGCAGATAGGATGCAGAATGTGAATAAGCTGGCAGACCCAGCCTGCAGGAGAGGTGAGAGCCAGTCCTCTCTGGACACTGCAGGTGCATCGGTTCTTCATGGGAAAAAGGAGATCCGGCAAAAACCTGCAGTGGAACGTTGAATCCTTCTCCTTGCAGAGGTAGGAGCTTGCACAGGGACAGCTATTCCAGAAAACAGTATGAGAGAGGACTGTTTAAGCACAGAAAGAGGCAGGATCCCCACTGTCAACTGTGGGGAAAAATGCTATGGTAGCTGACAATAACATAAAGTCTAGTGTTGACAGCACTATTCTAGCCCAACATCTAGACAAAAATCGGGTAAGTAATATAGGTGGTGACTTAACTCAGAAGAAAAATTTAGAATTTTGTTTTTCAACATTAAAGACACTCTGTTATCGACCCGATTTGAGCCAACCTATGTAGAAGGCATCATTTTATTTCTCTGAGCACAGGGCTTAATTCATCCCTGGAGTAGTTCTACTGAAGTCAGTGGAGCTGCCTGAGGGATAAATTTAGGGATGTTCAGATGACCGCAAGTGATCAAATTACTGCACTTTATGATATTACACTCTCAGCAGAGATGTTCTAACAGATTGTATGTGTTTCTCAATTCAATTGAAAAGTACAAACTAACTTAATTGAAATGAACAAGTTTAGATCTCCAGCCTGCATTCACACTTCCATTTCTCCTGTCTACCAGCAGGCACACTTATTAATTCCATCCCTCTCGCACTCCCTTGTCAATGACCTCACTGCTGACCTCATGTCCACTGGACAACAATGAGCCTTAGCTGTTGGGGTCATTTATGGGCAGTGCCTTCTTAACAAACAAGTTTGTGCACTGCAAGTTGCATCAATGCACATCAGAATAGTCTGAATTCAGAATGATTTACTTATTTTTAAACCTGGCACAATCCCTCTTGCAAACATATCTAAAACATATATTTTTGGTCATAGACATGCATACACTGATAGTAACCCCTGTTTTCTACCTTAATATTGTAGTAGAGTTGGTTCTAGAAGATATTTCACAGGAAGATATGCAGGGCATTAGGAAGACAAAAGCTAATTTCCCCACATTTCTTTGTCTTTCTCTCCCTGCACTGACTCTGAGCGTAGCAAGGCAAAGGTTGATTTGTTTGTAAATGTATTTTCTGTCTTCATTCCAGAAGCTTATGGAATTTTTCTTGGACTTCTAACTACAGCTGCCCATAGAGATTCCTTTGTGTTTTAGAAATTGAGGGTGCATGCCAGGACAGATGTCTTCAAAAAGGCGTGAAAAAGGTTGTCACATTTTTAAACACAATTATTTTCATTAACTCTCTGGGGTCATAGATAGCTGCTGGTAGGCTTTCCTAGGTTTTTGCTTTTTTGTATATACAACAAAGAGTACAATACTTATGAGGGATAGCATTTTAAGCAGGAGTACAATCAGAGAAGGAATGCACATCTATTTTTTTACTTGCAATGGAACAATTAAGAGCAGAAAAATGATCTGTGTATTCGTGAATACGAGTACATCTATTACAGGGTGAGGACAACCTGCATTACTTTATATAATTATTCAGATTAAGGAATATAATTCATCATACTCCGTGTCATAATTTCAAAGAATGATTTCCTTATATTCCATATACAAATCTTCTCTGATTTTTGCCGTGCACATTCACCCTGCTCTCTGAAGATGGCTATGTCTATTAAAGACTACTCAGCTAATTTATTATACTTTTTATCCACTCCTATCTAATATATTTTCTCATGTGGATTAATAAAATAAGGGTCAGGCTTCTGAGGGTGACAAAACATGATTCAGTCAGGCTGATTTATATTTCACCTGAGAGTGCAAGCACACCTTTAGATAGATATTCCTATCAGTCTAAGTTGTCTCCTAATGATGACAGGGAATATTAGTGATAACTTCTCAAGCAAGAGCTGCTGACATGCAAGAGTTAATAATGGCAGAAAAACAGTTAAAGGGCTAACTACTGAGGAGCCCTTGGAGGTTGTTTAAATTTATGTCTAAAAGAACATGACTAGAAAAAAGAAAGCAGAGAGGATAAAATCTCGTATCATCACATTTTTCAACTTGCAGTAGCATTCATCAGAATTAATGCTTTTTAATATTCTTGATGGCTTTGTATTTTAGTATGGAGCTCTTTTCAAACCGAAATACAAAGAAAAATGTATTTCCGTAAAATGTATGAATGGTGTTAAGAGTGAAAAAGGTCTTTAGAAACAGTTAATGCGTTCAGGGAATTCAACTATAAATAGAAAGCTACGGTTGAGATCTAAAATACCAAGCAAAGTGACTCATAACAGAGTATGTTAAAAACGAGTATCTGCAGAAAAATATGACTTAATGCAGTGTTAACAACTGCATTATTAAGTAGCCATACTGTGCAGAAAAGATAGATTGCTTTTTGGGTGCTGAAGACTCCACGTAGCAAAAGTTTATTTGCAGAGGGGCATGCAGCTCCATGGGAAAGTCACCTGCACCACTTGGACAAGGAGAAATTGAGCAATTCTGATGAGCCCTGTGTAGTTGGACTCAATGAAAAGAAAAGCTGCTGTAGCCAATGCTCCCACCCCCATTTAGTACCACCATGTCCAATGCCCCCTAGGAGAAAGCAACGTCCCAGGACAACACCATTTATAACACAAAATTATTAAATCGGGACTATTACCTTAGAAGACTAGAACATTTTTACATTGATTTTAGGCTCTCCATTTCACACCCGTTAGGTAATTATAGGCCCAAGGAGCACCTCTAGCTCTATTTGTGATAGAGATGAACTGGATTGTATGGACAGGATTACCCTTCAAATTTAATTGCTGCCTTTTTGCTCTGACAGAATATTTGTGACATGACTGGCAAATTCTGGGGCAAAAGCCTAGGTTATAAGGCAGGTATTTTAATAGCCATATACTAAGTATGAAATATTTGACTCCTCTCATGTACCAGTGATGAACATGACTCAAAAAACTTGTGAAAGAAACCAAAAAACCTTGCATCCTCAAAGGCAAGAACCGTACTAAATATGGAACAGTGACTTATCAATGCTTTCATATTTGCTTAACTTTATAGACTAATACATTTAAATTTAGAGTCAAATTTTTCAGTGTCCCCAACAATGTACAGAAGATACTCTAAGCATTAGTGCTATATATTTTGAGTTCTAAAATCAGTTCTTACACAACTTTTTAAGAAAGTAAAATTTATAAGCAAATTCTATCAGCTTCAAAGATATTCAAATGAGACCTGTAACAGCTATTGTACCACAATTGATTTCACAGATAATATTCATTTTATAAGCACATTATAGAGTTTTCAGTTCACTTAGCCTTGAAGCTCAACTGATTACCTGTTTAAAAAACAGCACTGCAAGGATTTGAGAGCCTAAACAGTTTCTCTACCAACCTATGAAGCCTGGCATTTAAACTTCTAAGAAAAACATAAATCAACTTTTATATATTTGTTTCAGTGGGATGTTGCTAACCTGTTAGTAATTAGAAGCATGCTGGTAACATTTGAAATTTCTATTTGAAATCTTATTTTCATGTAAATTAATTAAAAAAATAAGTGCATGTGCATCAAAATTAGCACCTAAGATAGAGTAATGAAGTGTGATCAATAACAGGCAACAGTGACTGAACATCCCCTCCACATGTGTTGAATCAAAGACTAATCACTGATTTGGTCCCTCACACTCCCATTAGGCGCAAGAGTTCATTTGGGTATGGACCTGAGCTCTTGCACGACGCTGCCAAAAAGACAGAATTTGAATTGTGGGACACCACTTCTTCGAAGATCCATAGCATAATGCAACTCCCCCTTTTGTCCCATCCTTTACGTGACAGACCACAAGGCTTCAAAACTTTCATGCTTGCTGGAAGCCCTAGAAGCTTCATGTAAGAATTTAGAGAAGAAAAAGCTCTGAGAGAATTTCTGATGTTCACTAGCCCTGCTGTGCAGGTGCAAACTCATTAAACCCCATGGTCTTAGCTATACCAAGGATTTGCAGGATCTGTTCTTGGCTTCACAGCCAAGAATCTTCCAAAGCTACAAAGCTTTCAGTCCAGCCATAACTATAAAGTCTTGCTGATTTTATCAGTCTGCTAGACCTGAGAGCTAGACGTTATGATTGAACCAGGAACTTCGGAAACTGTACACTTATGCTTAGTTTCTTTAAAGAATTTCAAAACACTGTAAATTAATTTCCTTCCAGAAGTTCCAGAGTGGAAAAAAAAAAAGTTTCCTTGTTCTGAAAAAACTATTTTATTCAAAATTTCAAATTCTTCCATGAACAGATCTAGCAACCAAATTTTGTCTTTCTTAGGCTGCATAAAACCTAGAATTAGAAAAGAAAGGAATGTATTTTTTATTAAAATGACAACAAGCTACTGAATCCTAGTGGGCATATCAGGAGTATTTCAAGTGTTTTTGTTTTTGTTTTTTTAAGTGCTGCTTTACTACTTCCAGAGGAAAAAATATTTCAAACAGAGATTTACCACAAAGGGAAATGAACACGTGTTAAGGAAGCTTTAGTTATTCTCTCATAAGCACTAGGGAGGGGAGCAAGCACTGCTGAGTCATGTGCAGGGCAATGCTGCATGTCTGCACAGCTCCTCCTCCTCCGGCATATTCTGAATTTCTTCAGTGTCTGGTGTCTCATCATGATACAAAGTTTTGCTTCTGAAGCAGAAGAGGGCTGTCTTGTCTTGCTTCACTTGTCCCCAGCATACATAGCATACAACACTCCAGTGTTTAATGTGTGATTCTGATTGTATTCTTTAAGTATGCATGTAATTACATAAAACGTGTGCTCATTCTGGCTATATAAAGTTCCTTAATGTTTTCCTGCTAACAAATGGAAGTATAGCAGCTAGTAACAACATTAGCTTTAATTAAATTTCATCTTTTACTTGAGTATATCCACTTACTTCAAAGCCTGAATCATTTAAGTTCTTACTAATATGCCTTCTTTTGTAAACTGAATTCCTGTGTTTCTGACAAAGATCTGCATTCAAGTATAGAGGGAGCAACAGCAACCACAATAGTTAAGATCGTAGAACTATTTTTATTTTTCATTTCTTTGACTTGTAAATAATACATGTGATATTTTCTATGATCAGTCTGAGCTTGAAGGTGAGTACTTTACTAGTTTGATAAAAAATAAAATCATCTTTGAGATGGGGAAAAATGCACATTTATTATAATATTCTGCTTGTGTGGGTTTTTGTTTGTTTTTAACAGCACTACAGCTGAAACTGCTTAAAGTTCAAGTTTGCCATAGCAATAGCTGCCAGTTGGGAATCATTTATTTGATTTTTCTGAAGTATGTTGCTTTTAATTTGACTGTGTTACAGATAAAAGTTTTTGCTGCTCAGGTGTTCTCTCTAGAACTCGTACATTGTTCAGATAAAGCTCATTCCACTACCTTCAGTTGACCTTGGAATAAGCATCTGCAGAGTGATTTATTGTGCATGTGTTTGGATCCAAGATGCATAGTAAATATCAAGGAACAGACAAAAATCAGTAGGGATGCCTAGATCATTAGCACATGAACAGGTGAAAATTTTAAGATGAAAAAGGGCTGTGATATGTCCTCTTATTTGCTAACCAATCAAGCCATATTCTCACAGAGAAATCATTTCTTGGCAGGGATGCCACAGGGATATCTTTGGAACACAAAGATTATTTTTCCAGAACAAAACAACATGCTGTGACTTTGCCTCCAACAGTGACACTTCAGTGAAAGAAAGCTTATGCCAGCAAATGGTTGATTTGTATCTTTAAATCTAAGGGTGAATAGCCCAGATGAAAACAAACAAAAAAAATAGAATCATTCACAAATGACACTGTTCAGCCCTGCAGACTTTTTGACACCCACTTCTGTCTAAGAAGTATATGACAATCCTAAAAACTACTGTTCTAGAACTGTTTTTTTTTTTTTCCTTTAAAAAAAAGTATTTACATTTATCATTTTAAACATGCCCCCTTCTAAATTTCATTAAATCCTTCTTCTGTTCTGGAAATCAAGATCAATGGTACATAACAAGAGTAATTACCTTCTCTACGGCAATACTTATTTTTATACTTTTTTTTCCTCTGCATTTTTTCTCCAAAAGTAAGCACTTTCAATATTTTCAATCTCCTTCACATGGAACACTTTCCTCATCTCTAATTATTTAATCATCTGAATATGAATCTCCTCTATTCATGTTTAGGAAGCATTTTAATGTGAACGCTTGGACTTTGTGTTGCTATAAGTTATGCTGTCTACCTCATTTTAAGGAGGCTGTAAATCCGCCCTCCTCTGAAAAGCATGGTATTTCAGATTGCATTTTCTAAAATTCCATATTTTAGCATTTAACTAAGGAAGGAGAATGCTTAGGGCACTATATAATGTCTAGAGTGAATGTTCCTTAGCCAAAGAAGTCAATTAAAACAAGGAAGGAGCTAGGCAGTTCTCATTTTAGAAGAGAGGATGTGCACAGGTTTTAAAGGGTTATTTGCAGGAACTATCAAAACATTTTATCAGGATGTACATAATTTAATCAAGGGCAATTATAAAAATTCTTGATAGAGATAAAACTGAATTCTCTACCACAGGCTACTCATAGTAAAGTTAAAGGGGCAAGTCTTTGTCCTGATTAAAAGCAAGCTTTATTGTCTGGTCACTGAAGAGAATACATGCAGATTTCAGACAAGTGCATTTCATGACTCCTATAAGGTTAAAAGGCCAGAATTAACTGTGTCATTGCAGATGCTGTCATAATATCTTGCAGAAATGAGATTTAATGCACATACTCTTACCTGATTTAACAAAATAAGTTCCTTCCAGATAGAGTAAAATAAATTAGTATGACCAATTTGTTACAGGCTTAGCTTCTATTTGCATTGTAATTAACAGGTTTATGAAAGCTTTCCTTGTGTATCTCTGAAATGTTCCTATTTCGCATTTGTAAATTTGTAGAGAAGATTTATTATCATTCCAGTTTGAGGTATACTTAGTGTTCAGTCAATTACAACACACTTCATTGCACTGAAATTTCCAACACAGCTTTCACTATAAGTAGAAAGAATAGGCTTTCTGAAATTAACTCATTGATAATAAACATTTTTTGGCCAATCTATTGGTACATGATCCTAGAAAATTACTTTCACTTTTTTGTCCTCACAGCATTTGTTTTTGTAGATTTGAACCCCAGCTGCCAGGTTAGTTTGGAAATTAATTTCACACATTTGAAATTGGTACATGAATTATAGTCTAGTAACTGGTACAGCCTATGGTCTAGGCCAGCAGGATCAGAACGCTCTAGGAACCAAGTCTCAGAGCAGGGAAGGTCAGTTTCTACAAATATGAACATTGTGATAACAGAGATTGTTAATAACAGGGATGAATAATTGGGCACTCACGAGCACTGAAGAACCTCTCATAAGTACTTTGCTAATCTTCCAGACTGCTTCACAAGATAGCTAACTGGTGAATCAAAATAATGATTCTTTTCAAACCTAGCTAAAATGAACTCAGGAGGGACTAAGCTTTCAGCAGCTCAGAAATTCAAGATGTTTATTTTAGTGATCTGGCAGAGGAAGTTTTATCTAAATCTAAGGCTCTGGATCAGAAAATCTGGGCTTTCTTAAGGCTGCCCTGCAGTGGGTGGCAGAAGATGTTCTCCCACTGCAGTCCAGACCTCAGGCTAGAAGTAGCACTGAGGCTCCTTCCCACCTGTGCTGCACAATGCAGTGCACTATAAAGATAATCAACAGCTTGCTTTTGATAGCTATTATAATAGCCCAGCTCTCTGCAAAGATAATTTACCATCCTGCCACAGCTAGACTATTTCTCATTAGAAACTCGTTTAACACTAGCTCAATTTTCTCTCTGGTACATTAAAGTGCAGACACACCCGCAGATGCTTATCACATAGGTTCATGTTGCAAGATGATGTGTCCAGACAGATTTTTATATTTACACAGCTTGGATGACAAAACCAGGACCTGTTCTCAGATATTCTTAAACTTTGTCTGCTATCCATTCTGTTCAAATGAATAGCAGGAACACGAGGTTAAGTTCATGATGGTCAATGTAGCTTTATGCTGCAACATTACAAAAGATTCCCTAAATGAAGGTTGGCGCAAACCCTTGAAGCAATTTCCTTTCCACTCCTTTTTACGCAACTCTTACTGGTATCGGAGCACCTAGCAGGAGAGGGTCTTCTGCTGTGAATTTATCTTTGCCTTTGGCATGTTACTCCAATGTCTGCTTGATCATTTAAGTATTTTCTTCGATACTGAAAATCAGTTCAAAGTATGTATGTATTAAATGCAGTACTTTACTATTCTTTCATTTTGTTAACTTGGGCTAGAAAGAGAGGCAGAAATTGCTCTGACTTCTCTGCAATGCAAAGGATTCATGTTACTGCAGAGCCTGGATCTTACTTTCACAAGGAATTCTGTTCCACCAGGATAGCTTAAGGAACACAAAACCCTGTGATGTTAGTTTTACTACATAGTTGAAGTTTGTTCTGTACAAATATATGGTTATCTAAACTTCTGACCCCTCTAATCATTGCAATTCAATCCCTTATATATATACAATATTTTGTATTACTATACTTGCACAGTTTAATTGAGGTGTCTGCAACACAGAAGCAAGATTTATTAAAAAGTGTCTAAAATTGCAAGAGATTTTTGTTCTTGCTATTAATCATGTTTTTAACAAAAATAAAAACAGATTAGACAAGTTGCACAATACACAGTTGCAAGCATAAGCACTCATACATTTCTGAATATTGAAAGGTGTAGTGACAAGCATTTGCTTAGATAAAGTTGGGACTACAACTTAAAAATGATTGAATACCTTTTTAAAAAAAAAAAATCAACATACAAATTATGTATTGGAAGCAAGGTAAAAAACAAAAAGGGAGAGCAACAAGACAAGATTGAATCCTGAAAAGATTTTACTTATTCAGAGATCATGCCTTGCATTTGAAAATGAAATTAAAAGTTCTGTTTTGACAGTCCTATGAATTTGTTGAACATAATGATTCTCTTAAATAATGCTTCTGCAATCACTAATATGTGGCTTCTGCTGCTGCTGTTTGACCAATTATCTTTTATAAACCTAAAAGCTTATGTCTTATATTAAAACAAACATCAAACCTCAGTTTGATGGTAATACTTGAACACTTCAGTCAATTTGTTGAGTATCTATGTCTTTGCAACAAATGTTTGTTGTAGTGCTTAGTCTACATTCCTGACATCAAATTTTCTTCCATTTTTAATAAATTATAGATCATAGTTTTAGCGACATAATTACTGAAGCAGATAGTGTTTAATTCAATACATTAAAAACCTATTACATTCCTACATCATAGGCAGATAATAATTGCTTTATTATTAAAACATGCCTTTCATTCTGACAGTGGTTAATGCCATCTCTGAAATTGGTGCAGCCCAATAATATTGACAGAAAAGCTAAAGGTTATATGGACAGCAAAATGTCGTGTTAGCATTATACAACACGAAAAATGTTTCCATTTATAGATTTCATTATCAACTGAATTTTACGTTCAAAATATCTAATCCGTACCTTTTATCTGAGTCGTGTGTTGACCTTCATTATCTTTAGGAGGATTTAAACTGTGTATACTGCTGCTGTTCAATCCTTATTATTTTAGCTTTCCTGAAAATATTCTATTAAAAACAAATTCAAGATGATGAATTTGTCCTTCATTTTCTTTCCTTTCTATCATGGCTTTTCTTAGATGAAGAGCCTGGCAAGCTAAGATATCCAATACTTACTCTGCCTTTGTACACAGATGAAACTGTAAACCTGTAATTGTCTAGAAAACAGAGATTAGTTTCTGCACATTTCAAACTTATTCATGTTTAATATTCTTTTGTACATTTAGGAGTGAAGAACAGTAAAAAGTGTGATCAAAGTGATTGATTTTCCTAACAAAATGAGCCTCAAATAAAAAAGCATTTTTGAGGCCACTTTTACAATGTAATCACAGTATATTATTACCTGTGGTGGTGTTCTAAAGAAATGTTTTTGTCCAACTAGGTGACTGTGGGCATTCTTCTACTACACCTTATTGCCCAGTGAGTAGTACAAAATAAAGGGACTTGTCAGGATTTGTATTTGTATCCTTCCATAAGGTAGTGTTTCTGGAAGGCAGTTCTTCAGGGATTAAATTAGGGTTTATGTTGTAAACAAAGATGTTAAAAGTACCTAGACTATTTATAGCGTTGGGTTTTTTCCTTTTTTTT
>VXAL01004510.1:0-32966 GCA_013399475.1 Chauna torquata
GGATATTCTGTGATTCTATAATCTTGTTCCTTCAAAGTAGGTACAAATTATAGGTGGTTAGTTTGTGAGAAGATCTGCTTGTGTAGTGCTTACAGTAAAGTCCATGGGACACTGCAAATAATGTAGTTTGGAAGAAAGATTATTCAAAATCTGGAAGTTTGTGTTTTAATGTAAACTTCTGCAAAGTAGAATGGTTTTTCATTTGACCTACTGTAGCATACATTGGTTTCATCTTTTTCCCTTATTTCAAACAGCTGTATAGTATCAACGAATAAACGTATGGAAGTACTGAAATGCTGGGGTAAATCAATGCAAACAAATGCAATGAAACAGTTCTTTCCCCTTCTCAAGTAGCCTGCCAGAAATTGGAATCACTGGTGGTTTCCTCTGGAGGATTTCAATGATGAATAGTTTGTGCGCTTATTTTCATGTGTATGTGCTTGTGGTGGAAAACTGGTGCTGCGTATGTTTGCACAGCTAGCCCAATTGAGTTCATATTTCACACCTTTGTAGTAAGGGTTCAGTTTCTTTTTTCAATATAGGTAGGTAGCAAAAAGAGAGTTTATGATAAGAAATGGTTGGATAATCTGGAGTGCTCAAATATATTTTTACTGTCAAAAATAGAAAAAAAAAAACCTAGAATTGCAGTTTATAGTAACAGTAGTAACCCCTCCCTAAATTGTCATCTGTCCAAAGCGCACAAGGCAAAGCTGAGGATCTTTTTTCCCTAGGAGACGAATGCCTGGCAGATAACAGGGCCTAAATGCTGAAAGGTACTGAGTGCTGCCAGCTCCCATGGGAGCTGAGGGTACGTGGTCTTTCATCATCTGAGGCGTAAGTGTTCTAAAAGGATCTTTGTGTAGTGTTCCTAATGTAGCAAAATGTCATATCAACTTAAAAGTTGTTTCTCTTGGGGTGAAATGTAATATATTCTGTTTTCTTCTTTTAAAAGTACAGATTCTGTCTTTTTCTGTGTAGATTAAAACTGTCATTGTTTTCACCATGATCCAATTTAAATCAAATCACTGGAATGTTTTTCAGATGCTTTGCCACCTTTTTAACTGTCTCCATTCCTGTTAAATAAAATTTTACCTTTTCTTCGTCTGTTTTTCATCTATTTAGCTTGCATACTTCATGCTTAAATGCTTCATCTTCGTGTTTCAACTATGAAATAAAGTATTCCAGAATACCTGCAAAAAGAGAAAGGGAGGGAAGGAAATAACAGATTTCTTCAGCTGTGTTTCCAGACTTGGCTCCCTGTGTCTGTGACACTTGGGATATCTCAGGTGATTGGAGATGTATGACATGAACTACTGCTATGAAGGTGAAAACCCATCCAGGAAGTTTATTGGATTATAAATTTTGGTAGTGATTTGAAAAAGCCAGGGTAAAGGGCACTGAGCTAACCAGACCTTTAAATAACTTCTATAGCCTTTTTTTTTTAAAAAAAAAAAAAAACAAAACTAAACACAACGAGATGAATAGTGTATTTTCTGCTTTACTTTGTTGTGGTGCTATCATCCACAACGTATTAATGTTTTTTGTTGTTGTGGTTGTCGTTTTTTTTTCTTTAAATCTTATTAAACATTTGGCAAGCATTTATATTTTGGCAGCCGTGCAAGGTGCGTTTATTGTTACAACAGGTTATGGTGTGGTTTGACCCAGCAGGCATCTCAGCACCACAGAGCCACTTGCTTTACTCTCCACCCAACGCGATGGAATGGGGGAGAGAATCAGAAAGGTAAAAGTGCGAGAGCTCATGGGCTGAGATAAGGACAGTTTGCCAGGTAAAGCAAAAGCCGCGTGCACAAGCAAAGCAAAACAAGGAATTCATTCGCTGCTTCCCGTGGGCAGGGAGGTGATCAGGACAGCATGGCTCCTCATGTGTAACAGTTTCTTGGGAAGACAAACGCCATCACTCCCAACGTCCCCCCCTTCCTCCTTCTTTCCCCCAGCTTTTATTGCTGAGCATGACACCATGTGGTGTGGGACATCCCTTTGGCCAGTCTGGTCAGCTGTCCTGGTCCTGTCCGCTCCCAGCTCCTTGTGCACCCCCAGCCTCCTCGCTGGCAGGGCTGCACGAGAAGCTGAGAAGTCCTTGGCTCTGTGTAAGTACTGCTATGCAACAGCTAAAACATCAGTGTGTTATCACCACTATTTTCATCAAAAATCCAAAGCATAGCATCATAAAAGCCTCTGCAAATCAAATTAACTCTATCCTAGCCAAAACAATGACAGGTTACTAAATTGTGACTTAAGTGAGAGTGTTTGATATGCGAGTTACACATACTGCTGTGCAGTCTGACTGTTGGTTTACTGCCTCTACATGTTTTAGTTTGTGTTTACTAAATGCTTTTATTAAAACTGTATTCCTCAAAAATGAGTTTCAAACGCGTGTGGATGTTCATACCAAAGCCTAGTGACATATTCAGAAGATGTACTAACCAGAGCACAACTAGAATTGTCTTCTGATATATCATTCTGGTGTCTGTCATTAAAGGGTAGAGAAGATGGAGAAGTTTTAGTTTTTATTATCTGTGGAGCTGCTGTATGATCTTAAGCTGTTAGAAATGAGGGAGCTGGGATTGTTTTGTCTGGAGAAGAGGAGGCTCAGGGGCGACCTCATTGCACTCTACAACTTCCTGTAGGGAGGCTGTGATGGGGAGGGGGTCGGCCTCTTCTTTCAGGTAACCAATGATAGGACTCGAGGAAATGGCCACAAGTTGCGCCTGGGGAGATTTAGATTAGATATCAGGAAAAAGTTTTTCTCTCAGAAAGTGGTCAGGCACTGGAACGGCCTGACCAGGGAGGTGGTGGAGTCACCGACCCTCGCGGTGTTCAAGAAGCGCCTGGACAAGGTGCTACAAGATATGATTTAGGAGCTTAGTGGGTAGTATTGGTGATAGGATGACGGTTGGACTAGATGATGTTGAAGGTCCTTTCCAACCTTGTGTTTCTATGATTCTATGAAATCTCTACTGTCTTTTCCAGCATAGACTAGGGCTGTTAATCTCAAGAAGACCCCTGATATTGAGGCTGGCCTTGTTTTTAGGAGAGCTTGATTGTGAAGGGTGCTCCATAGTATGTGGAACAACTCACTGACCCCTACGCAGTGCTATAGCAGAAAGGCTGTCTGTTTATTTGTGAATCATTCATTGGTCAGTGCACTGGGGAGAGCTGGGGCTGGAAAAAGCTGTTCTTGAAGTGTTATCCTCATCCACAAAAAGAGGGAGGAGGGTGTTGACTAGAAGTTCTCCTGGAGGCGAAGACCTGACTTGGACATTATTAAACAGGAGATGCTGTGGGTTAGGTTGCATTCATCTCTCTATTTAGCTGAACTGAACAGTGCCATTTGGGGGTTGCATCACTGGATCCGCAGAACCTCTTATCCACAGGTATGCACTGCAGTTGGCCATGCTCACTGCCTGTGCGTGGGTTTCCAAATACAATGGAGGACTATTGTATTTTTTGGTCAAATAACTGTATCCTTAAATTCAGGACTATTTAGGCTAATTAAGTATGTGAATTCAAATCTGGAATTTTCTGTTTTGGGGAATGTTTTCTTTTTTTTTTTTTCCTCCTCCTTTTTAGTACTACAACTTTTTCTCCAATTCATCTTACCATCTCCAGAGTTGAAACTGAGTTTTTTTGCAGTGACAGGGAGATGCTCAGTTTTGTTTAGCTTTAATCTGCAAAACATTACTCGACTGGAATTCTGGCTTACCCTATTTATGATGCAAAATTAACAACCTTTACCCTTTCCATTAGGAGAGATTGTCTCAAATGAGGCTGGGAACAGGGAGCCGTATTTTGACCTTCCAGTCGTGCTTCAGGGCTTATCTAGTAGTGCAGGCTTTTGCTGTGAGAGAGAATTGGACTCGTGCCTTTAGCTAAGTGTTATTTAGGACATGTGCCTAGTGAGTGGTTTGAGAAACATATTTTATAAGTTGACAATAAATAAGTAGAAGTCAAGCCAGCCTCAGTAGTTTTTGGATGTAGCTTTCTTACAGGGGAAACAAGCCAAGGGACACTGTGAAGGACATGAAGAGTGCATGTACAAATAACTGCTGTTGTTTCTAGTGTGTAGGAAGCAGAAATCCCTTTGGCAATCACAGTGTAGAGTATGGACTGAAGTGCCTATTTCTAAGGTCAATTTTAATGAAGTGGCTGGTAGTGATGCAGCCTCTTCTGGATGGAAACAGCATGAGTATGAAGTGATAAAAACAGACACTGAATTATTTGAGAGCTAGGGATGGCATGGTGGTGGTACTGAGGAGAAATGGTTTGCTTTCGTTGCATTATGCATTTGGTCCCATTGCGTCCTCCTGCTCTGCAGGGATTGGAACAAGTCGTTGAAAGACTGGTTGGTCTGGTCCATCTTATGATTTAAATTCCTAGCTGTTGGCTAGTGTACTGTCTACATGACAGAATTACTACAGTTTCCTTTGAGGCTGCATCCTTTACAGAACCAGTAATCTCTGGTTTTGGAAAGTGACTTCAGTGTTGCGAGAGTGCCCTATCGATATACAGACAAACTTAACCTTGGCTCATTTTAATCTGCATTATGTGGAGATACAAGGTCAGGGTGAGAACTGTTCTGCCAAGTGAGATGAAACATGCAGTTGGCTCACTGACCTTGGCATCTTCTGTGGCCTGTGCTAGGAAAAGGGATATTCCCCCCCCCGCCATGTACGTACCCCATTACTCTTCTGGCCTGTGGATTTCTTGAACTAAAAGGTTGCATCCCGATTATTATGTTGTATAACCCTTGATGGATTTTTTTTTTTTCCTTTTCTCCAAATAGTTTTCAAGGGATTGTCTTGTGCCTTAGCCTGTGAATAAGGCTTGGTCAGAGTCTTTCCCTATTCCCCTTGGCCATTGGAGAATGCAGGGTTTACAAGGCCGTGATGAGAGGGCATGAGGGTTTGTGACACTGTGGGTCAGTGATGGGACAACTTAACTGGGACAAGAGACGATGGAGAGAAGTTTGGTTCCTTGCCTCTGGAACTGCTTAGGTTTTTGACACTAAGTGGGTGCTGGATAGAGCAATAGAAGGTATGCTGAGAGCAGCAGCTGCAGTTTGAACTCCTTCACAGCTGATCCTGGCTGTGCAACAGTGACAGTAGTCTTGTTTGTGGTCTGCTGGAGCCTGTGAATCTCTCTCACCGCTGCAGAGTTGGAGGGGGAAGGCTGGAAGATGTCATCTTTGTTTTCCCAATGCTCAGTAGCTTCTGGCTATTTATAGTACACATAAATGAACATTCCCCTGCTTTGGAGGTGGAAAATGTCTTTCTGAATCTCATGCATTGTGCCACCTACCATAGAGGAAATAACATTTGTGGTGGCCTCTTTCAAGTCCAGCCTGCTTCTCAAATAAGTCATCAGGCAACAATAAGCCATCAGTGTAAATGTTTAGAACTTGATTTTATCTTTCTTTGGCATTGCTTCCCCAGATGTGCCAAGAAATAAGGTTTCTTAATCTTCAAACCACCTTTGTCAGTGTGAAATAGCTTGAATTTTGTCAGAGAAAGAGGTGGTGATGGTGTTTTATTGTCCTTTTCAGCTTTTAATAATAAGTGTTTTCATATTTTGAATAGTATTCAGAAGTGCTGATAAACAAACTTAGTGCATTGAAAGCAACTTCTGAGTCAAGTGGGAGATAATGCTCTTTCCTTTCAGAATTACTGTTGTCTACAAAATGTATCTGTTCTTGGAACATAGAAGCAGAGAAGGTAAGTGCAATCTGTTTTACCTTGAGTTTTCCTTCATATGTTATTTTATTAAGCACAAGGTATGAACCAAGGATACTTTGTAAGAGGATATGTAAAGCCAGCAGAAGTACAGAGGCATGTTCTTCTAACACAGAAATCATTTAAAAATAAGTAGGGGGAGTCTAGTAATCATGTCTCGCAATCTTGGATAATAAATTGTGAACACTATGTTAATCTAAGAAGCAAATTAATGCGTTTTCAAAACTCCTACCAATGTATGAGTAAACCAGGAAAGGCCATCTGGAGGGAGGGAAGCAAATATTATTATAGTTGAAGTAAGCTTTTTGCTGGAGTTCAACCTGTTTCACAGGTAAGTTTGTTTGTTTCGGTTTTGGATGTTTGGTTGGATAATAGACTTTACCAGCTACCAAGGACAAATTTTGAAATCGCTCTGATGCTGCTGGGCCTGGTTTTCCAGTGCCATGTACCATGTGTTGTAAGTGCAGAACTGTATGAAATGTCACTAAATCAGAGCAATAACTCTGTATTTTTACTTAGTGCAGTGTATTTAACTATGTGGTACAGAACTGAGTCTGTTTTGGTTAGCTCTTGAGAATAAATTGCTGAGCATCTGAAGAAAGCAATGCTGATTAGGTGATGGACTTAAGTACGGCCATGTTAAAATACCCAATGCAACTTATTTGTCACAAGGATGAGTACCAGCTTATATTGCTTCCAGTCTCTAACTGAACCATTATTAAATAGCTACATGAAAAAAAAAAAATCTGTCTTCAAAGTGCTGGAGAATATCAAAAGCCTTACAATTTAGCCTTATCCAAAAATTCCACTCTTTCATTATGACCTAAATATAAATTAAGGAAAAACTAGAACAGAAAAGCAGGATTTGGGATCTTACCTACTGCCTTTTTAAGGTCAACTGGCAGACACACTGTGATGACTAATGGTGCTAGATCAGGCTTTTATTTTGTTATTGTAGTGGGTTAAGGAATGTACAGAAGAGAGAAGGAGATCACATATAATCTAATACTTGTTTGAGACAACATGTTGCTGAAATACCACTAAGTATACTTTGGATTTGGTCTGCATCACAATGGTTAATGAAGCTAGTTGGCCTTTCACAGACTTGCTCTTTTTTACTGTAAAGAAAATACATGAGGCTTTCAAATGCTCTAATGTTTATTTATAATAACATGTTAACATTTAGGCAGCAGTATTTCAAAACAAGCTAGCTTATTTTCAAAGCCTTAGCGTAGCTTTTAAGATGTTCATGTAGCTGAAGTCCAGGGAACTCCTGGGACAGGTTGAGGTTATTATAACTTCCGGTTTTGTCTCCCGGTCCAAATGCAGTGAATACAGTGGGACTGAGATGCACGTAGAAACAGAAAGTAAAGGGCTTAAAATGACCATAGTGTATCTGAGGCAGTGTATGGTTGTTTCATGATAGCTTTATTGGTCTGTTTTCTGAAGCCCTAAAACAAAAGGCTGGTTTTTTTTTTTTTTCTTTTGAGCAGCATCTTACGGAAGACCAATCCTTTTGTTTTGGTCTCTGATCTTGACTGGATTATTGTGTGATGACACTAGCTGCGGCATAAGTTGAAATTAAGTAGTTTAAATATTTAAGTTTTGGGGTGCAAGGGAAGAAGAAGAACAGCTGTCAGAAACAGTGTGTGGATCAGTGTATTGAAGCTAAGGATTTGTGGAATTTTTGATGGCCAGACTGGTGCTGAGAAGAACAGTAGATCTGGAGATCCTTTGGATGTCACCATGCAAATCACCAGACTGGGTGGCTTTAATATCAGCACAACTGAAGTGTGCAGCAGACAAAGACAACATCTCTGTATCGGTGTGTAAGAACACAGATACTTGGTGGTGTGGTGGAACGAGGACAGGGCTTCTCATTTCTGGCATTTACTGATGCTTCCAGAGGTAGTTGTGAGATCAGATTCGGGAAGGGGGGCTTACAGTGAGACGTGTACTTAAAACTTATCTAAAAGAAACAGAACTTGGACGGTGCGTGTATCACTTACCCATCTCTGCAGCCTCAGTACTAAACACAGATTGTGAAGGGTTCAAATCCTGTATGGCAACAGGACTTTTCTACACTTCATAGAACCAGAAAGCTAAATGGATAGCTTAAAATGGGGGGCTGAGGCAGGAGCAGGAAGTGAACCTAAGTTTTATAGATCTTGATGTAGACTTAGCCTCTGAACCATCCTTTTTCATAAAGAGTAATATAATTTAAAATGGATATATTCTGCTTTGACAGTGAATTGTAGCTGTAAGAGAGGACAAAGAGGTATCCATAGCTTCTCATTACAGCTGGCACATTGTTGTGTTGATTCCTTGCGGTTTGTGCTTCATCACATCAGCAAGGGTAGGAAAGATTTCTTGCAGGAAAGTGTCACAATTTCACTAGTCGTCAGAGGGCGTGATGGTGTGCGGAGCGATAGGTTGTACTGCCTGCCTCTGAGGGGGTCTCTGAAGAGGAAGACCAGTCCCAGGTGAGCAGTCATCAGCAGGTTAGAGGGCGAGCCACCAAAGCTAAGGTTCCTGGCCTCGTTTGAAAAGCAAAGAAAGCATTGCAGTAGCTTCAGCTAAATGGGAGGTTTGCAAGGTTTGTAGAGAAGGAACTGGCCGGGCAACAGCAAATTCTGAAATTCATTAATGATTGTGCCCGCTGTCCATGGGAGCAATGCACACACACCGTCTGTTTTGTTAAGTGTTTCCTGGGGCTGTCCAGCAGCACCACTTTCCCCCTCAGCAGGTGAATCATAGCTGGTTTGTTCTATCCACGTCCCTCAGTCCCTCATGCAAAGTTTCTGAGCATGGGGTTTGTCTTCTGAAGTGAAGATAGTTGAGGAAATTGTGTATCACTGTAGTCTTTGATATATGCTAGTGCTGCGGAGTGGGACAAGGTATGAGCACTCTGAAGCCTCCTCTTGCACTGTCTGAAAGCTTGAAGGCACGAGTAGTTTCACCTGTTCATCCAAAACCATACAAGAGAGAGAAGACAATGTAGTAAGTTAGAAGAGAAATATACTGAGGGCTGGAGGGATGACTACAGACGATTTAGGTTACTGCAAAGTAACCTTTTTGTTACCCCTCAGTCAGCAGAGATGCATCTGGGTGTCTTCTCAGGCACTGCAGAAGATGGAATAAACCAGGAAGGTTGTTTGCACTCTCCTTATCCATCCCACTGATGCTGTGTATGTGGTCGTGTAAGACAACTGTAAATAACTGTTACAATCTCTCGCAGATTCATAAAGAGAAAGGTTATAAAAGAGAGAAGGTATACTGCCACTGTTAGCATGTTAAACTTGTATCAGCCTAGCGTGTTGTCATGCTCTTTCACTGATGCGTGATAAAGAAACTGAATTTCTGAGAGTGCTGAGTCCCAATCTGCTCCTAAACCCAAGGGCCTCTGTGCAGATTAGAAGGTGAAAGCTGCCAGATTTATCTCCATTTTTGCAAAGTGTTGCTTCAGAAAGCATCTAGAGCACAACCCAGGAGTGGTTTGCTGACCGATTTCACTTCTACGACTTGAGCAAAAACAAAAGAAAACCTAGGCTCAGAAAGAGGAGGGCATAGATGTTACACTGCTATTAGGAAAATAAATAAAATTCACAATAACCAAAACAACACTTTACTGCTAAATAGAAGGATATACCCAGCCACTTCAACAGCTGCTGAGTTCATATGTGGGCTCCGGAAAGGCTGATTTATTTCTGTCATTCTTAAGTATGTTCTGAAAATACATATTGTTGTGATATCCCTAGCCTTTAAATTTTACCTTCAAGATCTCTATTTGAAAAGAACTTTCTGTGTACTGTTGCAGCCCAGACCTTTCTTTAAAGGAATATGAAAACAACGTAACTGGCTGTAGGGAAGTTAAAGTAAAATGAGAGATAAACTGTGCAGGAATAGCGTTTATGTGCACTCTTAGCAGGACAAGGCTCTGTTCTGAAAATTTGGCATTGAGACTGAGCTACTTTGCAGTAGTGAAATATTCCGTGAGTGCCAAGCTAGGATATTTAAAGTGAAAGCTATTGAGGGAAGATGTTTTTATAGCTGCCAAATTTAAATCAGGATATGGAACTGCTGAGGGCCTAAAATGATGTTTGCCGGTAGGAGTGTTCTTGGTGTCTCACGTGTCTTGCTTGCTACTGTTGATAGTGAATTTGTGTTGACTTCAGAGAAGTAAGCTTGAAATACTTTTTGAGGGGGAAGCTGATTAATGGCTTAAAAAAAGAACACACACACACACACATTAAAACCTTTTTACTGTTGTGTGTGGTACTTTAAACATATATCTTGGCAGAAGTGCTTGCATCCAGTCAATCTGAAAGGCTTTCAGATGAAGACAGCACTAACTTGGTGACATTGAGTGCTGGGCAGGTGTGTTTTTTCATTACGAAAAAGGCTGGATCCTGTTTCATTTAATGTTTTTCATTAATAAGTTAGATGAGAACAAGCTCATTATTGAATATGAGGGTAATAACAGTTGAAAGAGGAAAATATTGTCCCATACTGGACCACAGTGAAATGAACTTCACTTGGATAAAAATAAACTAATAGGCTGGAGCTGGACTGCAGAATTATTTGAAAATTATTTGGCAGAAGAGGGACTTACAGTGTGGTAATTCTGGAAGAGATCTAGAGGGGAATTGTGGCTATGATTTTAACACATGAGGCAGCGGGGAAGAAATTGCTATTGCAGGTCTCAGCTGTGTGCTCAGAAGCATTGTGTTTATGGTGGAGATGCTAGTATGGTGATGCTGCAAATGCGGTATTGTTTTTGTTGTTAATAAAATGAAGACAGAAATGGAAGCTGGAAGTGAAGTGACAAAACCCTTAATCGTGTGTCAGTGTGAGGAGAGGGAGTGAAGTGGTAAAATTGCTAGGATAGCAGCCAGATACAACTCTGGAAATAGGGCTGAAATCAGCAAGAGGTGACAATGACAGGAAAACATATTGATGGTGGATTAACATACTATGTGATTCAGGAAAAAAAAAAATAAAGGTATGATCACTTTGAACTCCTTTAAACTTGGATTGGAAAATCTGCCTTGCTGTAAAACAGAAAGTTACATATTACCATGTAGGTGCCCTGTCTGACCTCAGAAACACTCTTTTCCCATCCTTTACTTATCTTCAGGAAATGCAAGTTAAAATGTTGTATTTTTCAGCCAACCTCAGTTATAGTAATGAGCTATAAATCATGATAGTCCATATATAAAAACCTTAGGGCTTCTGCTGGGTCAAGCTTACGCAGTCTTCTTCAAGCTGCAGCTTGGCATCACCTCTAGCTATCTTCAAATCTTGCTTGTCTTCCAAAACCTTCAGCTTTCAGGCTTTTTAGGGAAGTTACACTCCATGTGGTGATGTCAGATGCACTCCACAGAGCATGGACTCCACAGAGCATCGGCCATCAGCAGCGCAGGGGGCTTTCTGCTGCAGATTGAGGCACGTCAGCGATGGCTTACTTGCGAGGGACCTTTTTATGGAATACTTTTAGAAAAGTCTTAAGACTTTTCTTAAGTCTTACTGATTTCTTCCAAATGAGATCAGAGATCACCTTCTGGCAAAAAGTATTCTGGAGAAGTAATTTAGAGAATATCAATTAAGATTGTTTATAATTGCTCATCAGGGACAAGATTGGAGGGGGTACTCTATATTCAGAGGGCTGCTAGTGTATACGATGGGAGAGTTACTGTAACTGACGCTGTATAAAAATTGATGCTGCTAGTGCCTTGGGAATGTTGTTTTTGCCATGGTGTATAAAAAGCCTGGACATGTACTGGAAGATCGAATTCTCTTATATGGCTCGACCTGCTCTCTGAGCTCTTCTCTGCAGGGGGCATCAGATTCTTGTCAAAAAGTAATGCTCCTTTTCAGTGAAATTTTGTGCTGAGTAGCTCTGTCTGGTAAAGAGCCAAGATCAGTGACCTTGGAGCCTCTCTCTAGACATTTGTGTATGGCAGAGCCTAGCCAATTGAATTACAGCCGGATAATTACAGAGAAATCGTTCCTCATCAAGAAGCAAACTTTGAACTCTTTTCTTTTACCAGTGAGGTTTTTTTGCTTCAACAGGAGCCCTGGTAGGCCTGCTTACACTTTAAGGAACAACCCTTACAAACTGGATGATGAGATCCACAGTTCAGCCTTAACTAGCCATTGCTGTAATTTAGGTGAGAATTAAATCCTTAATGCTCTGCTGGAATCAAAGTGTGTTCTGTCTTACCAGAATCTAAAGCAGGGCAGATGTGAGGAAATACACCAACAATGAAATGCAGTGCTGCTTTGCAAGGTATGATGGTACTTGTATGTTAGCTGCCTGTAAGCCATGAGGAGCACCTGACCAAATGCTGTACCAGGGCAGATTCCTGACTGCCATTGCCGGTAGATTGCTTCCCATCATTCTTGAGCTAGGCAGTCTGAATCATTATTTTTGGCTACTGCCTGCACTGTCCTTACTGCTCTGCCAGCACTTCAGCCTTAATCACATGGAAGAACCTCTGAGAGATCCAACAGGGAAGAAATGTGGGTCCTGCATGCGTGGTTTGGAGGTGCTAATCATGTCCTGTGTTACAAACTAGAGGTTTGGTGATGGAAAAAACAAGCAGTATCTTCCTGTCTAAAGTTTGTTTTGTGTATTAAAGCTAACAGGAATTATTTTTAAGTGTGTGTATGTATTGATGTATGCATGTGTGTATGTATATTAGATAGATAGTGTATGTGTATATATTCTATTTTTATTTATTTATTTTTACAGTTCCTGAGTGTGTGTATTATAATTCTGCAGTGCCTAATAGGGAGCCCATATGATATCAAATTACCCTCTTCTGTTTTGGAGAGTGGTGCTGATTTCCTGATCTGTTCCTGAGTCTGCAAAGAAAAGAAAGAACCAAACCAAACCCCAGGTGATTACCACAGAATTTGTTAGTCTGTTCATAATACCTAAACAGCCCTTCCATCCCTAAATAGTCCTCATTTTACCTGTATAAAGACATTATGCCTTTCAAAGAGTAGTTGAGGTTCGCATGTGTGGCAGTGCAATTCTTTAGAAATCAGTGCAGTTCTTACTGTGCTTTGGTCCATAATCACAGCACTCTGGTTGCCTAAGGAGAGTGTATGTCTGTGTAGTCTGTCACAGCAGAGTTTGAAAGCCTGGAGAACAGCAAGGGGTGAGGAATTGCTCAGCCGCAGTGAGGAAGGGGAAACTGGCAGTGTGAGGTGAGGCCAAAATCCTAGCAACTCCCATGCATTTTAGTCCTGGTGTCTTGGGGGATTCAGTTGAAGATCATGTCCTTTAAGTTATTGCATGAGCTGTCCTTTTTACGGCTTTTGTTATGATATTAGAAATGATGAATTCCAGAGGAGGCTGTTTGCTGTATCAAGACCATGAAGAAGATTGGTGTTAAAGACCCTGTGAGATTCATATTTTTGATGGAACTAACTCTTCCTACAGAGTATGAAAACATTTCTGAGTCTGATTAAACAATATGAGCAATGTTTTTTCAGGATGGCACTCCGGTAGGAGCCTAACTATCACAGCATGCTCTGGGGGTAGTCAAGAAGTGACATATAAATGTTGTTTCTACTCTGCGTATATTCAGCTTGAAATTAAACTACGTGCTTTTAGCAGTGAGGCTGCTACCACAACTGGTGGACTGAGAAATGAAATCTGTTAAAGCAAGGTTAGAATTCTTTCCAGAAAAAACACTCTAGGTTTTATGGTTGCTGTAGAGTCTATCAAATGCAATAATTCTGTGTCCTGAACTGATTTCTTCTGTGCTATGTAACAGTCCGGCATAAGTAATCATTATCTATTGTGGCCTTAGAGGTCTGTAAAGAGACCCTGAGCTGAAATCCCCTAATGCTGTAATCTATTTTCCAGTAAGTTCCATATTGTCAGGAAAAGAACTTGGAAAGTAACATGTTGTTTTTCATTAGCAGTTGAAAAAAGCCAAGGAAGAAGGAATACTTTATTTGGGGTGGAAAAATAGACTTTTTCTGATTTGAAGTAAGTTTTACTTCAGCTATGAGCCAAGTTAAATGTATGAACTTGATAATGGCCGGATATATCAAACATAAAGCATTTATTTCAAACCATGACATTGTTTACAGCACCACATAGATAGCTGTACTGCCATCTCCTTATTACCTTGCTCTCCAGCAGTGACTGTGTTTGCAGAGTCCTAGGGAAGAGCAAGAACAGAGACAAGCAGATCTGATACTTCCCTTGTATATTCTTGCAGTTTCCAGCTACTGAAAATGGCTTTACTTTTGTTTCACTGAAAGGGTTGTGTGTCTTCTAAATCTTGTGGAGATGCTGGGTGGAGAGGCCTGGTTTTTCAAGATGATGAAGAAGTCCAGCTAGTTCTGTCCAGAAAGCCTCTAAGGTTGAAGTAGCTCTTTATTCTGTGACTTTTTTCAGGTTTTGAGTGTTTTCTAATTTCTGGGTTATTTTACCAATAGGACGTTTCTTGTAATTTAATTTGCAGGGAGCTGAACACCCCTGTACAGAATGCCGTACTCCACTGAAACTCTCCAGGTTAAGCTCCTATTTTAAAGGTGTTTAAAAATGGAACATATTTCTAGCTGAAAGTTTCCTTTTCTGTGACATCTGTAACAGCGATTTAAAACAAAAACTTTTTACATATTCTAATTTTCTGTGAGTGTGGACCTAGATCAGAAGCAGGACTTGCAGGATGGAAACTCTTTGAGAGTGCCAAGAGGAGCTGCACCTGCTTGAGAACTATGTACATTTATCCCACAAGTGTTTTTTCAATTCACTTCTCTTCTCTAGTCCGTTGTTGCAGGCTGTTTTTGTTGAATAGCCTATATGAAATTCTAATATGATTTTGCTGTGAATCTGCAGATATAGTTTGTTAATTCCCTCAGATGTTTCTGTTCTGTGAACCAACAATGTGAGATTACTTTCATCCAAAATAATGCCCTGCAGGCATTCTTGAACAATAAAATGTGTAAGCTTAGATGGATGGAGATCACACATTTAATAAATAAATAAATAAATAAGTCCAATTTAAATAATAGAAAATATTGTATGAAATGGACAGCACATTAGCTTAGGACCAATGGTCTAATAAAAATAATGCTTTTTCTGTTCTTTCCAAGACCTGGAAAGAGTGCTAATATCACCACTTTGAAACTTCAGAGATGTCTGTCAGAAGCCAAACCATTATCACTTTATTTTTAGTTACCAAAAAAAAAAAAAAAAAAAAAAGCCTACAAAAGGCAGAGGATGCTTCTGACAGTGTTTCGCTGTAATGCCAGCTTTGCAGTTTCCTTCAGTAGGGATTGTACCTGGATGACTAAATAACTAATGAGGTGACTGATTTACTTGTATGTGCCCTGAAGAAATGAGCTGTCTTGACTCTTTAAAGAGTGAGAGTTTGGGTTTTTTAGGAGCCAGAAACATGCAGTGATTTCTGAAAATACTCACTTTAACACTCTGCAGAGAATATGTGGGCTGACAGTTTTTTTTTGCTCTCCAGATTGAACAAGGAGGGAGAATTGTAGCACAGTGAATCAAAGGTGTTTAATCATGGATTCAACATTGCGTTACAAACAGATTTTTTTCTCACTTTGTTGCTTCCTTTATACTCATTAGACTTATTCAGTTGACTTACAGAACAGATAACTAATCCCATTGATTTATGGAATTTTTCATTTCTTTAGTCTTACTGTTTTGACATTATTTACAAAAAGTTCATCTTTAGTATTTTAAAAATCAAATATTTTGTAGTATTGGGGTTAGGTAGTTTCTTTTGTCTTTTCCTCATTCTTTGGGCAGGAAAAAATAATGTTTGGTAAGGATTTTTCTTTGGATGTTTTTCCCTGCAGCAGATTAAGGTCTCAAATATGGATGGTTTGGAATGGATTTTTAGACTGTCTTGGGGTAGATTAGGGCTGGGCACTGCAAGGAGTAGCAATGGAAAGCACATTGTTTGCAGCTATAACTTACATGTAGTTTTTCTGGATGAAGTATAGTCCTTCCAATATCACAGTTGCTTAGGTAGAGCTCTACCATCTCAAGGTGTTTTATGAAAGCTCAAATTCTAAAAGCTTACTACTGTCCTCAAAAGACAAAAGGTCAGAATGTGAACAGAGTACAGTGTGGCTCTGGTCCTGGTTCAGCAAGATGAAAAAAGGTTAGTATATACTGAATGAAAAATATGAGAAGGTGTATCTTTAATGCAGTGACACAGTGAACTTTCCTAAGCACTCGTTTAGATTTTTTATGAAAAGCAATTATGTGTGTGAAAGTATTCTGAAGGAGTTTACTCACCACTACATGCTCTGAGGACTACTCATAGGAGAGCAGATTGAATCTGACTGATAAACAGGCTGCAAAATGCAGACAGTATTATTAGTCACAGCCAAATTCACTCTTTCAAAGCAGACTGTGGACTGAGCTACATAGTGGGAAAAGTAAGTTAAATTTCTGAGTCTGTTAAGTGTAAGGACTGGAAGCATAAACAGCTTAGTCACAAGAGTTGTTACATAAGTGCCATACAACTGCAGTGAACCTTTTTGCCAGGTGATCAGCAAAAAGTGAAAAAGGTTGTATGGATAAAAACGTTTTTAATTCCTTGTTCATGACACAAGCACCAGACTCCCAAGAAACAAATTATACCTGTTTTCAGGCATCTAGGTGCTTAAGGTCAGGTGGTGATTTACAGAATGCAGATATTTTTTTCAGTGGTACATGACAGTGACAAGCGCATACCTGCCAAGCCGGGATTATTCTACTGGCTCTTGCTGAAGAGTATGATTTTACTTTCATGAGAACTGGTATAAGTTTAAATAGGGATTTTCAAATGCACCTGGAATTCACCAAATGTTGTTCTCAAGAAGTTGGACCATTGCTGAGGTCCATGGAGGTGTTGCCCTAAGCTGACCCATTTGAACCTTAAGCAAACCAGTCAGCTCCCCCAAGGACAGCAATCATTTTGTGTTTTCAAGTCATTTGGAATGTGGCGTCATGGTGGGACCATGTTCATGATGCTTGCCACTTCCCTACTCCAGGCCAGGATGCTGCCTGCCTCCATCTGGCAGGCATCTCTCCATCTGTCCTGATTTGACCACATATTCTTGAATAGCTGGAGACAAACTGGATTAGGATGTAACAGCTGATTGCGAGGATCCATCACAGCCTTGTAAAGGTTGTTGTACGAGTTGCAGGGTAGCTCTTTAGGCTCCCATTCAAAGAAGTCCTGCATAATTTTTCATGTATATATAATTCATCCATTAATGTTTTTTCTTCCAACTGTTGAGATAGGCTTTCACCTATAGTGGTCTTATCAATTAATTCTTCCTCTGTGTCTGGTTCTTCAGGGTAAAGATGTAAAAAATGCAGCATGACTTTCCTACTCAAGGATCATTGGTACTTAATTTGTACATCGAAGCTGGCAGTACTCCTTAGCTCTGTGTGGGACACTAGCTGTGCCACTGATTTGAGAGGTAGTTATTAAAAATCCCTGAAAGACTAAATTCTCGTCATCAAATATTGTAACCAGCTGAACACAGGGCTGTGTAACTAACCTACCTCCTTGAACCTGAGTGAAAGCAGTAGTATCACTTCTATCAGGATTTCAAGGCTGCTGGCTCGCCTCCCCTCCCAGAGGCACTTTAGCAACCAAGGTTCCTTTCTTAAATTCTGGAAGTTAGTTCTTTGAAACCCATTTTTAGAAATTGCCTCCCGGGGCAGGTAGGTCCAACCTATTCCTCTCCCTGCTGTGACCACTCAAAGGACAGGAAGATTAAAGACAGCCTGGGCTTACTTTGCACTGTACTTGGGCGCTGACCTGTCATGCTGCAGCGAGTAGTTCAGAGATGCATTATTTTGAAGTCTTGCTGAATATGTGCAGTTGCACAATGAAAGGCTTGCTAGAAGGCAGCACAATGTTACTTCTGAGAGTCAGAGGATTGTTAGAGCAGCCCTCTAGGTAGGGGAGCTGAGGGTGTCCCTGGAAGTAGCTGTGCTTCTCTTCTTGCACTGGGAATAACGATGCAAAACCAACAAGAAAAAGGATTTGAAAAGTGAATTTGCTCTCTCTTTGTGGTCGCCACCAGTAGTGCTACTCAGCATTGTCTTTTTCTTCCTTTACACTCTTTTGTTTGCCCATCTGTCATCCCTGTTTTAGGTTGTATGATGTCCAGCGCAGAGATTGCCTGTGGCATTGCATCCCTCAGTTCTGCACAGAGGTAATCATAGTGAGCTCCTAAAGTCTTCAGAAAAAAGAGCAAGGTAAAGGATCATACTTGGTGTGCCTTGTTTTTTTTGATGAGTGATTGAGAGCCAAGGTGTTAAGAACTGAAAAGCTGTCCTGAGCCAAATCCTGATGGATCTGAAGTCACAAAAGTTTTCCTCCGCAGGAAGACAGATTCCCTTTTCAAAGGTTAAAGAACTAGTTTTCAGGTGATGCTAGAAAAAATAAGCTGGCTAATGGATACCTTGTATTTGGACACACATTAGTCCTTGCATTGACTCCAACTTAGATATATGTGTGTGCCTGTGTTTTTGTGTGCATATATTTTACTGTCTGGTCATTCAGGTGACAGCTGTGTGTTGAAAGTTTGTAAGGGATGAAATTAGAATTTATTTTGCAAGCTATACAAGGTATGGATTAAATTGAATGATGGAAGAGATGAGCAAGCTAGGAGAACTTTTAGAAGTATGAGCCTGTTCTTATGGCTTTGTTTTTACCTAACTCTCAGAAGCTGAGTGATCCTGTTTTCAGAGAAGATATTGCAACCTTCTCTGATTCTTTGTTCCCCCGTTTTCCACACATGTTGCACCTTTGAACACATGGGTACCATGTGTCAGGTTCTGCAGAAGTAGCTGCGCAGCAATACCTATCCTGCTCTGACAAGAACCCATGTGATAACTGTTGGAAAAGAACCAGTGTAAGTTCGGTCTGCTCAGATACTTCATAGTAGTGATTGCTGTGCTGTTTGACAAAAAAAAAGTGTATTTATTGAAACATTGTTTTTATTTGCTAGGAAGTTCGTACATTTACCGCTGATAAATGAAAGTACCCAGGACAAGTTAGGTTCAATTACCAGAGGATTGCATAGATATTCTACTGTAATGTTTGGACATCTCCCAGGTATTTATAGTATAAATTATAATTATTTCCTTTATCTCAATTTATTTTTTTCCCCAACACCTGTATATGATCTAGCTGATTTGTCTGGAAAAAGCTGCTGGGGGAAAGCAAACTGGAAGAAGTGGGGTTTGTGTTCTGGCGCAGAGTGGTTTAATGCCACAGCTCCTGTGTGTGTGAAGGCTACAGTTCACCCTCTGGTTGGTTGCAGGGCAGTTGTAGCAGACCCCTGCTTTGATCTTGCTTGTTTGTAAGATCACTCCTAAGCTCAATAACCTTTTATTGAGGGCATGTTTCCTGCAGATAACTCTGTGGTGATACTTCCTCTTAGGCTTTGAAGTTGTGGAATTTAGGGCCGTGGGTCAAGTGCCATCTCTCCACCCCCAAAGACTTTCTAGTTGCTAAAGCTTCCCATCTTCAGAGCTCTGTCTGTGTGTGGACAGCAGCATGGAGTTCTCTCCGTCAGGACTGACTGTTAGCAGCAGCTTTGCAAAGCTTGCCTGGAATGCACACACACTAAACAATGGGTGATCTGAAGCAAAATTACAAATGCCCGTACGCCAAAACTCCTGTACGTTTCTTTGGCTTTGCTGAAAATCTCCTGCACTGCAGGCAAGGTTATTATAACTGTTTCTATTTCTATCATCTTCCGCAACCTTTTCTTCCGTTCTTGTCCGGTCTCTTCTGCTGTCGATGATCTGTTTTGCTGCATTGTCTCTTCCTGTCTTTGGGGTTTTTCCATTTTCTGTTTGAGTTGTGATTTTAATAATGTGGTCGAAGTAGCCACATTACTCAATTCCACAGTTTGTTTCCAGTTCTAGTGTTATTCTGGTGGGTTTGAAGGGCTTTAGAAATGGTGATGGTTGTGGAGAGAGCAGTCCCAGTCCAGCGACAATATTAAGAAAGATGTGTCAGAAGTCTAAAAATGATAAGCTGACAACGTTTTTCCCCTGCGAGATCAGGCTGAAATCACTGTTGTCTCTGTAACTGCACATATTGTCAGCTGGACTAAAGGAGGAGTCTTAAGTTCACTGTGATGCTGCTTTTGAAATGAAGATTTTACATCTCTAGGCAGAAGAAAATGGACTCAGGTACCTTGTTTGCCAAGGTTGATTAGAGGTAAGAAAACTTTCCAAAGAGTGGCATACAAGATGTAGAATTAAGCTTTTGGCAGTGAAATGTGCACTGGCTTTGTAACAGTGTGTGAAGAGGGCTTGAGGTGAACTCTGTCCTTCTCGTTTCTTCAGTTAAATGTGTGTCATCCTGCCCAGCTTTGCTCTAATTGTTCTGTAGGACGCTCCTGGATGCATGCTAAGGACGTTTCCTACTAAATGGAACCTGATAGGACTTTGAAATATTGATGAAGAGAAAGTAAATTTTTAATTCCCCATCAATCTGAACTTATTAGAACTCAATGTGTTTTTGTCCCAGAGACTTTCTTACATTATATGACTTAATGTGGCTGCCCATTTAAATAGACATAGAGCTACAGAATTGTACTGTACTAGAGGCCAAGATGTTAGGTGTAAAAGAAGATGGATTCGTGTGCTTCTGTTTATGGTTATGCCAATGGGCCAAATTCTGCTCTTTTATACTGTTTGACTCTCATCACTTAATGCCACTTGCTCTGAGCTAATCCAGCCATCCATGAGGTCTTCAAGAACTCATGCTGCAGATCAAATATGAATGTATTAATATTGAGCCCATCTGAATAACGATGTCCCATAAGCATAGGACTAAAACTTGTTGATGCATATTTGTGTGTTCCTTCCTTGTATTGATCACTGACCCGTTTTGGCTTCAGTCCTGAATGCCTGCATTTGAGCTTATAGGCTGGAAGACCTGAGCCAGCTAGGGTGACGTTTATCTCACTTTTGTCTTCATTCATATTTTGATTCTGTCTGTTTCACCTATTTAAAATTTACAGAGTCCTATTATATGTTCATATTTAGAAATATAGAACAGTGGTCACAAATCCTGATTTTCATTAAGGGGATGCAATTTATTAAACTACAGTGGAAAAGAAATTTTAATTCCTGTTTGTCTTACTCAAATGTTGCTTCATTTGAATAGGATTAAATACATCTGACATCTGATAGCCTCTTTATGCTGGCAGGATAAAAGAGCTAATAACACTGAGCAACAGTAGCAAAGAACTGAAGATGAGGAAATATTATTCTGCTCCAGGAAAACACATTATTCAGTGACTGCCACTGTGATATGTGCATGACTGAACCAAAACCCAACATGGTGGCAGAGTGTGTTTCCTTCTTGAGTGAGCATGGACTGTATTTGCATCAGCAACAGCCCCGCAGTAGGTATGGCCCCAAGGAGGAACTCCTAAATGAACACTGAAATACCTTTTAAGTTGATGGTTGTCCAAAAGATCAGCACTGTTTGTGTATTTGCTATTGAAACATTCATGTGAGGCCATCTTTGGTGTTGGAGTTCAGCTGTTCCACTGCCAGAGAAGATAAACTTGGACTCTTTTGCTTCTGCCTGCTTAATGTTGTTTTTTTGTTTTTTTTTTTCCCCCTGCAAAACTGGGGAAGTGATTGCTGGTGTATGCACAGCAATAAAGCTTGTCAGACTCAGCCAGCCAGAATTCCTCCGAATTCACATCTAATTTATTCACAGCACAGCATGCTGCAGAGCTGATGGCTGCAAGTTAATGTGCTGCACTTTAATGAGATAACCATTTGCCTCCCAGGTTTTGAGGCGTATGGTAGTTTTATTTGTCAGCCTAACCAAAGCTAGAGCCATAAGAAATCACAGCTCTACACTGAAATGTTTTATTTATTTAGTAGATTATTTTGCCAGGAAAGAAATCAGTGAAGTAATTAAATAGTACTTCNTTACAATATGCCCTTGTCAGTGTTCTGGCTCACAAGTGTTACCGAGATAAAAATATTCTATTCACAATTTCTCTGTACTTGTGGAATTAAATTTCCACCTATGCCTGAAAACTAGACCCCTCGTTTCCTTTAGATGTGTATATTTCTGGGGAGGAGGGGCAGTGGGAGAAATGCAGGAGCTCTGCAGTACGAATTGCAAATACAGAAATGTCAGTGTGATAGAGCTGCGAAGTCTCCCCTTAAAGAACAGATTATATGGCTCCACTCGGGTTTTGAAATCCAGTTGATGACCATCTAGTCCTTGATTACAACTCAGTCTTTTAACAGTGGCAGTTCCTCCTCATTAACTAGTTACTGCATCCACGATGAAAAGATGACCCCTAGTCAAGAAAAACGATGTGATGGTGCACAGTGCAGCACCGGTGAGACCGTTCCCGCCAGGCGGTGGGAGCCCGGGGGGCCAGGGATACCCACATCACCGTTGGGGTGGCAGCTGCGTGCCCCTTGCAGTGCTGGCCAGACCCCCTGGTGGGGTGGGTTGCTACAGGCCCCCCCTGCTCTGCCTTGCCACGGTGGGTTTCAGAACTGGACCAGCAGCACAATGCACAGGCACAACGCCTCTTTGAAACTGGCATCTAGCAGTCTTGCAGCCTAATCTGTTGAAATAAATGTGTCCCCTCCGAGAGGCCTGCATTGATTTATCTAAAGCCAGTTAAAATATCATTTTAGGTCTCACTGGTACTCATGCAGAAACATTGTTTCTGTACACAAAAGAGTGTTTGAAAAAGAGTCTTTGAGACAGAGCTAACATCTTTTGTGTGTGTTAACCTTTAATGTCTAAAACCTGTCAAAGTGAAGGTCAGATTGGCCTTTCACTTCAGCCATTGTACTCTAGCTTTATGTCTTCTGTAAAAACAAAGCCTATGAGACTTGCCACCTTGTGCCGTGGGTGTACAGATATGCTAAGAAACCATGTAGTTCTCCACCGCTTTTGTGCACCATTTGTGACACAAGCTATTGTCCAGTTGAATAAAAATGCATCAGTAAGCCATTATTAGGAAATAACTGATAGATTCGTGGGAGAAATATTATAACAGGCTTCAGCTGACATGTGCCTGATGTTGGTTGTAGTCTCCTCTTCTCTTGCTTCTTTGCTGTTAACAGAAGGTTGGGAGGAGTGGAGGGGGATGTGGAGGGTGTACATAGGAGAGAATGTGCCACTGAACATAACTGGAGTTGGGAACAGGGACCCCTTTTGTGTCCAGCCCTTTTCTGAGAGACTTCAGAAAAAGATGTGCAGGCACTGTACTTGAAAATACCAAACTGTTTGACAATAGTCAGTTCATGTAGCCTATAGAAAGCACAAGGTTAAGCTGACCTTCCTTGCACTTATTCAACCAAATTAAAAAAATCTTGGTTTCCAGTGCTGTGCACGTGAAAAGAAGCACAGGCACATTTGCCTGTGCCTCATCCTTTTTATTTATAAGCATCTTGCCTCTCTCTTGGACAATAAGCTGCCTGTTAGTGTGTGTGTTTTCCCCAAAGATGTATAGCAGATCAGAAGGAAAATCAGGAGGCTGTCTCTGCCTTTGAGCAAGTGCCACCTCTATGGCAAGATGGTTAACACTGCGTCTGGGGTGTCTTTCTACTCCGAATGATGAAGCTTCAGATATTGGAGCAGTCTGAGATTAATAGTTTTGTACTTGGCTGAGGAAAAAGTAAATTACAGCCATGGACTGCGAAACGCAGTTTCCTGTACCATTAGGAGCCAGCAGCTGAGTTTGTTACCCGTTGATCAAGAGTTAATACTATTAGCTTAATGAAGAAACTCAAGGTTCAGAAAATTATTAAAAAGTTTAAGAGGTTTGGGTTTTTATTAGCCTCCTGCTGTGCAAGAAATAGTGTTATTAAGGATTTTGCTCCAAATTTATGTCCAAGGGTGTCCAACCTGATGCTAGTGTTATTTTTCTTGATGCTTTCATGGGGTTTCCAGGTCAATTTGTTGCTGGAAGTAGGTATTTTCATCATGTTAATGAGATTTCATGTTTTTCTTGTTTTGTCTGTTACCAAATTATTTTGGCAGCATTTTAGTGCTTGCTCTATAGTGCTTGTTTTTGTTTCAGGAGTGTTTTCTTTAGTCTGTTGGAGCACATTTCTTGTTTCAGTTATTTCCTGGTGAGTTGAGTAGCTGAGTGCACGAGACAATTTCTCAGTGCCTTTGCAATTCTCTGCCTAGCTGTATAGTATAGAAGTTAAAAATGAGTAATACTTAAAGGACTGGGAGTAGCAGGTCTTCTGAGGATGGTGTGTTTCTGTGCAAATTCGAGAATGAAATGGTAATATGGCTTCATTTTTCTTCATTTGAGGCAATCTCCATTCAGACACCAAATTCCATATCTTCCTGTATTGCAGTAGTTTCCTTATGGCTGTGATAGTCCCAAGAATATGAAGAACTAGGCATGTAGCAACGGTAATATCTTTTGAGGACCAGTGGCTATAACTGGAAAAAAATTGGATAAACTTTAAGGTATAGAAGCGTTTCCGCAAGCCTGGAATGGAAGCAATGGACTTCAAGCTAAGTACAAAAATACAGCCTGACACTAATCTAATGCTAGTGTCATCTAAGAATAAACACAGCCTGAGTAGCTCAGTCTGTGAAACATGAAGCTGTTGCTGTCTGGATATCAAGCAGAGTCTGGCCTGGGTTGCGGTGGGAGTACCCTAAAGCTGCTTTTCCTTGGCACTCCAGCATCTGGTTGTCTGGGCACTGTCCTTATGTGGCGGGAGGGGACATAGCAAGAGCTTTGCTGTTGTTGTTAAAATTGTGCCTTTGTCGTGCATGACGGTGACAGAGGCATGGAGGAACAATGCTTTGAAAAATCTAGTTGTTGTGATACCATGGGGAAGAAGTGAATTGTTAAAACATTACTTTTCTGTTCAAATGATAGTATATAATGCAGGTAGAAATAATACCAGAAATTGGTTGGGAGAATCAAACCTTCAAAATTAGCAAATACTTGAATTAAGATTGCTTGTGTAGTTTTAGTTTGTCCACACTTTGTATGTGACACACTTCGTGTGAGATGCAATGTTACATGACGATACGCTGTTCCTCACTGCAGGATGCCTGTCTCATAGCTTCTGGAGAGTATCTGTTCCGGTTCTCTTTGGTCTGCATACAGCTCCATACTTCACTGCTTTCATGTACAAACAGCAGTTCGTTTTCCTACAGGTGTTTCTGCAGGACTTGCAGGAGTGACTGATCTTGCAGGTTCTCCTCTCTCTTGTCCTTGTCCTGTCACATCAAACACAGAGTGCTCATCCTTGGTTTCGGAGTCCCAGCTTGCCTCAGCACAGCCTGAGTCCTGGCTGCTGTGAAGGATTGATTCTAGCCAGTTTCAGTAGTGATGGTCCCTTCTCTTGAACGACAGTCAGCATTTCCCACCAGCACCAGCACCTTTTCATTTAGACTTTTTTTTCTGTATTTCTGGGAGGAGGTGGGAAATACTGTTTCAGAATGGGAGTCTCATTCCCATCGTTTCCTAAAACTGAGCTCTGCCATGATGCAAGAGAATAAAGCACTTGGAAGGCAATTGATGAGCTGTGACCATTTTTTTTATGCTGTTGATAATTATCTTAGTGTTTCTTTCAGCTCTCCTCTTTTGTTATTTTCTACTTCGTGCATTTCTTTTTATCCTTAGGTGGTTAGATCTTTGTCTGTGATGTCTCTGTATAAGTGTCTCTAACTGATATCTAGAGCAAGGCAGCCATGCTCAGTGATGAGGACTTTTTGAAGCTGTCCCAACACAGCTGTTGCTGCTACGATTGTACCTCTGTGAGACAGAAAAGAAATGGAAGTATGGCTGAACATGGGAGAGTACGTTTAAAAGCAAATAAACAAAAAGCATTTCTGATACTCAATCTGAAAGATTGTGGGCCTGGATTTCCAGACTTCTTGCAGTCCCAACAGTTGTCATTTCCCCCCCCACACTTCAAGCGCGCACACCTTAGCACTTAACTACAGTCCTTTCGCTGGAGTTTGGAGTTACTGAGCACCTTCAGGTCTGTCTTATGTTGTCTTGGGTGTGCTCAAAGCTTGATTTCTAAATAGGAATTTAGAGCAAGGACACCTTAAGTTTCTGGGTCCAAACAGGGTTTATTTGCTTTTTGGGCATGAAGCTGTTCAGCTGTGAGACTAACTCATTTCTGGGCAACTCTCATTGCCCGGGGAGAGAGCATGGTAAGAACACTTTGTGGTACATAAGCATGGAGTAAAAAGGGCTTTTTGGGGTCACAGCTTTAGACTTGAAGCTTCTAAATTCCACATAGTAGGTCTTTAAGTTCTTTTAAGGTATGACTTCCAGCCTCTCAAGGTCCTGCTTTGCCAATTAGTAATACAGGGATAATATTTCCCTCCCCTTAGATGCATTCATTAATACCTGAGGTACGTATGCTGAGATTCATCTCACGTAACTTTAGCTGCCTGAAGTGAGCTGTTTTTCTCCACTTTTTAGTGGAGACAAGGACGACCTCCATAGGTGAATCATCCTGACTTGTATTTGACACCTGTGTCTGGACAAGAATGTGTATCCACCAGAGGTCCCTCTCTCTTCCTTCGTCTCTGCAGGAAATGAGATGGCCAGTTTAGATGAGAGGCTTAATTTTAAGCAGCTACAGTGGGTGGGGTGTTTGGAGGTGATGGACCAGCTAAGTGGATGTCCGTCTGTGAGATTAAATACCCAACGCATTGCTGTTCCTGCAAACAGCATGTGTTCAGCTGGAGACAGTTTTACTGCTAGAATTCTGTAGAAGTTTCCCACAATTTTTGATGCTGAGGATTCAAGTCGCTCTTACCAAGATTCTAGAAATCTTCTCTGTCTGAATGCCACTTTATAGTTGAAGGAGTGAAGCTGTAAAAATGTTTCTTTCCTTCAGCTTGGTTTCAAATAGGGTGACATTTTTATCAAACTGCATCTATTAGTGCTTTAATTCAGCAAACAGAGATTGCTAAGTAAGGTTCCTTTTCCAGCCAAAATGTCATTCAGAACTGCATGCTCCCCAGAGTGCTGTACAAATTAACATTTTAACATTGCCATTGTAGTAATTATTCTGAGCATCTTTCTTTTATGATACTCAGAAGAAAAGGGATGACTTTTTGCTGAGTTTCCAGACTCTAATTTTCTCCCTGTGTAAGTGTCCTCTGCTGACATCGCTTTCACCTCTGGCTGTGCAGTGTTTCTCCACTGCTGGTACCCAGCTGGGAGCTCCCTGTCTTCGTTACTGAGCTGCCACAATAGAGGGCAAGAAGGATCCGAACAGCCTTTGTGTCTGTGAACAGGTGGTTTGAATGTTCCGAGGAGCTGATGAATAGACAAACATATGCTTTGACTGCTAGGGAGGTGATTTGATAGCAAACAAAAGGTCACATACTGGCAAAACTTTTCACTGGTGGCATGAGGGTGGGGACTGCTCTGCTCACTACTCATTTTCCTCCTACACTGAGGGACAGATTCTGCTTCAGTTGCAACTCTGCTTGCTGCACAAGATGAGAAAGCTTCTTGGGTGACGTGCATCAGGACTTGCCCTTGCACAACCGCTGATGAAGCATGGAGCAGGCAGGGATGGATTTCAGCACAGATTGGTTGCTGTATGTCTTCTCTTCCTTTTTGTGGACCATTTTTGTGCAATTGTAGACAAAAATGTGACTGGCACCTGCATTCATGTTTACCCTGTCATCCTTGAGTACTTCATTTGCTGTCCAGAGTGCAATGCCCTTGCGTTCCTCATTTTGTCTGGTTTTCACCAGTCAAGCAATCAGTACCATGAAATCTGGCTTTCTGTATGCAAATAATTGAACTGTCTTGTTTCTGAAATTCTTCAGAGGAGGCTCACTTGTGGAAGAAGGAAGCAGTATTTAATGTGGGTTTGTACCTCTGCACAGAGAGAAGTATGTTAGTGAAACAAGGCAAAAAGTAGAATATATCTTTTGCTCGGGGATCAGGTACAACTCTGGCTTTTTCTTTTTCTTTTTTTTTTTTTTTTGGATGGCTAGGGAACTGGAATGAGAAACACCTGTGTTTGAAGCTTGAAGTGCATTGCAGCAAATAAAGAAGCTATTGTATTTCCAAACTCTTCTTAGACGGAATAGCTTGCAAATTCTTTTCTTCTTGCAAAAGCTTTTCTTCCCAAGGTTTTGGGCTGATTATTCCTTTGGCTTTCATTCACCTGCACCTCCAGGTTTATTTTGTATTCTTGCTTCTTAGGGGAAATTATGCTTCACTCAGTAGATCCAGCAGATTCATAAAATCCTGCACTTGGTAACTGGGCTGCATTAAACCTGCCTGTAACAGTGCTAGGAAATGTGCTGCTGAAGGCAAGTGTGGATGTTGAAGAACTGTATAGCTAATGAGATGTGAAAATTAAGAATATCAACAGCTACCTCACTATTATAAAGTGTAGCAATCTTGAATTTCAATTTTAAGCTCTGCCTCTTCAATAACAATGGTACTGTATTTTATACTTAAGCACTGCCAGGCTATAAAAGTGTGCATCTTGCTCGGAAAAGCCTAGATGTCACTGACTCCCAGCAATCGCCAGACTCTTGTCGAGTCAGAGTTTCAAAGGTATTTGGGAACAGAAGGGTACAAGTGCATGCTCAGAGGGTTTTTCAAAAGAGCTGAAGCAGATTAGCTGAAATGTGTTTTAAAAAAATACTAGTCACTGTAGCAAAGGAATGATCCCTTTTTCTCTGCTGTATACCATGAACAGAGGTTTTAATACTTTTAGCTATTAGGTTGGAAGTGCTTTCAAAAACCAGAGGGGAAGAGAGTACTTAATGGGAAGACAGGAATGTCGTAAATCTGAATTCTTGATATGAGAAGAGCTCTTTTCTGTCGCATTAGTAACTCTGTAGCATTAAAACAACTGTGTGTTGATAAAGATGTAAATCTGCTTCATAACAAGTGCATCACAAATTTTCTAGACAGTGATTATAATGTGTGAATTAGAGCTAATTAAAGTATGTCAGTAACATGATGTACAAAACGGCTGATTGCCAGAAGAGGAAAAGAATTAGGAACTTCCTGCAAATTTTAATTTTTAATAAATATGTTTAGATTTCAAAACACACACTCTGATAAGACATTTATTCTTTGTTTATATGTCAGAGCTGTTGATAGCAACAGGAGATTATAGACTAGGTGTTTGTCACAGGTGAGAAATAATTTGCCATGCAATTATTTGGATACTTCCCTCTTAAAATATTAAACATTTTCACCATACGCAAGGGTGAATCTTTTACAGTTGTGAGCACAGCACAATCTACTGGACCCAACTTCTGCAAAAAGACTTCTTTTGTTGTAGGTGGGATCCGTCAGCTCGGTGACGAGACAGGTGACAAGCTACCAGGGTGGAGAGGGGGACGGCTGCCTCCTCGTGGCACTATCTGACTCCAAGGGTGAAATGTAGCCTCTGCAGCTGCTGCAGTGGCTGTGTCTGGCCTGCTGAACTGGTGGTGGCACCATCCTGCTCCCTGGCTGCCCGTGGGTTTGCAGGGTGCGGGAGGGCAGTGCGGCAAGGTGGCCCTTCTCATCAGTGCTAGGAATATCCTTACGGTCTGTGACGGGCGTTCATGGTATTGTTCAGCCGTTGACTGAATGTCTACCTGATCCAAGTGCTGCGTCAACTGAAAATTCAGCAGTGCCTAGTTCCTATGCAGCATTTTCTGTTAGGAGAGTTTTAATGGAAGAGAGAGTACTAATATCCTCTTTTTTACAGAAAAGAAAACCGAATTATGAAGAAATTTCCACCAAAGCGCTGAATGCATCTCCCAGACAGTTCTGAACACAGTTCTCTGGGTCACAGCTGTGTGTTGGAGGGACAGGGGGTCCCAGGTACTCTGTCCCCACGTGCTCGCCAGCTTCAGTGACGTTCTGCCTGGAGGGTAGCTCTGTATCCGGCAGGGTGGTTAAGGTTCTTAAAAGGCTTTTTAAACCAGGTTAAGTATGAAGATCTAGGTCTCTGTCCAACTTGATCCATTTTTAGATAATTGCAAGTGGCTTGCTGGATTGTTTTGTTTTATTTTGTTTTCTCCCATACAGCTATGCCTGAAAGAGGTAACAAGGATTTTATTTTTCAGATCTGTTACTCAAAATTAATCAAATTCCTGAATTAATACATACATCTATAAATGGAAGAAAAGCAGAGATTAGGGGGGAAAAAAAAAAAGACACTGTCTGATATAGACTCTGCTTTGACAATCTCCTTGAAAAATGGCAATAATAGCAGTGTAGAACAGCTGCTATTATGTGTGGTTGCGGAGTGGGACTGCAGAACTGAGACGCTGTCTGCCACTCCTGATTTATTAAATAACTCAGTGGTTTAAAGCAAAAAGCAAAGGGTCTCTTTTCACAGAAGCCACTCATGGACTCTCAACAAATGGGTTAGAAATGGACCATCTGGAGCAAGTTCTTGGAAGTGTCCTGAAGTAAATGTTCAGGGTGGCATAAAGCTAGGGACTGTTTGGTCTGTGATACTTGTGCCTAAGGGCAATTTATGTCCAACCAGAAACCAGTTGCTACAGAAGAAAAAGGTGACACAAGTTATTTGGGAATTCAAAGGAAGTGTGAAAGAATTTGTGCTGGAATCATCACTGTGTTGTAAATGTCAGCTTTACCAGCATCATCAGCTTTACCAGTATCACCAGCATTGGGATTATTGCAGATGACATAACTTCTAAGCTGAGGAACTGTCATGTTAAAGCCAAAGTGCAGCCACTGGAGTGGACTGTTGTCAGTGCCGTGTTTTGAGAAAACATTTTTTGGGGCACATTCAAGACTGAGATCATTCAATGTTCTAATGCTTTGGAAGCTCCTTCAAATACACCTAGTAATTTTCTTGTATCAACGTTAACTTTTGAACCGGGAGGATGAAAACAGCTGAGATGAGTTAGTAGGGTGAGGATAGTCTCCAGTTACACGTTAGGAAATTAATATGAAATATTTGATTTTTGTAGTGTTAGTATGAAACAGCTAACCTAATTATTGTTTTTAAAGATATGAACATATCCAGTGTAAATTAGATGTATTCAGAGCCTGGACAAAGTGCAGATCAGCTGGGTGTTCATTCAATTAATCAATAATGCTGCCCATGCTTTTCAATGACTTCTTGATGCTGAATGGTAAATGCTGACAGCCAGATCTGCAGTGGTCTAAATTGGCATAATGGGTCATTTGAGCTATACTGATAAATACCAACTGGGAATCTGGTGTGGACTGGAAATTTAGGAAATGGAACAGTTATTTTGTAACTTGCTTCATTCATTTCTTATAGACCTCTGTGTTGTATAGTGGCTTATTTGATTGCTGTACTGAATCAAGTGGGGATACAGTTTGCAACAAATAATGCAAGAACTGAAATTGGATTGCTAGGCATAGCATGGTTGGCAGCACTCCAGGTTGATTGATTGTGCAGGGCTTTAAATTGCCTGTTCAGTGATGGTAAAAGAGATGAGTAAAAGGCAGGCATTGACAGTTTGATTCCTCTATATTGTGTGTGTCTTTACTTTTTGCCATTCTGCTTGCAAAATGAAATTATTAGTCTCTTTATGTTCCTGGACCAGACAGGATATGCACCGGGTGATGTAGCTGATAAACTTATTTTACAGTCCTAGCTAAGACTGCTCCAGCAGTCTACTGCTCCGGTAATGCTTACCTGTAATACAATGTGATCTTTTTTTTATTTGATCTACAAGCTGAAATAGCATCAAATTGAGTCCTGTTTCTGGCATATTTGTTGACGTTGAGACCTGTCTTTAGGTCTCTGGTGTTTTGCTCTGTTTTCTCTTTTGTTCTTTTGTGATATCTCTTGGTCTTCAAGGACAAAAATGAAATTAGTGGCGCGGATAGGGAGATTTATTCAGAGTTACAGTGAAAAAATTTTTGAAGCCTCGTGTTCTGGGGCTTGACTTTGTTTGAATGCCAGTGGGGAAGAAGGGGTGGCAGATTATCACATAACTCTATCTAGAGGGCTGTTAAACCTCCTGCCGTGGTGTAGCTCCTGGAAGAGAGTACTGCCCTGTCACAGCATGGCTAGCCTGACAATACTTACCTTAACCACGCTCTTACCTTAACCAATCTGAAATATAGGGCTGTAGACATACTTGCACTCAGCTTAGGTAGGATATATTTTTAAACCTCCCTGTTTGGCTGCAGAAAGGTCAACTGTCTGTCCATACCTCATGGTCAAGGACTAAAAATGCAGATCACTTTTGCTTATTCCACTCAGTACTGACCAAATAAATTTATATTTAATTTTTTCTTTGGATTCTCCTTTTCCAACTGTGTGCATCTTTCCGCTGTTCTCCTCTATAAAGCATCTTCACCCGTTGTCTTCAAGTCTGGATGTCATCTGATTGCAAAAGGGTGTTCTCTTGCATTCGTCTGGTGTTTTACAGGTGTCGTGATTGCTTTTCTTCACACAGTTTGCAGCCAGACCCATTTTCTTCTTTATGTGCTCCCAGAAGGGATGGTTTACAGTGTCTACATGTGCCTGTAGAGATCTGCCATGAGAATTTGAACACTGAAATGTGATACAAGAAGATGGTGAAACGTGAGCATAGCATTGGCTGCTAGGAGGACATTCAAAATCAGAGTGTATCAGCATCTGGTGGTTCATGATGTCTTAGAATGGGTGTCTTATGAAAGACAGAACTGTCTTAAACTGTCACATGCATCGTCTTTGAATGAGGTTATTTCCTTGCTCTGCAGCCAGATGTAATAGTGTATTGGGTTTATGTGGTAAAGGTTTGGTAGCAGGGGGGCCACAGGGGTGGCTTCTGTGAGAAGATTCCAGAAGCTGCCCCATGTCAGATAAGAGCCAGCTCCAGCCAGCTCCAAAAGGGACCCGCTGCTGGCCAGAGCTGAGCCATGAGCTGTGTTGTTTGTGCCTCTGTGAGAGCAGATTTAAGAAAGGGAAAAAACTGCTGCGCAACAGCAGCTGGGAGAGAGAGGAGTGAGGAACAGCCCTGCAGACACCAAGGTCAGTGAAGGAGGAGGGCAGGAGGTGCTCCAGGCGCCGGAGCAGAAGTTCCCCTGCAGCCCGTGGTGAGGCCCATGGTGGAGCAGGCTGTCCCCCTGCAGCCCATGGGGTACCACATGGAGCAGATCTCCACGCTGCAGCCCATGGAGGAGCCCACAGAGGAGCAGGTGGATGTGGCCTGAAGGAGGCTGCAGCCCATGGAGAGCCCC
>VXAL01004510.1:33020-54453 GCA_013399475.1 Chauna torquata
ACCCGTTCGGGAAGGACGGCATCCCGTGGGAGGGACCCCACAGTGGAGCAGGGGAACAGAGAGCGACCATGAAGGAGCGGTGGAGACGAAGCGATATGGGCTGACTGCAGCCCCCGTTCCCCTGCGCTGCTCGGGGGGAGGCGGAGGAAGAGGGTGGATGGGGGGAAGGTGTTTTTAGTTTGCTTTTAGTTTCTCACTGCTCTAGTTTGCTAGTTATAGTAATAAATTATATTAATCTCCCTATGCTGAGTCTGTTTTGCCCGTGACGATAATTAGTGAGTAACTTGCTTGTCCTTATCTCAACCCTTGAGCCCTTGTCCGTTGTATTTTCTCCCCCTGTTTCTTTGAGGAGGGGGAGTGAGCGAGCGGTTGTGGTGGAGGTCGGCTGTTGAGCTGGGTAAAACCACCACGAAAAGTCAGATACTGATTACGTGGAGGAGACAGGCATCCTAGAGAGGTTTTTTCCTCTGCAATATTTTCACAGGGAGTAATCTGTAATTTTACAAAGTATAATTGTAGATGCTATAGCAGAGCTGTCCTATATTTGCAGACATCTGACATGGGGCTCAAGAAGGCCGGTGACACCATGGTGTGGTAACTTGGTGGAGGGATGACGTTCACAGCCAGCTAAGCAAGCCTGCATGCTTCTTCCTGGTGACACTGCTCCAGATGCCCATTCTTTTGCACCCTGTTTAGTAACAGCAAAACAGAGTGATAGCAGGAGACCCCCATGTCTAAGGAGAACCTCACTTGCACATGTTTAACTGGTGCCTTTATAATGCTCAGGCTCCAAGTGCTTAGGACTTTTTTTTTCTGGAGTTTTGCAGGAAAAAAATGCTTTGGAAAAGGTGATGTAGTGTTTTCCAATCACATTTCAGGCCCAAGGGAAGTATTTCTTTAGTTCCCTCTACTACGTGAAGTCAAACATTACAATGTCTGCTTATAGTTGTGGAGACCTTGTGCGAGAGAGACTTCTTTTAGAGTGCCCATTCTCAGGAGATATATGTTGCGTAGAGCACCATGGCTGAGGAAGTTTTGTTTGCAGTGGTTTGTCTAATGTGCCAGGCAGTACACAAAAACAGAAGAACGTCTAATGTGAACATATTACGCAAAGAAAGGATAAGAAAAGGCACAGAGCAAGGGAAATGGTCGAAATATAACAACTTACGTGCTTCCCTCTTCCTCCCATTCTTTTGCAGTACTTGCATCTTTTCATTATCTCTGAGTCATGGCATGGTTGGTCAGCTAAGTTTATATGGGCAGATTATTAAAAGTGATCTTTAAGAGGGTGTGTGTGTGAAAGCCTTTGCGAACTGACTCAGAATAGGGAATAATATTTCTCCCACTCACCTTCCCAGCTTTGTCTCACAAGAATCAGATTAACTGCTCCAATTTGTCCCGGCTTTTCAAGCTCAGTGACTGAGAAAATGAAAACTAACCTAGCCTGGATTTCTTGCATGGTAATGGAAAACTCCACCAGTGTCATCCCTAGGACAGCCCATCCTGGAGTGCTGATAAACTGGCTGTCAGTGCAATCATTGAAGTGTAGGAGGAATCCTTATTCTCTGCTTCACAGGTGTCCTTGCAGCAGAGTTTGATACTTGTACATACAACAGAAAGACCTTGCCTTTACAGTTCTTTTGGAGATGCATCTCGGACTGCATCAGATTTCTTGCAGGGATCTTTGAAGTCACAGAAAACTTGTTTTAAGGTATCATCCAACCACATGTCCCAATTTTCCTTTTCTTGGCTGTAAAATAGTGGGTAAAGATGTAGAAGCTACACGTGCTGTGCAAGTAATTTTTGCCAGTTACAAGATCGCTAGAATTGTTCAGTAGTGATATTCAGATTGAATAGAAAATATTGCACTGGTTTAAAAAGGGAAAAAAAAGAAAAGCACAATGAGATAAGAACAACAGTGAAACTAATACATGCTGTCAATGCAGCCATGAGTTAGGAAAGGGCTATACTGTATATGCCAGAGGCGAAAAACAAATTATATCACCGAGGCGGGAGAGTCAAAAGGTGGAGGAAATGCAAAATCAAGTATCCAAAATGCTCTGTGGTGCTGAAAAGATGCAGTAACTGGCAAAAGAGAGGTCTGTGTAATCAGAAGCAATTATTTCAAGGGAAATTTCTCTTCTTACCAAGGCTTCTTTTCAGGAAGAGCAATCAAATAAATAAAAGCACAAGAAGCAGAGGTGGTCTGATCTGATCCTGTTTTTGAGTGTGAACATTGAATTACTTGTGGCTATACATAATAAGTAGGGCTTTATGTTCCTGTGTGTAGAAAGGAAGAGATATGAACAGATTAGCAGCAGCCTGTTCACTTTTTTATAAGTGTCCTCAACTGCATGCTGCCCTTGAAGGCTGTCCTGTCAATGGTAGCATTAGGGTCATGAACAAGAACTGTGGTCGGAAGGCACTTGCTGTGAGATGGTGCCATTTCGCATGCTCAGCAGAGCTGCCTGGGGTCATCGCAGCTTCTTGCCAGTCCCAAAGCTGCTGGCTCACAATGCAAGTGTTGCTGATTGCCCCAGGAGATATGACTTCGATGCAGATGACACACTCAGCCAGACTGAGCTGGTACTGGAATAAAATACGCCCCAAACTATTCCTGGCACATTAATTTCATGCTTAGAATCAAATATACCGTCTGCATTCTGAAATGTTCATGTTCCTGTGCTATTCCTTGAGTTAAGAGCAAAATAGCTAATACAGTGATTCTGAGACAAGTGTTTAACTGAAATGTCAATTGTGATAGAGATCTCAGATGCATCTGAACAAGCAGCAGTGAGCTTGCAGAGCAGAAAGGAAAAAATAGCATAGTACATTTGTTTGCTCTGTTCCTGAAGAAGAAAAACTTGAAAGAATCCTTATTTGTGGAGTGGTGATGACAGACAGTAGCTAGGGCTCTGGCCCCAGGGATTTTTTTTCCAACTAATTAGGTAGGTAATCTGTCTTCAGGTTACAGCTGTCCATAAAATACAAGGATGTATGTGATGCTCATTAATTTGGTACAAATTATACTGTTCAATCTTCATACATGCAGTTAAATTCATAAATAAGGTCACAACAGTCCACCTATCACAGTGCTTGACCTGCACCTTGCAAGCCGTAGAGCTGTGTCTGCTCTGCTGTTGAAATCATACCTTTTGATTATCCTAGACTGTATGTTTTAGGTGCATAGTCAATCTTGATGTAAAGATTCCTTTTAAAAAAAAAATCAGTGGTTACTCTAACTGTGCCAGAAACAAGAGCTGCCTTACTAGCTTTTTTAAGTTTGAGCTGAAGTTCTTGTTCCATGTATCCTGCTAGGTTTTAGCTCAATAGGTGAAGGGAGCCTTCTTTTATTAAAGAATATGCTCAGTGTCTGCTTTCAAAGCATCTTGAAGTCATCCTTACAATTTCATTTGAATAAATAAAAATAGCTTTTTTAGTTTCTTATTGCAGGGCAGATTTTAAAAGTTTAAAGTCATTCCTGCACCTTTTAAAATTTTCAGTGCAGTGCACAAACGTGAAACGGTATTTCTGCACTTGGCATGCACACATCACTGCCTTCCTGCTCCACCTTTTCTTCTGTGTACAGTTAAGAGGTTTAGGATCACATTTGGAAAAAAGGAATGAGGAGGGAACACCGATTGATTCTTTCAATCTTCAGTATGATTATTTCCATTTCTACATACATACTACAGAAATGTTCCCTGTGCTGTTTGAATTCAGGTGTCTACAGAAACTCCGGTAGCCTGACTTGTGTTTTGCAGAGCAGCTGGGGACAGCTCTTGGGCAGTGGAGATGGAGAGGCTGCGAGCAGTGCTGCTGCCGAGGGCTTGCTGTGCTGCCGCTGTGCTGTGGTGCAAAGTCTCCACTGAGCTGATTAAACCTGAAGACAAGCCTCTGTGCTATGGCCTGATCCTGCAGCCCTTTTTCAGGCTTCCACTGATGTTAATGTTGCATTTGTCTGAGTAAACATCAGCTTGTTTAGAACCTACGTGTGACGAAACTAATAATTCACTTGATGGTGGGCTTTTTGAGTGCAGTAATCTGTGCTCTCAGAAAGCCCCTGCCGTTCGAGCGCTGCTACATCATGCCGTCTTCTCTGTGTGCCGTCTGCTCGAAGTCCGGGCTGAAATCTATCTGGAGGTGGTTTGACTGGGAAGAGGTGGGAAGCTATTTACACTTAAGTGTCTCAGAAAACATTAAAACACCTCCTCCTACACAAATAATTACAGGACAGTAAGGAAGTTATCAAGTGAGAGGGGAAACATGCTCTCAGGAGGACAACATGTGCTAATTTTCTGTTAAAGAATAGTTTCTTTAGCAGAACTTGCCTTGTGGTATCCATAGTTGTGACACGTGCTCATAGTGTTTGGAGAGCTAGCAATATAATTACAGGTTGCTTTTTCTGATTTCTTTGCTTTTCAACAGAGCATTGAGAATTTGAAATGTGATATTAACTGATGTATTAACTGTTCTAAGGAAAAAAGAGAGTTGATTCTTGCTTTTGCAAAAGGGAGCTGTAGGAGACTGAACGTGAGTACTTCTGATGTACACTAGACATACTAGTATGAATCGAATAATCATTAACTTAATCAGGTTTTTAGCCAAAGCTTGCACGTAGTACTGTGATAATTTCCAGTTGTCTTTGGCTTTAAAGCAAAGAAGTCTTAACCCACCTTCTGTCCTGTTTGATTTTAGAAGTGAGATTCTCACCCGAAGTACTGCCTCTTTCATAAGAGGAGCACCTTGGCTCAGTCGAGCAATCACAGATAGTTCTGCAGTGAGGGCACTGCCATAGTCTGCAAGCTGTTTCTTAAAAAAAACATTTGAAATGGTAATGCTTCTGAGTGAGGACAAAGAGCAGTTCTTCATGGTCATGGAGGTTACAGACAGTGTAAACAAAGGCTGCCCTTGGAGACAATTGTAGCCATGTTCAAAGCTCAAAACAAAACATGATCTCAGGAGTATTTTGTAGCTGATGAAGAGTTGCTAGAGGAACCAAGAGCAAGTAGTTGCTAAAATCATTTCTTGTGCATGAAAATTTTATTTGTGTATAGGGAGAACAGAAACAGAGAGCCATTCCAGATCTGAAAGTTGGTCACTAGGTATGGAATGCCATCTCCAGACAGAGGGACTACCAGTTTGTCTTTCTCCGTAGCTAAGAACCTGATTCAGACATGTCTTTTTGAGCAGTCGTCAGTGATTTGTGGTGATTTGTCAAAACATTTTTGTGTCTTTCACTTCCTTCTCTTTAGACACAGGAGAAGGACAGTGGGACCAGTTGACCTCTAGAGGTCTCTTCCACCCTCAACTGTTCTGTGATTCTCCGAAGGATTAAACTGTCTAGTCTGTATTATGTTGATCAAAGATGTTTGCTTTGTGCTGGGTTTTAAACATTTTATACTTTATCACATACAGCTCTAGAAGGCTGTTGGTACGGTAGCTGATGTATGTTGTCGTTGTGCTGTGGTGCTCAATGTGGATTAAGTTGCTCCAGCTGAGACATGTTGGCTGAGCAATGCAGAGGTATGCCCATGGCAGAAGTAGTATTTAGACACCATGTCTGGCAAAGGTTGACACAACATGGCTTTTGAAGTTCCTTTAATACAAAATAGGTTTGTTCACCCTTGCCAGCAAACCATGTTAAAATATCAGCATACTAATTACTGTGCACCTGTATGGTTTCTCAGATAGTTCCTTGACATGCAGCTTGCCTCCAATAACAGTCCCCATGAGGCAGCAGAGTGCAGACTTCTGTCATGTCCCCGTATGTGGGACTGAGGTTGGAGATAAGGTTATGTGCAGTTCTGGTGGGTGGTCCAGGCCTTCTCTGGTGAAGGAGGGAAGATGCACCTTTATCTCCAGCAGGAGGATGGTGGGTGAGGGAAAGGCTACTGGTTCTAGGAGGTAATGGATGGAAGGCAGGATGGAAGCAAACACTTCCTTTCCTTTTCCCACATTATCACTGAGGACTTCAAGGCAGAAGGGGATATTGGCTTCAAGAAAAGGAAGAGAGGAGTCTATTGGGGCTGATACAGCTGGCACAAAGGGCGTGGGCAGACTGTGGAACAGATTTCTGATGGGGAAATTGTGATTGTGCTGTATTTGCAACAGCATCTAAAGTCTTGTGAAGTTAATAGCAATCTAACAAATGTTACTTTAACAGCTTCATTCTCTGTCACTCCTGTCACCTTTTTTGCTTACATTCTCAAGCATGACCAGAATACATTTTCTCCTTTGTCACTGCATGCCTCTTCTTGCTCCCAGATATTCAAGGACTTCAATTTAGCTAGCCTTACATGAAACTCTAAGGCAACTCAGAATTCTGTTGTTCTGAAAGAAGCTAAAGGAAAATGGGGCTCTTTCCTGCAGACGTTTGTGCACATAATTAAAAGCATTCAGACAGTTGAGTGTGCTTAGAATTGGGATCTGGACCGGTACTTTATCTGTAATCGCCGACTGAAAACCAAGGCTAATTCATCCCTCTAGTTATACTTTGACAGAATTGAAATGCTTACTTCACAGGTTAAAACTGTTGACTTTGAAAGATGTAACTTTCTGTATATAAGGTTGTTTGTGCTGTATGATCTGCAAAAAGATTTGATTTAAAAAAGTGGATTGATTTATGTTCATGTTACCTCATAGACATTTCAAGTTTAATGAGTTTGTTTTTAAAATGTCTTCATTTTAGTTTGTCTTTTTCAATGGAAACTTCAGAGCTTTATGTACAAAAAGTAAAATAGTTCTTCTGTTTTCATCACTTGAGATGGGGCGATTCAGTTTGATTTACATATGGGCCAGCTCACCACCTGCAAAATGCAGGCTTGTAAAATATTTTTTCTTACTTTCTGATCAGACGGTTCACTTGAATAAAACCCAGATACAGTTACCTATTAAAAGACTGTTCTCTTTTAAAGAAAAGTCTGACATCTTAACAGGAGGACAAACTTCTGTGCTGATACTGAGGTACAAGAATACATGGTTGTTTGGCTGACCAGGACTCTGGGAAGAGTGCTGACTGCTCTGGCTTTCCCTTAAGAAGTTTTCCTGAGCCTTCAGAAAGCCAAAAGCTGGATGTGATCCTACTGGTGCTGCAGAGAGCTTTTTCTGAAAAGCTTGGCTCATTTATGGGCAGTGCTGGAACTGCTCGAAGGTAGGGAGCTGCAGAAATCCCATGTGACTGTTGGAGGTTGTGGTGCAGGAATGAGTCCGTGGATGAGCTCTCTTGCCAGAGAGCTGGTGTGGTCATGACCTTGGGGTTTGAGTGGGTGAAAGCTGGGAGGTGACCAGTTGCATCTCTGGAGGCATCTTGGTTCGAGTACAGAACAAAACAAAGGTTTAGGGGGTTGCATGGGAACGCTTTCCGGACCCACTGCAGAAGGGCATTTTTAGGCTTCTCAGCTCTTCTTTTCTAGATCCAAATTAACTTGTCTGTGCATCTTTAGCTGGTTTCCTAGGAACAGCAGCATGGTGCTGTATTGGGTTTACGTGGTAAAGGTTTGGTAGCAGGGGGGCCACAGGGGTGGCTTCTGTGAGAAGACTCCAGAAGCGGCCCCATGTCAGATAAGAGCGAGCTCCAGCCAGCTCGAAAAGGGACACACCGCTGGCCAGACCTGAACCAATGAGCGATGTTGTTTCCGCCTCTGGGAGAGCAGATTTAAGAAGGGGAAAAGACTGCTGCACAACAGCAGCTGGGAGTGAGAGGAGTGAGGAACAGCCCTGCAGACACCAAGGTCAGTGAAGGAGGAGGGCAGGAGGTGCTCCAGGCGCTGGAGCAGAAGTTCCCCTGCGGCCCGTGATGAGGCCCATGGTGGAGCAGGCTGCCCCCCTGCAGCCCATGGGGTACCACATGGAGCAGATCTCCACACTGCAGCCCGTGGAGAGGAGCCCACGCAGGAGCAGGTGATCCGGTGGGAGCTGCCACCCGTGGGGGACCCATGCTGGAGCAGTTTGCTCCTGAAGGATGGACCCCGTGGTAGGGACCCATGTTGGAGCAGCTCTTGAAGAGCTGCAGCCTGTGGGAAGCCCCCGCAGGACCCGTTCGAGAAGGATGGCATCCCGTGGGAGGGACCCTACGCTGGAGCAGGGGCAGCCAGTGACCATGAAGGAGCGGCGGAGCCGCAGCGATATGGGCTGAGCGCAGCCCCCATTCCCCGTTCCCCTGCGCCGCTCGGGGGAGGAGGGAGAAGGAGGCGGAGGGGGGGGAGGGGTTTTTAGTTTGCTTTTAGTTTCTCACTGCTCTAGTTTGCTAGTTATAGTAATAAATTATACTAATCTCCCTGTATTGAGTCTGTTTTGCCCGTAACGATAATTAGTGAGTAACCTGCTTGTCCTTATCTCAACCCTTGAGCCCTGGTCCATTGTATTTTCTCCCCCTGTTTCTTTGAGGAGGGGGAGTGAGCGAGCGGTTGTGGTGGAGGTCGGCTGTTGAGCTGGGTAAAACCACCACAGGTGCTTGGAAAACCCACATATTTTCTCTTATGGTTTTCACGGGGTTTTTGAGGCTAGGCTGAGCTGTCATGGGTAGTAGAGGGTTGTCGGTATGCATTACATGGTAACTTAATGTTACCAGAGTAACAGCTCAGCCACTGGGCTTACGTGTACCAGAGTAAGCCATATGCGTACTCATGTTCTGACTCTTGACTTGTCTGTCTGGATTTTTGCATTACATGAAGTACTGTAAGCCCTGTGACCTTCAGTTGGTATCAGGAGCTCACAACTGTTGATGAACATTGGAAGAAGAGCTGATAAGCTGCACAGTTAGCTGTGAGGAAGCTGGGTCACTGCACAATCTGTATTCTTTTTTTTTTTTCCCCAGTTGTTTTTGTTTTGCTCTCTTGGGTAATCTTTTTACCAAACTAAGCTTGTGTCACCCAAGCAATGTAGATACTAAAGGTAACTGGTTTATGAAGTCTGAATTCCATTGCTCTTGGCAGCACCTTTTGACTTCTTAAGATGTGCTGTGGCTTTGGCTGAGAGAACAGAGTGCTCAGCTGTCTTAAAAAGAAGATGAAACACAATATTAAGGTGCAGCATGTCTAGTGTTCATGCATACAGACTACTGTTCCTTAAAATCACAGTGTGGCTAAGTAAAGATTCATAGAGCTTTTTTTCCTTTTATGCTTGTTTTTTAGGACAAATGAGATTGTGAGAACAGACCAAATAAAATGGGGAAAATGTGCTTTGGTTGCCTTTAGTACCAGATGTCAGGGAATCTGTCCTTGCTGGCCTCTACAGTATCCGAGAAACATGTTGTGATCTGGTGTCCATGATCCCTCACTGGCAAGGAAGTTTTCAGAAAGGCTAGACTGCACCACATGTGATGCTTCAGCTTAGTCACCAGGGGATGTCATCTGCTAAATGTAGGAAAGTAACAGCAGGTAAAGCTTTTGATGACAGCCAAAGCAACAGTAAAAGACTCCACTTCCAATAAACATTGGGTAACTCCCACTGAGAGACAGGAGGAGTTTGAAATCTGTAGAAGGGGAGGAGGGTAAAACATGCTAAAAACTGTGAAACTCTGCTTCTGTTTGCAGTTTTGTGGCTTGTGAATCTTCAGAATGTGATTGCTGCTGTCAGGAGCATGTTGGGCATTGCCATATGAATCGGTACCTCTATTTGAGGTGCTGTTTGGCAAACTCTTGTTAAGAGGGATGGCCAGAGACCACAGTGAGGCAAGGGGAGGGAAGAGCAAAGCTCAGCAGTGCCTGCCCTTTTTATGAATGGTATGTTAAAGCTTAGCCACCAAAAATAGTAGCTTCACTATGCCTCTCTGTAAATCTCTGCTGGGATTGAAGAAACAATTCTGAACTGAAACACATTCTCCCTGAGGGACATTTTTCAACACTGAGCCCAATTATTTTTTAAAGGGGAAGGGGGTTAGCCCTTCAGGGAAGCCATAAATATGTCCATAGCTGAGCAATAGTGGGTTGTATGTTCCCATTGCCTTATTAAAGGAGTTCACTAAAGAAAATAGGAGACCATTCTCCCCAGTAAGAGTACTAGCAGCTGTTCTTTTGCAGTTTAAATGATACTGCACATTTAACCCTTGAATGTCTGAGAAGTGTTTGGCTGACATCTAAGTTCATGAAAATTTAATGTGTCAGCGGTTGAAACTAGCCCGTTTTGCTTTTTTTTGTATCACAGATGGTGCAGGTATTTTAAGCGTCTCTTGATAATTGTTTCTAGGGTTGACAGACAAGAATTCAAGGCTTTGTATCTCAGGGGAGTGGGGAGATAAGTGGATACAGAATAATTTAGATTGGATGGGAGCTCCAGGAGTCGTTTGGTCCAACCCCTGCTCAATTACTTTAGCAGTTTCCTTGTCCTGCATTATGAGGTCTTCTGCCCTGTTCAGCACTGAATCAGCATTTTTCCTTGCTTCCTCTTGTTGCTGGTCTATCTGCAGGAGCTCTCTGTTGCTTTTCCCATCCCTTGCAGGTTGTAACTCCAGCCAAGCTTTGGACTTGCTGACTCCCTCCCTTTCTTCCCCCTGTGTTCCTCACAGGTAGCTTGTCCTTGCGTACAACTTTCTGTACACAGCTTTTTGTGTTTGAACTCACTCAGGAGTTCAGCCAAACTTGCCTCCTGCCTTATCTCCTTGTTTTCTTGCATGCAGGGGTGGATTGTTCATATGCTTTTGGGAGGCTGTCTTTCAAGCTCCATTTTTCCTGAGTCCCTTGGCACTTAAGGTAGTTTTCCCACAGGCTATTGCTTACCAATTTCCTGAACAAGCTCATATTGCTTTTCTGAAATTCAGGATTTTTATTCTGGTATTTGCCTTTCTTGCTTTCCTCAGGATTTGAAATTCTTTCATCACCTCATAGTCACTCTAAGGCTGCCATCAGCCTTCATGTCCCTAGCCATTTCTTCCTTATTCATAACAGGTCCATCAGTGCACTTGAAGCGTCTGCTTGAAGGAGTGCCTGAAGAAGATGAAAAGTCTTTGAACCTCTCTGGATTCCCTGCACCCTGCTGTTCTACTCTTCCAGCAAATGTCAGATAGTCAAAGTTCCCTGTGAAAACAGGGCCTGTAATTGTGAGGCTTCTTCCAGTTGTTTAAAGAAGGCTTTGTTGACCATCTCTTCTTGACTGGGCAATCTGTAACACATCCAGACCACGCTTACCCTTGTTTGCCATCCCTGTGGTCCTCCTTGAATCACTGTCTGTTGTGTTGCTGAAATAGTGGGAAAACACAATAGTGGGAAGATACATAATATTTTAAGAAAATGCTGGACACTTAGTAAACTTGTGAGAAAATATGTTTGCACAGATAAGGAGTGGAGAAGGGAATATCAGTTTACTCCTCCTCCCAGTGTGACTTGGGATGAATCATTTTCCCCTGTCTTTTCTTCCTCACATCTCAGATTGTGAAGTCTGTGCGGTGTGGACTGTCTCTTGTGAAGCATAGGTACAACTCCCATACATTAGGTGCCAGCATTCACTGAGGTCTTCACAAGTCCGCTGCCCTACTGTCATAAAGAGAGCTGATGTGCAAACACTGCTGCCTTCTAAAGACTGCAAGTGTCATTGCATTAGTATTTCTGAATGTACCCTTGCTGTGGTTTAGCCCCGGCAGGCAGCTAAGTGCCACGCAGCCGCTTGCTCTCTCTCCCCACGTGGGATGGGGAGAGAATCAGAAAGGTAAAAGTGCAAGAACTCATGGGCTGAGATAAGGACAGTTTGCCAGGTAAAGCAAAAGCCGCGCACGCAAGCAAAGCACAACAAGGAATTCATTCGCTGCTTCCCACGGGCAGGCAGGTGTTCAGCCACTGCCAGGACAGCAGGGCTCGTCACGCGTAACGGTTTCTTGGGAAGGCAAACGCCATCACTCCCAACGTCCCCCCCTTCCTCCTTCTTTCCCCAACTTGTATTGCTGAGCATGAAGCCGTGTGGTACAGAATATCCCTTTGGCCAGTCTGGGTCAGCTGTCCTGGTCCTGTCCCCTCCCAGCTCCTTGTGCACCCCCAGCCTCCTCTCTGGCAGGGCAGCATGAGAAGCTGAGAAGTCCTTGGCTCTGCATACGCGCTACTCAACAGGACCCAAAACATTCATTTGTTCTCACCACTATTTTCATCAAAAATCCAAAGCACAGCATCATACCAGCCTCTGTGAAGACAACTAACTGTGTCGCAGCCAAAACCAAGAAAACCTTGTATCCTTTCTTTATGGGAGCTGAAATCTGGCGATACAGACAACCCACAAGTCCATTTTCCAGTGGCAAGTGATTACAAGAAAGTCCCCATGCACCAAAGCAAGGTTGGAAGGAAACCTGCTTGCTAAAAACAAGTGTATGTTAATACAGGATCCTCTCACTGCAGGGAACATAGTGATTTGGGACATGACAGTAGAAAAGATCATGCGCTAATTTGCTTTGCCAAGTGTAAAGATTTTGAATTTCCCAGAGTTAGATGGGCAAGCTGGTTACAACAAGAGGGCAAGATGAAGGCAGAAGGAATGCAGATGAGTGCATAATGAGAATAAATATTTAAATGACCTCTGAAATTACTTAAACATGTGGAAAGACAAAAACATTTGCTGTTTTTTTTCTAGTCGGGACGAACTTTGGAATAGCTCACATCAGCTGCTTTCAGTGTCAACCAAGTTAAATCAAGCTTTATTCTCACTTTATAGAATTTAACGAGTCCTTCCTGTTCTAGTTACAAAACATGGAGTTTCTTAGTGTACTGTGCTGTCTTCTCTGTACCTTTCACATAGGAATCCCAATTTTTAGATTCAAATATGTGCATGAAGACCTTAATTAAGAAAAAAAAATTCTGAACTATCCTGCTTGTGATGGTCAGTAGCTTCTAACTATGATGTTCTCTCCTGTTCCCCCATGCTCTCTGCTATGTTCTGCATTACCAACAGCTAAAAGCTGCCTACTAACAAGTTGTTCACCTTAGTTTTCTGTAGCGAGACCTGTACTGCCTCTGTTGACTTCAGTAGTTAAGCAATACTTGGCACAGTATTGCATATTGGCTGTGATGGTCAAGCTTAGCTGCCTCTTCTGCAACTTCAGGTTCCTAGGGGCTATAGATCGGACAATAAAGGGCAAATGGTTTAATTATTCTTACTATTATTTTGGGCCTACTGCTGCAATCAGTTAATCTTGTTTGTACATATATACTTATTCTGACATGAAATTCTACTGAAATCAAAGGAGCTTCAGTGGACAAAGTGAGAGTTTGCAAGATCCATCCCCGATAATATCAATAACTATGCCTTGTTTTAAGCAGGACTGGATTTGCTTTGATTTCTAGATTAGCGCAGGTTACATTGAGCAGAACATTTAATTTATCTTATTGATTTTTGTCTGTAATGCTGTTGAAACACAAGTTATTGCTCTAATCATTTGTTTTACCATTTAAAGTCTGTATGCAGATGTGGTCCCCTGGGATATCAGTGTGTAACAAGATACTCTATGATTTAATCAGGATCTGTGAGGAATATGGTATTGCTTCAACACTTAGCAGTAGAAAGCTTCATCAAAATGGAAAATTCATCTAATATTTAAAGTAAAATGCAGTTCAAAGAGACAACTGTGAAAAGCATGGGTATACAAAATTTTAAGAAATTTCTCAGGTTAAACAAAGCCAAATTCAAGCCAGAGTTTAAGATTATTTGTCAGGACTCCATTTATTGTAAAAGAAGAAAATTTTACAGCTGTCACTTCAATTTATTTTTTTTTCCAGCTCAGTTAAAATTGCATCGCCATCAGAAATGACTGACTAGCAGGATTTCATTAATGTGATACTTATTTGCCACAGCATGAGTGCCTCGGAAAGTAATTTTGAAAAGCACCTACCAAAGCATCAATAGCAGAAGACATGACTTGTTCTCTGAGCTTATTTTGACGGTTGGAGTTGGATCTCTGAGGGCTTAACGCTACAGTCCATTTCGGAGATGCAAGTCCTGCTGACCTCGAAGGAGTTCTGCAAGCAGTGTGGTGCAGGCTGAGGAGCAGATCTCCTTGCTGCGATGGATCTGACCAGAAGTGTCCCACACCACTGGGACAGTGAAGCTGTAGCTCTGCCTGAAGTCAGACAGTCTCTATAAATTGCAGGAAGCTAGTGGTAGAAAAAGATGATAAGCTTCTCATAGGGTGAGCTTGTCTGTCCGTAAAGCAAGACATTACAATTGCATCTCTCCTTACGGGAGAATTTTCATGTGTTTGCAGATGTCCTTAGCGTTATCAGCTGCATTCATGTAAAGGCTTGGCAAAATAAGTGTTTTTTTTTTTAATGAACATACCTTGACACGAAGAGAATTTTGCATAGCAGAGTGTCTTAGGTATTTGTATGCAACTATGTTGTGTTGTAGAAAATGGCAACTTCTTTACATGGGTATGTTAAGTAGTAGTCCTGTTCTTGTCAAGGGCACACAGTGGAGTTTCTGTGTTTTAGCAGAGGAACACAATGTGATCCTTCACTCTGTTTTATTTATGTAGCAAAGGAAATCAAATAATTTTAGAGGTATATTTAAGAAGGAAAACAGCATTTAGTAACCTTACTGATGACCAGATGAGACTTGAAATAAAGAAAAGGTCAGAAAGGTTACATGTCCTTGGCATTTTTCAACTCATATAAAGGTGTGTGGTTTTTTCTTCAGTTCTGTAAACTAGACAGTGCACAATTCAGTGTGCAGGGCCAGATTCTCATCCTCTTGTTGGCTCTAGGGATTTGTTATGCATCTGACTTTGCTGGAGTTATGTCAGGCTTGTTTTGATGTTCAGAGCCCTCTGACTTAAGTGAGATGAAAGGCATAAGTAAGAGCTAAAAGAGTGAGGGAGTGCCCAGACAACCTGTAAAGCAGGCACTGCCTTTCAGTCAAGTTCCTATGAAGCTCTGGTGGTTAAATGCTGCCAGACAAATGTAGTGTATTGAGAAAAAGAACAGGGGAGGAGTCTGTTGGTACAGGTCAGAAAATTACATTCATTAAGAAAGAATCACTAATACCTTCTAACATATGAATACAATATTGATTGTTTTCCTTTGTTATGTTTTTAGGGTCTCACGACTCCTTTAGCTTCTACATTGATGAAGCCTCTCCAGTTGGGCCTGAACAGCCAGAAACGGTCCAGAATTTTGTGTCTGTTTTTGGGACTGTGGCTAAAAAGCTGATGAGGAAGTGGTTGGCTACACAGACCATGAACTTCACCAGCCAGCTGGGGGCAGGTATACGGTATTTTGATCTTAGGATTTCCACCAAGCCCAGAGACCCAGACAACGAACTCTACTTTGCTCATGGCTTATTCAGTGCCAAAGTCAAGGAGGGCCTGGAAGAAATCAATGCATTTCTTGCTGACCACCCAAAAGAAGTGGTCTTCTTGGACTTCAATCATTTCTATGGGATGCAGAAATATCATCATGAAAAGCTTGTCCAAATGCTCAAGGACACGTATGGAAACAAAATGTGTCCTGCTATATTTGCCCATGAGGTAAGCCTCCAGTACCTGTGGGAAAAGGAACACCAAGTGCTGGTTTTTTATCACAGCCCAGTGGCTCTCGAGGTACCATTTCTTTGGCCAGGCCAGATGATGCCAGCTCCATGGGCAAACACAACAGATCCGGAAAAACTGATTCAATTCCTCCAGGCATCGATCACTGAAAGAAGAAAGAAGGGCTCCTTTTTTATATCTCAAGTAGTGCTGACACCAAAGGCTAGTACAGTGGTGAAAGGGGTTGCTAGTGGTCTCAGAGAAACAATCACAGAAAGGTAAGTTTCTGGTGGGTAATGTGTGCTGACTGTGTTGAATGTGTCTTGGTAATGCTGCTTTTCTAATTTCTTTTCAAGAAACTCCAACAGATGTGTTTCTGCCACGCTACTGTGGCTAAGAGTCAGAACTTGGGCATAATCCTAAAATATTTAGAGTGAAACACATTTAAGAAGGAGATTTTTGTATTGCAAAAGAAAATCTGGCACTAAATCCTCATGAAATCATTTGGGATTGGCTTTTTTTTTTTTTTTTTTTTTCCTGAATGCAGGTGGTTTGTTTTGTTTTTCAAACGTAGTTTTTCACCATAGGCACTGAACATCTTCCGTCAGATTTCCTCTCTGGATGTGGACAAAATTATCTGAATAGAATAGTTCAGTTGTGAGGGAACTACAAACATCACCTAGTCCAACTGCGTGGCCACTTCAGGGCTGACCAAAAGTTAAAGCATGTTACTGAGGGCATTATTGAAATGCCCCTTGAACACCGACAGACATGGGGCATCAACCACCCCTCTAGGAAGCCTGTTCCAGTGTTTGACCACCAGCATGGTAAAGAAATTGTTCCTAATGTCCAGTCTGAACCTCCCCTGGGGCAGCTTTGTGCCATTCCTGTGTGTCCTGTCGTCGATTCCCAGGGAGCAGAGACCGGCACCTCCCTCTCTACTTCCCCTCCTCAGGAAATTGCAGACAGCAATAAGGTCACCTCTGAGTCTTCTCTTCTCCAAACTAGACAACCTGAATGTTCTCAGCCTCCCCTCACAGGACATGCCTTCCAGCCCTTTTATCAGCTTTGTTGCCCTCCTGTGGAGGGCATGCTTTCAAGGACCTTAACATCCTTTTTATATTATGGAGCCCAAAACTGCACGCAATATTTAAGGTTAGGCTGCACTGAGAGCATTTAAGTTTTGATTTACGCACCAGGCTTCAGGAATTGGGTAGATCATTTTTTCATTTTGGCTCATCAGCAGAGTCTTGACAGTGGAGAATTTTGCATCCTTTACTATCTTTACACACTTGCGTGACTTCTCTCTGCATACCGTCGCACACTGTATCAAAGATGTCAGGACACCATTAGAGTGAATTTGCCTCCTAACAGCCCTTCATTTATCATACAGAATTTCTTGAGGGAAGAAACTCTGTAGACCATCATAGAGGTTGTGTATTTGGCATGCTGTGTTGACAGGCCATTAGTCGTTACATTACAAAAAATGCCGTCTGTGCAAGACTTGCATTATTTATACCATTCTGACTTTGATAAATCAGCCAATTTTCAGCTTAAAGGTGTGTATGTGTGACTATGTTCTTGACGACTTACTAGGAAACCTGAAATTTAATACCAAGGCACAAGAGCTTTTTTTTCCTTTAAAAAAAAAAGAAAAAAAAATACAGAATGGAAAAATGTATAATGGGGATGAATGGCCTGCTAATATTCTGCTGGATGTGCCTGTGCCAGCAAGGTCCACCAGGAACACTGTCCTCTTCTGTGTGATGAATGGCGCAGTGTCTGTGGCACTACACCCTGCCAAGAAAACATGCCTCGCTTTTGAGAAGGGTCGAACCGTTTTCATGGCAGCTTTCCCAAAGTGACTGTTAACTAGAAAAAACAGGGACAAACATTACCTGAAAAGACAAAGCGGTGCCACAAATGGTTTTATAGGCAGATGAATATGATTCACAAATGCCTGTGTGACTGTACTTGCAGTTGTTCCTATATCCCCCATGTATGTTTTTATAGGTTCATTTGGGTTGGGTATCTCTCTTTCTGGTGAGTCTTAAGAGCACGTCTCAGTACTGAAATCCTACTTTGCCAGTAGATTTTACTGTTGAACACTCACCTTGTTGTTCAGGGATTTGTTTTGTCTGGTAAACATCTTTCTTAGTGTTCTTTAGAGTATGAAGTAGCACAAATGAGAAACTACCAAGTTCTTCTTAAAACTTGCTGCATCAATAAAATAGCCAGTAAAAAAACTGTCCACCCCCTCTGGCTCATAATGTGCTTCCTCGAAGCTGTTTGGAAAAATAAAAGGTTCAAATGGATTCTGGATATGTTTGGCAGAGCTGTGAATGACTTCTGTTTGAACTCTCAGTATGCCTTTATCTACAGCAGATTCTGAGATTACAACTAAAGGGCTTGAAACATCAGTAATTAATTGGGCAGAAATACCTGGCAGTGTTGTTTTCCAAATTGCAAGTGAGATTTTCATGTGAGCTGTGTGTAATCATGTCCGCACCATGGATACTTTTATTCTTCCTCACATAGTTCTTTTAACCATTGCAAAAGAAATGGACTTTTAAAATAATTTCCAGAGCTGATATGGAAATTGAAATACTACTAGTTATTAAAAAAAAAAAGAAAGAAAAAAGAAAAAACATTGCAGGAAGACACAGGCTTGAAATATGTGTTAACCTACACAGAAATGGAGCTCATGTGTTCAGTGAACTGCTCTGAAAGTAAACATCACGTGTACTCAAAACTACTCTTCATGTGATGATGATCCTGTTAAAAATAAATAGATGAACAATCAAGGGTGGAATACAATTAGTAGAATTTACAGAATTCAATCTCACTGCATTAATATTTCGATAACTTAAAAGTATGTAACCCATACTGAAGGAGTCAGGGTGTATGTTCCAGCTGTACTATGTTTGCTACTTTGAACCATCTACTGATTATTTGTAGAAACATTATTTTGTCCTTTTCAGAATGAATATACACATCAGATTCCATTACTGTGTGCAGGTAGATAGCACGTGCTATCTGGCCGTTGTGGCAAAGATGTATAGATTTTATACTACTTTCTGCTTTTTAATAAATGCTGACGAAGAGCTTTGCAGCATGTCGCTTTTGGGAGCAGTTTTGCAACTGTACCTGGGCAGGTTTTTTTCCCCACATTGAATTTTGGAAGATCTGAATGTAAATGTGGAATAAGACAGAATTTTTAATATAATTTTTTTTTTACCCTAAATGAAATGCTATATTTATATATGTTCCTTTTCAGCATTTTCAAATAAAACCTTTAGTTGTCTCTTTTTCTCCGTCATCTGTACAGTTGTCACTGTCACTTACATATCTACTTAATTCTGAGAACAGAGCAAAGTTCAGATCCTTGTGGATCTAATAAGACATATCAGATTTTCATCTCTGAAATTGTTCATTACTCATGAGATTATTTAAGATTGCAAGAACCATGGTCTGAGAGGCAGAATGTGGTTTATGTCAGTTGCAGCATCCATCAAACAGGAAAACTGCAAGCAGACACTGTGCAGCAACCCATGCTCCTTTCTGTTGCTTTGTAGCTCATGCCATATGAAAGAACGGGGTGCAGTATTCCTCTGTAGCCAACAAGCTGGTTAGGTTGGCAGTTCTTTGGTGTGGCTGCTTGTTGTGGTGCAGGTCCACCTGCTCCAAATGCAGTGGAGCAGTCTCCTAAGGTGGTGCTGCTCATGCCTTTTCAGAATGAGCTGTGATTTTGTTGCTGACCCTGTTCCCCACTGCACCGCGGCCAAGGTGCAAGATGGGAGACCCATGGTAACCTAGATAAAAGAAACGGTTTCATGCTCCCAAGACTGAAGTCACTAGAAGATACACCAAGACTGTTTTGTACTGATAAACTTTGCTTGTAGGTATTGCTGCTATCATCATGAATGATACTCAATGGGATAATAATTTGAAAGCAAGAGAAGTTATGAAGTCATCAAGCTTTCTATCCTGTGCAAATACAGAGAGGAAAAGCCATTTCTTGTGAGCTCTTATTAGGACCACAGATCGCCGTTACAAAACTTCATGCCACAGCTTTCATCTTTGTTACTTGAATGAGGAGACTTGCTCTCGTGCGCGTACGTTATGTTCTTGGATTTGATGAAAAACTTTGAGGACTAACAATATGTTTTCAGGCTTAACATTCTGTCATGCACAGTTTATGTGCCAAGAAGGACTCTTTGATTAGCAAACAGTATGTACCAAATGAATTACATTCCCTTTGCTTATTGAATTAACTTCACAGTGAGGCAGCTCCCGTTAGTACATCTGAAAGACAGTTGTGAAACAGCCTTTTGATGCATGTAGAGCTGTTCTTCATATTAATGTAGTTTGTTTTCTGATTTGTAGTGAAATTGCTAATTTTATCTCTGACTGGTAAATGACACTGGAGACAAGCATTATATTCTCTTTGTTGTCTCTGGTTGAATAATACAGAAAAATAACACATCTCGTTTAGAGAACAGAAAAATCTTGAGGTACTCCTAAAGCTTTGGAGGAATGGAAAATAAACACATACCCAGCCTATTGTCCCTTGATTTCCAAATTAATCTGTAAGGATAACATTCCCTACAGCTCACATGTGGCTAAATCCTTACCTGCCATGCTAAAGCTTCCCCCTTAGCAACCAAAGCAAAAACATATATATATATCCTGCACATGGGATCCTTTGAAGTGGAGGGAAAGCACAGGCAGTATTAATATCAGGGTGGTAAGTAGGACACAGAAGCTGTCTGGAGAAAAGCCATCTCTGTCTGGGTGCAGTCATAAACTAAGCATGGTCAGATTTAGCTAGCAAATAGGCAGATATTAAAAGAAAAATAATCCCTGAAATTGCAAGCAGTGAGATTTTGGGGTCAGCAACAGAGGGTGCACTCATATTGCAAGCCGTATCTCATCCAGCTTAATTTTTGAGGGTTTCTGTGTTGCTGAAAGAGTGAGAGTTTGTTGTTTTGGATCCACACTTGGTACTGATGCCATTTCTAAATTATGTAGAAAAACAAATAACGGAAATGGCAACTGTATTTTGCTAATTATGTGAGTGCCCTTCCTCCTTGTGGTCTTAATGTCTGTCGACATTATGGGTTGCAGGAGAGCAGCAATTTCAGATGAGCTGGTTTGGGTTTAGTACTCAGCAAACCCATGGCAGCACAGGCGCTGTGTGAGCTCTTAAACTGCCAAGAGGCAAAAGTAGACTCAGTCCCTCACTAAGGTCTGTAGTGCCAGCGTGCTTGGCCATCATTATGTTTGACTTTGGAGGCAACTCTCTTTTTTTTTATTTTTTTTCATTTTCCAGAAGGCACAAACTATCATTACAAGGGACATTATAAGTGTGCTGTGCAATCCAGCCAAATCCTTAGTATTTCTATTCCTCAAATTACTTTTCTAGCCCTTCCTCAGAGGTGGCAATCTCTGGGTTTGCACACAGACCAGCACAGTGAGAACTTGGTGTCAGTTGAAGCATCTAGCTGCCATGTCAGTGGTCCTCCCCAGTAAAATCCAGAATGGGCTGTGTGCGTTCAGTCTGATTTTACTGACAGACATTTTAGTGGCATTGCATCGTTAGAGCATCTGCGTGCCCAAAGGTTTTAGTATAATGTTCACTTGGGAGGTGGTAGGTGGTTGTATCTGATGGCTTTGTCTGGTCATGAACCTGGGATAGTATTAAAATACCACAAAATACAAGAGCACAGGATTTTTAATAACTTTTAATAACTTTGTTATGGATTAGTATAGATGTAAATGCATCTTAGTAGCCTGTGGGATTTAGTCCTGAAGTGAAGCTGGCATGGTGGTCACCAGCTCTGTGACCACCCACATCATTGGTGGCTTGGCTTTGGAATTTTTTGGGAGGTGGTTGTTTTTTTTTCCTCATAGTCTTTTCATTGATTTGGCCTACTTGTAGCTTGTTAGGCAGCAAAACACCTGTCTGCAGTTATTATAGAATCATAATCATTT
>VXAL01004514.1:192-12089 GCA_013399475.1 Chauna torquata
GGGCAGATAGTGATAGGACAAGGGGGGAATGGTTTTAAACTGAAAGAGGGCAAAATCAGTTTAGATATAAGGCAGAAATTCTTACTATGAGGGTGGTGAGGCACTGGAACATGTTGCCCAGGGAAGCTGTGGATGCCCCAACACCAGAAGTGTTCAAGGCCAGGTTGGATGAGGCTTTGAGCAACCTGGTCTGGTAGAAGGTGTCCCTGTCCATGGCAGGGGGGTTGGAACTAGATGTTTAAGGTCCCTTCCAACTCAAGCCATTCTATTATTCTATATTCAGATGGAAAACTGCATCCTAGAAAACTGTCTCATTTTCAGTGCTCACAATTTTTCTTTCTGCACATTACAACCTGTAATTTTTTAAATAAATTATTCAGAAAAAAAAAAAACCACACTGAAATAATCTATGTAGAACTACTTTCTCCAATTAAACATTCCTTGTGCATTAATTATATACTGTAGGACAGAAATATGACAAAGCTGCTATAGCTTCCCAGATTTTTTTTAACAGAATAATCAGCATCATAGCAATCACAATTTTGACTGCTCTTTTAACAATCACAGTGTTTTTGAATAATCTACTAAGAATATAAAGTCACAGTTTCAGCAAAATTTTTCTATTTGTATTTTTCATAATTATCGCTAACCCCAAAAGCAAGCCAGATCTCAATAAAGCAGCAGGAATGGATGGCATTAATCCATGCACTCTGGAAAAATTCAAAAGTGGAACTGGAGAACTTCCAGCTGACTGCGTCTGCATCACAGATACAGGTTTCCAAAACCCTTGACAAATCACTAGAAAACTGAGGTGCCGTGGATCACAGAAAAGTTGCTTGCTTTGTAGGAGACATATTTCTTTTTCATAGGTAGAAAATTACTTCACAGATAGAAAATTAATTTCATAGATAGAAAATAGAAAGAAAAAGTCTTAATGACCAAATTTCATAACAGGGACAAGTCAGCAGTTGGGTCACCAGTGTGTCAGTTTTGGACCTGGTTTTATTCAATATCTTTATGAAAAAACATTCTCACAGAATGGAGCATGGGTGCAAAAAGCTGGCAAATGAGCTGCAGAGCAGATGAATGTAAGGTAACACACAGCAAAAATAATCTAAACCATGTTTATGTGATGCTGAACTCACAACTGGCAGTTTCAGCTCTGGAAAAAGAACTTGGAGTCATTGCTGTCAGTTTTCTGAAATCATCTGCTTAGTGTTCAGTGGCAGCCAAAAGAGCCAACAAAATGTTGGGTATCACCAGGAAGGATATTGAGAACAAGACAGATGGTGTCATTTTGCTGCTATATAAAGCCTTGGTACACTGACTTCTTGAACACTGCATGCAATTCTGGTCCTGTTACTCAAAGTCTTGTAATTCAACACGGAAAGGAAACATGCCATGTATATAAAGCCAAGATCACATCATTTATCCAGGTATTCTTTTAGCAGTCTAACAGTCCAAATTATCTAATTAATGCAGAAAAGCCTCCTTAGTAGTATGGCTAAACCTGTTAGACAAAAATGCCTTCCTATCATCTACCTTTTTTCTCTGCTTACCTTTACATTATTCTTACCCTTCCGATGCAGTTTTGGGTGATAATGTCAATGGTTTCAGTCTTCTTTCTACAAAAATGGTGTGGGGAGAGTCCACAAATCTTCAGCTTCCTGAGGTCTTCACTGGGAGGTATGTGATATTGGTGGGGGTTTCTTCCTCCTCTGCATTGGGTCTCCTTGGGGCTATTTGAATGTACAGCCTGCTCCCTTCTTATTACTTCTCAAATCCCTGTGATCCTGGGGGCTGCTTATCCCACAGGGACTGCCTGGAGCTGTCAGACCTTTCTCCCCACCAGTACTCACAGATCTGAAACTCAGACATGTTAGGTCTTGAGACCCTGCACTTGCAGGCTAATTCAAAGTTTGTGTCCTTCTGCAAATAATGGAAGAAGTCATATCTACCAGGCTACAGCCACAGCACATCAGGTGGAACATAATGAAGTTTAAAAATGTACAGTGACAGGCAACCAATCAAGGGTATGGAGCAATTACATTATGAGGATAGAGGAAAATGCTTGTGACTCTGCGATGTGCAGCATGAAGAGAGCAGACATGGCTTAGGTTTATAGAATTGTTAAAGTGATGTATAAGGGTACTATGGATCTGCTGTTCCCCAAAGTCTGCAGTAGTAGATGTTGGAGCACTTTGTGGAACTAGTAAGTGAAGCAGAGGGAGACTTCTGAAACTTGTTGCTGTAAGAAGTTCTTTAAGCAAACAGCATTAGCAGGTTGAAAATGGGCCTAGACAAGGTTATGGACAATAAGATCATAAACAGATATTAAAAGAACTACGTATCCAAAAAAACAACTGTCGGAGCTAGGGGAGTTCACAGGGAATGGACTGTATGACAAAAGAAACCAGAGTTTCATGCTGTCCCCAAGCATCATCTTCTATTGCTACTGTCAGGAACAGAACAATGGACTTAAACCCCTGGTCTTTCCCAATATGGCATTACTTATAATTTAATATACTTTTTTTTTTCCCTTCATCTAAGGATGGCTTAACACATTATCAGAAAGGCACTACTAGTAAAAATTAGAGGATTTTAATACCATTTTGTGGTATCAAAAGGCCAATACATGAACTGTTGGAAAAAGGACAGACTTTGACATGGAGAACACATTTGGACTACTTAAGAAATGGGTTAACAGTTATCCCCAGTGTGGATAAGTGGAAACTTAAATGTCTGAAGGTAATTATTCAAAAATTTTGTTCATTAATGGAGAATCATCTGAATGCATCACTTCCTCCTACCCATAGACAGAAGCTCATCAGGACATTCTCTTGGCGTAAGGGTCTGGCCATGTGCCTGATAAAGCCCAAAAGGGCAGTCCAGAAGGCCACCCTCATTTATCCATCCATATGAAAACACATTTGTTTCGACAGGATGTTTGGAAGTAGGCTGGTTTGCTTTTTTGTACTTTTATTTAATATGCTGAAGATATTGCTCAGGCTCTAATTCCTTATTTTGGGTAGGATTATATCTAAAATGTTCTAATCCTTATTCTAGTCAGAAGGAATAAAACGATGTTTTCATTCACTGGTTTAATGTGCCATTTTAGAATTGCATGAAGGGGACTGTTTCTTAACTTAAAGGTATTAAGCCCCACTCTCAATTAAAAACCCAACATATCTTCATCCGGGGAGACATATGGTATATGCCAATCTGATCATAAATTTACTTTTTAGTGTCCTTTTTTTGTTGTTGTTGTTGTTTGTTTGTTTTATTTTGTTTTTTTTTCCCCCCTTTTATTGGACTATTGAAATTCAGATATTGAAATTGCACAGAATAGCAGTGAATCCCAAAGTTGGATATTTTTCCTCCTGCTAACTAAAAATAAAGAGATTCCTGGAAACAGAAGGCAATGAGGCACATCAAGTGCCAGCAATATCAGAGTCCAACACAAGAACACAGACATACCCCAGATTGCGAACTTAATGCCTAGGTGACCAGTGTTATAGGTTATTAACTACAAAGGGATTTTAAACCAGTTCTCAAACATGTTTTCAAAATAAATGTGTATCACATTTAACATGATGATTTTCAGTTTTCTATATCTTCTGCACTCAGATTTCTCTTTTCATGCAATCCAGCATGTATAGATGGACTTTGATAGACTACTCCAAGTATAACAAGTCACTTTAGTGCCCAAGTGTAGCAGTCCCTAAGTGTTTTGAGTATACTATACTTAACAATACAAAGCTGGGGCAGCTGAAAGATGTTTAGCAAATGGCCTTAATCTTGCAACTTGCAGGGTCAGGTTGGAAGAATCAAGATCAATGATACTGTTATATTGCAACTTCAGCAACCTCAGCACTGTTGTCAAATGCCTGTTTCATTTCAGCTCATTCTTTAGGGACTTATTTCACTCCCTTCTTGCTCACCTTTCTGAGGGTGAGAGGGGGATCAACTGAGACATTTTTTCTGTATCAATGTTTCTTCACTGTTTCATGCTGTATTTCACTAACAGTTCTCTAAAATGCAGAATGAAACTTGTTTGCCAATAATTGAGATGGATCAAACGGCAAGGACAACAAATTGATCCATCCAAGAATCTGATTCATCACTTTACTAATGTAAAGTTTACAGTGTGCACTTACCTATCCAGCCAGCCTTTGAGAAGATAAAACTGTTACGAGAAAACCTTGGTGTTGGATGAACAGCAAGCAACCTAGTTTCTTACCCAGTCTTGGGTCAATGTCTCCTTCCTTCCTCCCTCCCTCCCTTCCTTCCTGTTCCTTCCTTCCTTCCTCCCTCCCTTCCTTCCTTCCTTCCTTCCTTCCTTCCTTCCTTCCTGTTCCTTCCTTCCTTCCTNCTTCATTTCTCTCTCTCTCTCTCTCTTTCAAGATGTGGCAAGCATTATGTTAAAAACAAGTACTGGATATAAATTTCATAGATTGGCAACATTTAGTGAGTTATCCTGTCTCAACATCACATTATCAATATTTATTTATAATTATGAGGACCTTACTCTTTCAAAGACTAAGATGCACACAGCTTTATGTGTGTGAGAAGACTCAACTTTGTGCTTTAATGAACATATAAAATGAAGAAGCTGTGGGATAATTTCTATGACTAGGGTTACATTACAAGAAAAAAACAGCCAACACTGTGATAAGAAGACTCAAGTAGTATGAAGATTTTAAACACAAAATGACACAAACCAGATCATGATGGTAAATAATTAAAACTATGCTAATTCTGATGATAACATCATATTGAATATGGTCTTTCAGTAGTTAAAATTCTATAATGTTATATGCTTATGAACACATACATGCTTGAAAAGAAACTTCATTAAAAGAGTGAAGATACAAGCAAGCTTTATTAGCATTCTTTTGCAAACCAAGCAGTTTCATGAGCACCAGAACTAATGAGGCCTGGATTCCTATAGATTTGTGATTCATGGTTGATTTGTGAGCCCTGACTGATGAGTTTCTTGCAGCAGGGAGAAATTAAAGGCTTTGCTAGTGTGGATTCTTTCTAGCTGCATGAAGAGTGTACTCCTGCCACAGGTTTTACCTTACTTGGGCGCATACGTTGACATCATACAGGAAGATCTGTCTTGGGCCACTTGCCACCCCAAACCTGTTGCACCTTAATATCAAAGAAACACTTACACATTTCTGACAGCCTGCTTGAAATAAATTAATGAGTTTAAGAGTTAGGTGGTGGATAGTGGAAGGATAGAGAGAGCTGCTTTTCTACACCTGCACATGAATACATCCTCATCAAAACAAGCAAAACTATGCCAATCCCATCCATTGCTTTTTCTTTAAATATACACCTATGCTAGATAAATCAATTCATTCTATGCGACTTGCACTGTCCTCCTAAGCCTAATGTGTTCCTGTTTTCACAGTTAGGCGCAACTAATATATCATTGTCTGTTCTTGTGCTTCACTACATGGAACAATTTAGGTTTCTTTGTATGACGTATTTCTTTAAAAATTTAAAATGCACTTTTGCTCATATAAAATGAAGAATGCAAATTGTTTTATAAGTTGAAGTAGGAATGTTCAAAAGTACAAAAACAAACAAACAAAACAACAACAACAACAACAACAACAAAAACCAATGGGCTGTCTGGCACTTGCCAGTGCTGAAAAATCAACTCTTTAGTGGAGTACGTCAACCTAAAGCCGCAAATAGTTGTGGGAAAAAAGTGAAAATATTGCAGAATTTTTACATAACTTTGGAAAAACATCATTTTAGAATATGGTAAGGTTGTATTCACTATTTATTACCCACATGTGTTGAAATACAAAGGAAAAAGAATATTGTTTGATTTTTTCTATACTGTTCAGGAGGGAATAAGAGTGTTGGGCGTGTGTGTGTGGAGATGGTGTATTATTCGTAGCCTAGAAAAGAAAGAAATCATAAACAAAACAAAAATCCACCTGAAGAATCAGTCTTCATACCAAATGAAATCTCAAATCTTGTCTTGAAATCTTTATTCCAAAATGCTATTTTTTTTTTTTTTTTAACTCAAAACCACTGTAATCTCTTCAGATAGTTCTAGGGTATAAGCATACCTCCAACCCCCCACCCCCAACCACACTTCCCCCCAAATCTACATGCATTTGTAATTGATTTCTGTTGGGTGCTCATTTAGGCACTTAATCCTAAGCTGCATAGACTTCCAGTCACATTTTGCAGCTAATAATACCTTGATGAAAAGCTGACTACTCATGTGAAGAATTCACAAAATTTAATTAATTGGGTCTTTTGTATATGTGAAAAAATAAGTCTATATTTTATTCATGTACTGATTCCTTTGTAGAGATGATGGCGATTTTTCTATACTGTATAAAAGGCATCACTGCTAATTTGCTGTAGCATAGATAGTTTGGAATCTCACTAACAGCCATACTTTAAAGGAAAAGCTCTATAATTAGTAGTTATTTCTAATCTGTTACACCTCTTCAGGAATGAAAAAACATCAACCTTTGTCCAATTCAGCAATGGCATTGTATAACTCTGCCAATAAAGAAAAAAGCAGAATGATACAAAACATCACTTACAGAAAAGCAAGGTATCTTTGACCTCCTGAGGAAAAGTTTGTGACTTTCAAAGGCCCTCCTTACCTCTGAAATCTTGCTTCTCTAATCTAATGGACAAGACAAAGAAATATGGATGAGGGGAGAGATGACAGACAAGTGAAAATGTTTATTTTTTTCTTTTCTAAGTGATAGTCAACAGGCGAATACCAATTTCTGACATGTTTTCTTGTTTTTCTAGGTCTGAGTATTTTATTTTACTCTAGTGTGAGGGGCTTTGAGCAATTACATATGAATTTTAGGATGTGTTTAGTTTTCATGCTCTGGGTGTCTAAAATATTTTCATTATGGTTTGTTCTAATTGAATCAGAAGCCTTCAAAGGAACCACACTCTTTGCAGATTGATAATTATAACTCTTGTCTGTCAGGTTTGTCTTAAAGTCTAAATGATACTATAAAAAACCAAAACAAATTATTTTGGAAGAAGCTTAGCATTCAAGTTCTTTACTCTACAATGCTCAAAACCTTCAGTCCATCTGAATGAAACAGCAGAATTAAGGGGGAAAAAGGGTTTTAAACACTGTAAACTCCGTTTATTATCCAAGAAATAATAGATACAAAGCCCTAAGAGTCACACAGAAAGCAAAGTGAACTGTCACATTTTACATTAGCTTAAAATTCAGATTTTATATAACAGGGTTTGAGGTAGATTTTATTATAGTAATTTACCAGTGCACTAACCCAAAAGATAACTTTAGGCAAATGTTTTCAGAAATTCAGTTATTGCATACTGATTTTTTTTTTTTTTTTATATAGTGTTATATTCAACAATCTTGCTTCTATCCAGGCTTTTCTTCAATCCAACTTATATTTAAAGAGCATTTTCCCCCTACTATATCAAGAACAGACATCAGAGGTGAGGATTAGTGAGCTCAAGCATACTGTGGAATACTTTCTCTTCCTTCAGGAAATCCTACTTGAATCTGAATCAATAGTGTTAATTAGATGAACTAGCAGATTGCTCAGTCTTTTACTTTAGGCTGCTAAAACCTAAATGTGTAAAGTTGCTATTTTAGTGCTCTGTAGTCCTCAGAGAAACTGCTTACTGGATGTTTCAGAATACATTTGTTGTGAGATGGTGGAGTTAATTACACCTTCTTGTGTTATGCAAACATACTTTCTATTTTTTCAGTTTGCAAAGGAAGAAAAAATAAAATTTATGGTTTGGATTTGTTTTTTCAATTTCATTAAGCCTGGGCATTATCTTTTCAAAGTAATAGGTTAAAAACAGGGGAGCTATAATGCTATAAAAACCTAGAATAGTTTCAGTTTTTTCAGATATTCAGGATATCCATGCAAATACACGTGCATGGTGCTACTGATTTTTTTATTTTTTTTATTTATTTTTTATCCCTTTCTAGCTTTTGTGAATGAGAATGCTCCTGCAAATCTGCAGACAGAGGTGTTCAGAGGCAATAATAAAATGAATGCACAAATTCTGCAAGTGATACCTCTTTCTGCCAACATTGCTGACAGTTTATTTGCATTAAACTATGGATTGCACCAAGGTGATCCCTGAATTAATCCCTAGCAAACTGCCACATTGCTGGATTCAGCATTCGCACAGCCATTCTTCCCATTCTAGCAATAACTCAGGGGATGTTAGCTCAGAAGCCTTAGATCTTAGCTTCAGAGCCAAATGAAACCTAGTTTGGATGGGAGAAAGGAAGAGGCTGCACATCTTAATAACTTTGGCATTGCACAATTAGGAACTTGAGCTGACCTTGGCAATATTGATAAGGGAAACAAGACAGTTGATTCCTGTAGTCCCATAAGGACTAGAGGAAATTACGTCTTGTGGCCTGCTGGTAGCCATAAGACTGCCTTTATATATCATTTTCCTTTTCACTTTACCAGAACGCAAACCCTGCAAATGCAGAGAAGAAGACCTGTTAGTCTGGTCTATTTTGTTTCAAAAGATACTGCTACTGACAGGAAAGAGAAATAAAAATTAGGTGAGGAAAAAGCAAAACAACACAGAACAAAACAAATAAGATAGTTCAGATCATAAATCAAACAGTAGGTGTGATCCTCCTTCCATGCCTTGTATAAGAGAAACAATATATGCCACTTGATGATTAACGTAATAATCATGATGGAACCGGTACTGTTTAACGTCTTTGTCGGTGACATGGACAGTTGGATTGAGTGCAGCCTCAGCAAGTTTGCAGATGATACCAAGCTGAGTGGTGAGGTTGACACACTGGAGGGAACGGATGACATCCAGAGGGACTTGAAGAATCTTGAGAGGTGGGCCTGTGAGAAAAACATGTGGATCAACAAGGCCAAGTGCAAGGTCCTGCACCTGGGTCAGGGCAATCCCAAACATGAATACAGGCTGGGCAAAAAATGCACAGAGAGCAGCCTTGCGGAGAAGGACTTGGAGGTGTCGGTGGATGAAAAGCTCGACACAAGCTGGCAATGTGCACTTGCAGCCCAGAAAGCCAACCATATCCTGGGCTGCATCAAAAGAAGTGTAGCTAGCAGGTCAAAGGAAGTGCTTCTCCCCCTCTACTCCACTCTTGTGACACCCCACCTGGAGTACTGCNTCTATCCAGGCTTTTCTTCAATCCAACTTATATTTAAAGAGCATTTTCCCCCTACTATATCAAGAACAGACATCAGAGGTGAGGATTAGTGAGCTCAAGCATACTGTGGAATACTTTCTCTTCCTTCAGGAAATCCTACTTGAATCTGAATCAATAGTGTTAATTAGATGAACTAGCAGATTGCTCAGTCTTTTACTTTAGGCTGCTAAAACCTAAATGTGTAAAGTTGCTATTTTAGTGCTCTGTAGTCCTCAGAGAAACTGCTTACTGGATGTTTCAGAATACATTTGTTGTGAGATGGTGGAGTTAATTACACCTTCTTGTGTTATGCAAACATACTTTCTATTTTTTCAGTTTGCAAAGGAAGAAAAAATAAAATTTATGGTTTGGATTTGTTTTTTCAATTTCATTAAGCCTGGGCATTATCTTTTCAAAGTAATAGGTTAAAAACAGGGGAGCTATAATGCTATAAAAACCTAGAATAGTTTCAGTTTTTTCAGATATTCAGGATATCCATGCAAATACACGTGCATGGTGCTACTGATTTTTTTATTTTTTTTATTTATTTTTTATCCCTTTCTAGCTTTTGTGAATGAGAATGCTCCTGCAAATCTGCAGACAGAGGTGTTCAGAGGCAATAACAAAATGAATGCACAAATTCTGCAAGTGATACCTCTTTCTGCCAACATTGCTGACAGTTTATTTGCATTAAACTATGGATTGCACCAAGGTGATCCCTGAATTAATCCCTAGCAAACTGCCACATTGCTGGATTCAGCATTCGCACAGCCATTCTTCCCATTCTAGCAATAACTCAGGGGATGTTAGCTCAGAAGCCTTAGATCTTAGCTTCAGAGCCAAATGAAACCTAGTTTGGATGGGAGAAAGGAAGAGGCTGCACATCTTAATAACTTTGGCATTGCACAATTAGGAACTTGAGCTGACCTTGGCAATATTGATAAGGGAAACAAGAAAGTTGATTCCTGTAGTCCCATAAGGACTAGAGGAAATTACGTCTTGTGGCCTGCTGGTAGCCATAAGACTGCCTTTATATATCATTTTCCTTTTCACTTTACCAGAACGCAAACCCTGCAAATGCAGAGAAGAAGACCTGTTAGTCTGGTCTATTTTGTTTCAAGAGATACTGCTACTGACAGGAAAGAGAAATAAAAATTAGGTGAGGAAAAAGCAAAACAACAAAGAACAAAACAAATAAGATACTTCAGATCATAAATCAAACAGTAGGTGTGATCCTCCTTCCATGCCTTGTATAAGAGAAACAATATATGCCACTTGATGATTAACGTAATAATCATGATGGAACCGGTACTGTTTAACGTCTTTGTCGGTGACATGGACAGTTGGATTGAGTGCAGCCTCAGCAAGTTTGCAGATGATACCAAGCTGAGTGGTGAGGTTGACACACTGGAGGGAACGGATGACATCCAGAGGGACTTGAAGAATCTTGAGAGGTGGGCCTGTGAGAAAAACATGTGGATCAACAAGGCCAAGTGCAAGGTCCTGCACCTGGGTCAGGGCAATCCCAAACATGAATACAGGCTGGGCAAAAAATGCACAGAGAGCAGCCTTGCGGAGAAGGACTTGGAGGTGTCGGTGGATGAAAAGCTCGACACAAGCTGGCAATGTGCACTTGCAGCCCAGAAAGCCAACCATATCCTGGGCTGCATCAAAAGAAGTGTAGCTAGCAGGTCAAAGGAAGTGCTTCTCCCCCTCTACTCCATTCTTGTGACACCCCACCTGGAGTACTGCATCCAGCTTTGGGGCCCCCAGCATAAGAAAGACATAGACCTGTTAGAGCGGGTCCAGAGGAGCGTCATGAAGATGATCAGAGGGTTGGAGCATATCTCCTACGAAGAAAGGCTGAGAGAATTGGAGTTATTTAAGCTAGAGAAGAGAAGGCTCCAGGGAGACCGTATAGCAGCCTTTTAGTACTTAAAGGGGGCCTGCAGGAAAGATAGGGAGGGGCTTCTTACCAGGGAGTGTAGTGACAGAACAAGAGGTAACGGTTTTAAACTATAAGAGCATAGGTTTAGATTAGATGTCAGGAGGAAATTCTTCACTCAGACGGTGGTGAGGCACTGGAACAGGTTGCCCAGAAAAGCTGTGGATACCCCATCCCTGGAGGTGTTCAAGGCCAGGCTGGATGGGGTTTTAAGCAACCTGATCTAGTGGAAGGTCTCCCTGTCCGTGGCAGCAGAGTTGGAACTAGGTGACCTTTAAGGTCCCTTTCAACACAAACCATCTATGATTCTATAATTCTATGATAGACTTATTACTTTTGAAAATGAGCACAAAACACATTGCTAACACAGCAGAACTGAGCCATGAAGAAGTGTTATGGGGAATGATCTCAACATTTCGGGGAAATCAACACAACAGGGTGCATCTCTGAATTGCCTATATGCTCAAGGCTACAGCAAGGCGAACAGGAGGAATTAGAATTCTGTATGCAGCTGCAGGGCTATGATCCTATTGGGATTATGGAGACATGGTGGAATAGCTCACACAACTGGTGCTACCATGGATTGATACAGGTTGTTAAGGAAGGACAGGCCAGGAGGGTGATGAGGGCAAGTTGCCCTGTATAAGAGAGAACAGCAGGAGTGCACAGAATTCTGTCTTGGGATGGGTGATGAGCCATCTGAGAGTTGATGGGTCAGGATCAGCTCCTGGAGGAAAGAAGAGCACAAGAAAGCTGCTTAATATTCAA
>VXAL01004518.1:2327-16517 GCA_013399475.1 Chauna torquata
AATGTCTCTGTGCCCTTGCAAAAGACTGCTGCTGATGTTAATGAGTTGTCTGGAAAAAATCCACCAATTGGGCATAATGACTGAAATATGTCAACTTCTAAACATGTAGTGATAGCCAGTTACCATAAGTTTCAAACCTGACCTTCGTAAATGCATATGGTACTTGATACATCAGCTGTTGCAAGCAGGTTTTAGGTTTTCCCTTACAGAAATAGGGCTTTAATTCACAGTCCCTCATACAAACCTTGTGCACATCCTTGCTTTATTTAGATTTACAATAATTTTAAAATGTTCTTTAATGCATTCTTAGTCAAGAAAAACTGTAGAAATTAATTACATTTTGTCAGGAAACTTAGAATATTTCATTCTTTAGTGGATGACTCTTCTCATGCTTAAAAATGTGACCTTTACTAAACATCTGCTGATTAAAGTTTATCCATTCCTCAGGAGAAAGAGAAAGGTGTGGAAGGAAAACTTAATTTGCCAACCTAAAATATGTAGTATAAGGTGATTCTGGCTACTCCAAATGTCTGGAAGCTATTTTATTGCTACTGTGGGATGGAAGCATATTTAGAAATAGCAAGAAGTGGCTGAGAAACTGAACTGTTGTTCTCTGGACATAGCTATAGAAAACAAAGAACACACACATTTTGAAGCATGTGCAGCAAATATAAAAATGCTTTGTACAATATGAACAAGTGTTTTGTTTCTACTGCATTTTGACATGTATATAACAACAGAGTCCTAAGGATGAAAATCCAGCACGTGCACAACTTAGAGGTTAATGCTTTTTTATTAGGACAACTCTTGTGGTTTTCAGGCATAGATAAAACCCTACCATGACCTGAAAAGTATATTATTATTGAAGGATGTATAGATGGAAAAAGGGCTATATTTCAATAATAAAACAAAAGAAAGCAAACAAAGAAAAAAAACACATTTCCTGAACAAGCAACATTTTGTAAAATAAACTGAAGCTGTACTACAAACAAGCATGGGACCGATTCATGTAACAGATTGCTTTAGGACTAAATGAAGATCAGAAAATGGTGAACCCAATTTATTATCCTCTGCACACATTATACAAGCCATTTGGGTATTGACCTGAGGGGTGAGGGTAGTTAGGTTTCATAAAAAGCAAAGGATTATCAAACATACTGAAAAACACTGATAGTGGAAATTGCTTTTTTATTAATCCATGATTAAATTCTCTGTCTGTAATTCTTGTGACCTAAATAATTGTTCTATGGGAAACCCAAGTGCTCTATAAAACAGTGTGTGTGAGATCTTTGTTTACTTTCTTCTTTTGGAAAGACTGCACCACCTACTACTTATACACCATTAAAAATGCGTATCAAATGTAGAATAAATTGTCCACAGTTAAGCTGCTAGTATTTTTAAAATGCTGTCATCAACAGGCTTTGCATGCAATGATCCTATCTGTGGTTCTGGTCTGCTCTTGGCAGCTGTGGGTGCTTAATAATGAGTCCTTTGGGGCAAATGGAGCAACTGCTGGCCAAAAAAAGTAGATTCAAGTACTACGTGCTAAAATGGAAAAAGTAAAATTAAAAAGGAGTATCCCCTTTCCAACAGACTTGAAAAAGCAAAATAATGCATGGCCCAAAGCCAATGAAGACAGTGGAAGCCTTTTGCTTGACTGCAGTTAATTTTAGATAATGCTGAGTGTGTGAACAGGTGAATGTTATTATGCCTGGCTGTTATTTGGACCCCATTTTATTAGCAAGAGAATTACTGAGAAAATGCTGGTCACCTGCTATCTTAGCAATGACTTGCTCTTTAATGGTTTTGGTTGCTTGTATTTCCATTCCTCTTAGGTTACCTGAAATATTTTAGAAGTTATTGCAGAAGAAAAGTATGGTGGGAATTAGCTGCCTGGAAATTTTTTAAATTATTATTATTATTAATGTTCTGAGTATATGAAACTGGAGATTTTTAATGGCTAAGTGCCTCTGAAATGTGTGCAGGTGGGTCCTCTGTATGGGTGGAAGAGTACAGTGTGGTGTATTGCTGGAAATACCAACTCTGAGCAAGTGGGAATGAGCATTGTTTTGTCTTAGAAAAATTAAAAATGGAACTTGAGTGTCCCACAGATCTGGGACCTTCTGTAAATTATGCACCAGAAGCAGTAGAGGTAGATTCTGGGACTTAAGAACCATGCAATATTTCTTGAGAGGGTGTGCTTGTTGTCATATCTCAGAAAAGTTTTGATGTACTTGTTAGGAGTATATTCCAATCCCACTTGTGGTTTCTGCTGGCTCTGGTATTCTTCGCTGCCTGCTTTAAACTGTTATGGAGTGTTTCTGAGCATGCTGCTAAACAGGTGCCATCTATCACTTCACAGGTGGGTGACGTTATTCCTGTGTAGAGATATATCTTGTAAAGCAGTTTAGGATCCTTTGGGATGAAAGGCGCTATTTAAATCTGAGACTTTATTGTTGTCTGTCCCCCTCTACAAATAAATCATCTTGCAAAATGACTGTGGAAGAAATTACTCTTGCATAAATGAATTCATTCTGCTCTCCCACAGAGAGATGAGAGAAACTTTATAATAACTATCAAATTGTTTTACAACAAAAATATTGCAATGGTTGAGTAGTTACCTACTTGTGACTTTGATAATGAGTTTTTGAAAAGTAACAGAAAATGTTTCTAGAAATTGGAAAATAAGATTAGCATATCTGTTATGTAGGATTCTTTGTTAAGTCAAGCTATTTCTTTTTTGGGTGATAATAGCTGTGCCTTTGTTAATTATTATTTCATATTGTCATTATTAGGCTATTAATAATTGATAGTAAAAGCAGCTTCTTTTTGCTACATAAATGCTTTCATTCTTATTCATCCGTTCCTTATTGCATTATTAATGTGATTCATAAATACATTACATTTAGATCCTCTTACAGGAGATTTTCCCTTTTGTTTGGATATGAGGTAAAACAAGCGTAAAGGCAAGGGAGGATGTCCAGAGAGTTTTCTAGGGGATCTAAGTATACCTCCGAAAAAAAGCAGAAGTATAATAGTAGCTGAATGACTCCTATGTCCTCTTTGGTAACTTGTTATTTGTATTTCATGATTTATCAGTCTGATGTTTTTGCCATATAAGTATAATGGCTCACAGGTTTCCGGATGCATATTATAGACAGCAGGACTGTAATATGGTTTTGCTATTTTCAGAAGAACTTGCTGAGAGATTCTTTTTCCAGTTTTCCCAGTTTTTTAAGTGTTTTTGTTTGTTTGTTTGTTACCGTGACATATATTCTGGATAACTGCACTTGAGAAGTTTACGAGAAACCTACTTGATTATCATTTCATTAAACAATTTGAAAGAAGATAAGACTCTTACAAGAGTTTAGGGGTTACACAGTTAAAATGCAATAAGCTTCTAAGAGAACAGGCGTTTGTCTGTAGGCTGTTTCTCCATGTCTACCCCAGGTTGCTAATGACTAAAATTTTGTTGCCATCTGGCTTTCCAGCGATGTGCGTGAGATGAAAAATGGAAACATGAGGAGGAAAAAGGGCCTCAAATCTCAGTATGTTTTCTAGTAAGGCAGGCAGGGCTAACATGTTGGCATTCTTAAAAATGCCATTCTGAGGTTGTTATCAGTTTCATACTTGTAGGTTAACAAGAACTGAGAACATACCGAGCACTGAGGCCAAGCTCTAACCATCAGTCACCTGCACCATGTGATCCCTTTTTACCTGTTATTGAAAGCGGTCAGGATTTCTGGAGTCTGCGTTCCTTCTGAAGACTATTTCAGAATTTCACTTCTTCCACTTATGGGTGCCTTTTAATATGGAGTTTAAAACTATGCAGTCACTTTAAGTAACTACTTGTGCTTGCACCAAAATTACCATTACCTTAAATAGCTCATTTCTGCATATTTATGTTTTAAGCTTTACATGATTTTTAGATACATTTGTATAGGTGCTCATCTCTTATTCTGTTAACAAAATCCTTTCGCCTCCTCTCCTAAAGTAGGCTATTTGTTTCCTGTAGCTCCCTAAGCGCCTTTCTCTGCAGCTGTTCCTCTCTGCACAGGTATTGCTTGGTTGAGGCTGACCAGAGCTGTACATAGCATTACGCCGACACAGAGCTAATGCTCTCCACAGAGCTTCTTTGCTTCCCGGACCCTCCTCCTCCTGGAAATACCAGGCCTAGAACAGCTGAGAATGGTGTTTGCCTTTCTCATGACCACATCCGCTGTCCTCAGCTGGAGAAATATCAGCTCACAGGAAATTCACACCATTCATCTTGCTAGCTGCCAAGCTGTACTGTTACTTGTGCCCCTGCTACATGAGCCTCAGCTTCACTGTGTCAATGCCTGTCTCGGTTAAGAGGGACCAGCGATCACAACAGTCAGTGCCTAATACTCACTTTTAAATTTACCACATGATCATTCAAGGCTTTGACCCTACTTCATACAGGTAATTGCCTTGCATTTTGTGGCAGCAGAAGATTGCATTTGCCCATTGCTAAGTTTTGTGTTAGCAGTTAGGAAAGAAAAAACCCGCAGTCTGAAAGGCACTTTCTGTATTATGATATATGTTAGTGTTCAGGAATTGCTTATAATAATCATTCTATCAGCCCCTATGTAACAAAAACAAATATCCGGTAGAATGATGATTAGATTGATGTGACATAGGTCTTACATATGGGAAACATAACAAGCATAACAAGGAGCTTTTTTTTTTTTTAAATGATAATAACAAATGCCCTCTTCTCTACCAAATGCTGTTCTTTACTACGCGTTATAGAGAAGCAAAGCATTGCTCTCAAATTGTGTTCTTGATGTTTTAGGTCTTTGTAAGACCAAAAGTGATAAATGTTAAATTTAGAACAAACAAATTAGTTTTATGTCAGTTTATCTGCACCATCATACAGTGGAAACTGTCCTTTACTTTTCATTGAGCGTTTAAAACTGCTTCTCAAAAGATGTGTTTCACTCAAAGCATGAAATAATCAAGAATAGTCAGATTTACTGTGGTTTTGTTGCAGGCACCAGCACTTCCAACCCTGAGCATCTGAATCAACAGCAAATCATATATATGGCTGAATAATCACATTTTAGGAAAGTATGTTTTCATGTGGGTTTTTTGTTGTTGTTTTTAACATTTTGTATTTGGAACCAGTGAGCTCACTGTTTTCAGAAGGTTTTTTTCCCATCTTCCCTTTTCTAAAATCCTTTTTTCCTCTCCTCTTCTGCCTCCCCTTTCCTGATCTTCATGTGATTGTATTGGGTCACCCAGGTAATGGCTAAGCTGGCCTGGAAAAAGGCAAGACTATGGCACTTGAGAGAGATTTTAACAGCCTCGCTGAGGTTTCAATTCTCTCATGAACACCTGATTACAAAGCAGCCCTACCACCTCCTTCACTTTTACACTGTTCTGTGCGCTTTTCAGTAACTTCTGCTGGAGTGATGCAAAGACAAATGGAGCTGTATTTGAGTCCCCTTTGGGGAAGAAGTAATGAGGTCTGTAGCCCAATGCCATCTCTCTCCTGTGAAAGTACCCTTAAGAGAAGACATTTGGGGGAAGGAGAAAAAGAGTTCAATGCTCCCTTTGGAGGTTTGCGTTCTTTGCCTCCAGTGTTCCAAAATAAAAGAAGAGACATCATGGGAGCTCAGTACTGGCTATAATATGCCCAGGACCTGTGTGGAGAGCCACCATGTCACGACAGTCTGATGCGAGCAGTGAATGAAACACTGTCATAGGCCATGATGTAAGTCTAACTGTGTGAGTTAAAGATGGGGCTGGGGGGGAGAGGGGTGTTCAGTTTCACTATAGTTTTTTTGGTGTGGATCTAAAACACATGGCTTTCAAAGGGAAAGAAACCTAGCAATCAACCTAGATTGAAACACTCAATGTCAAGCACAATGCTCTGAAACTTGGTTGCCTGCAATAAGGGTTTGACCTGTGTTGGTTTCCATTGCTGGGACTTGAATGTATCTCTTACGAGGTTTATCGTAACTGTAGTTGAAATGCCAATATCTGAGGGAAAAGTCAACTGGAATATTATTGCATTATGGCTTATTACTGACATGATAAGGTCATTTGTCCTTTCTATGCGTAAACATTATGACACGCTACTTTGTTAGTCTTTGTTCATGAAATCTGGCTTAGCACTGTGAAGCAAATGCAGTATTAATAGACCTCATCTTCTAACGCTATGGTAACTACCAGGTTTTAATGCTTTAATACTTACTGGTAAAAGCTGTACAGATTTAATTGTTTCTTTTCACATCCATTCCTGTAGCACAACTAACTAATGCCATCCAGTGGTAATGGTACAGCATAAATTGAATGTGTCATAGGCTTGCTTGCCTGGGGCTGAGCAGTGTTGTTCATTGTTCTGGCTACTGCAAAACTTAACTAACATGAAAAATACACTAGTAAGTGGTCAGTTGCTCATTCTAACATACGGGAAAAGCAAGGATTATAAGACCTCTCCCATAGTTATAAAACCAGCTAGTCAAGGTGGGCATAATCACCCAGTTTTGTGGAGAGGATTTCAATTTTGAAACAAAATTGTCACCCAGGTTTCTGCTTTACTGCACAGAGCTTAGATTTTACTGAAATTTTGACAAGGTGTTTCACTCCAGGTGAACCCCATGGTGTGGGTTTGTTTTTTTTTTTCCATGACAGAACACTCCTAATATCAAACAGCTGACTCAGATTTGGTTATTTCTGCTTAAAATGTGCTCTTATATGCAAGAAGATAGGTTTGTTTTCTATTAATAAACTTTTGAGTGTCTCCCAGAGCTTCTTTGAATTTTTTCTACATGCAAAAATGGCCCCACTCTACATTCTTAATGAAAGTAAAGTACTTCAAATTTTGAGTAATTCTGTGTTTTACTGCAGTGTTTTCAGCCATCTCTAACAGGCACTAATTGCTGCTGCTGTTTTATTCTTTGCAATTTCCCCAACCCTTGTATATACTGTGAAAATTATCCATTGCTCACACCAGTGGTACAACTGAACTAAGGATGAATGTGTTTTAACTGCAGAAGCAGACAGCAGAAAATAGTTATGATGCTGAACCTTGAGTTTCTGAACTGATGGTAATCATGGCTTGTTCTTGACCACATGTGCTGAAAAATATTTCTTAACAGCTCTGTTCAATTCTTGTTAACACATTATGTCAGCAAAAAAGACTTTTTTTTTTCTTCCTGTAAATGTTAGCTTTGTTTACTTTGTCAGATATTAGTTTGGGCTTGGGTTCCTGGTTTGTCCAAGTTAATCTCAGCAGTGAGTGTCAAAAATGTAACTATACCTAACACCAAGATTTTATATAAAATAAAATTTTACTCTTATTTTCAACTTTATCCACATCTCTAAATAGTAGAATAACCAATGAATATTCACTGCAGTAAATATTTTGGAAATTACACTTCAAATTTGATCAGGAATAATCAAGAATGGCAGCAAACGCTACCCATATTTCACTGCCATCTGCATTGATTGAATAGTTTGTTCTCAGTGTCTGAAGCAAACTATAGAGTAAAAAATTTATGTTTAGTGCCATCATTATGAAAGTTGCTCATTCAGTATTCAGTTAAACAGCAAGCTAACTTTGAATGCTATCAAGCTGTGTAACTAGCTGCTTAGTCAGTATTTTAGACCTGTACCGATTTTAGACCTTGTATGTGAACATATACAAAATTGTGGATGTAAAACACCTTGTTTTGGTCTGGTTGCACAGATAGAGATTACTGCCTGAAGCTTGCCTTTTACATGCCATGCAGAAGTTTACTCTCTCCATTAACTTAGCAAACGTTTGCTAGGTTTAGTTTAGATAATTTAAATAGGTGATCTGAGGCTGGCTAATTTTTGCCTGAAGCAAATGAAGTGATTCATACAGACTCCATTCCCAGCGGATCAGGAGAGTCATTACTTAATGAGCACTTAGGGGCAGTAACTTCTTCCACAGGCACATCTGGATCTTGAAGGGAACATCTGCCCTTTGTGCCTGGCTCATTGGTATTAAACCGCTTGAGATCTACGGCATCGGAAGCAAAGATTAAACTGTTAACCAGAATTTCTGAGAGTGGCTCCTCTGCTCTTAATCATTCTCCTAACATGCTTATATAGAACCTTACAAAATCCAGACAGGCAATTCCACATTGCAGCATTATGGAACAAAGTTGTGTCTGGTAGAGACATTAATCAGTAATTCTCCTCATTCCTCTGCATGCCACATGAGGGACAAAATATTCACAACACAACCGCTGTGTGTTAGAACCTGGCTGTTTATAATATTTTGGTGCAAATGCTCAGAATCTGATAAGAGTATCCCAAATATTATGAGTACCGATGGCACACATGCTGCCTAATAATTTGCATGGTCTAATAATGAAATTTTGTTTCTCTTGGACTATAGCCCTAAAAAAAAAATAGAGCACGTGTTGTTGTTGTTGTTTTCTGCAGCACTGAATGCTAAAACAGTATTATTTCCTTTGTTTTGCTGCTTATTCTGGAAAATGCAGTGTGCAGACTTCTGAAAAAGCCTGATTTATTTCTGTAAGCTAAAAGGTCATGAGCAATTTTTTTTCCCCCTGCCAACTAATATCTATTGCCAAAAAAAAAAAAAAATCTATTCTGACTGAAGTATATTAAAAAATTTTGACAGCACAGAAGACCTTTATCTGGGAGGGAACAGTGTTAATTATGCCACATCGATTTAATCTCACAGAGACCTGGTGCATAATTTGAAATTCATACTATTATTAATTTGCCAGGTACGTTTTACAGCCATCACATTTCAGGAAATGCAAGTACTGCCACTGTCAATGAATTGCTTTTCTTAAACATTTAGCAGGGTGTGATTTTATTTTTTATATTTATGTTTATTTTTTTATCTTTTCCAAGTAATATTGAAGAGACCTTTGGCACAATAGTGAGCTGGTAATTGCTGATAGCTGGCTGGAACACAGCGCGGGGCTCCTTGCTACATGCATTCCCTTAGCCCCTCTGCTAGGTTAGTGAAATGCTACATGGAAAATAAGCAGACAGCAACAGCTGTAAGGTAGTTTTAGTACTTTGCAGTAGCATACAGGTAGCTTTTAGGTGGTTAAACTTTATTATTCTAGAGAAACCAGTCACAGTATGATACCAAAGGCTGAATTAAGTTTTTTTAAGTAAAGCAGAAATGTAATCACTTTATTAAATTACGACACTTGCTTCTGGAGTGTATGATTTCTTTCTGAGAAGTTAGGAGTAAATGTCATAATTACTTTATGAATTAAAGTACTAGTTTAATATGAAAAAATATTAATATTTCTTAATAAGAAATATCCTCTGGTTTTAACAGTTCAGGCACTTAATCATGGCACATACATATAAAATCTGGCTAGATGGTGCAATGTATAGTTAAAACAAAAATTGGTGTTACTAGTTGCAAAAGCTCAATTCAGACAGTAAAATGTACAAACTGGAAGAAATTCTCATTCTGTATGGGGTGCAAAATACTGCCAATAAAATGCACTAAGCTCCCACTGAAGGGAATGTAAATATATGTATTCTTAATGTATAGCTTAAGTTCAGGGTAATGCACTTAGGCAAAAATAATTGGGAACATAAATACAGATATGAAGGAACTGAGAAGGTTGCAGGAATGGTTGGGGGGAGGTTATGGGATGATCAGCTGAACAGGAGGCAATAATATCTTGCTCCAGAAAGGGCAGCACAGCAGTGGAGCATGCACACCGGTAAGGCTCGCAAGATGTAACGAGCGATCAGGTTGGCACTGGTTAAGCTGTCTAGCATTGGGCTCCTCAACACTTTGCCTCTTTCATGTTCTTATCTGCCATGTGTTACATGTTGACTTTTCTGTGGAGTTCATTTTTTTCCTCAGATACACTCAGAGGAGCTGAGGAAAAATCATGATAACTTCTGCGTCTTCAGATTTTAATACAGCTTGTGGTGTTTTTTTGTTGTTGTTGTTTGTTTTGTTTTGTTTTTGCTTGTTTGTGTTTTTGTTTGTTTGGTTGGTTTTTGCTAACCAGGTGATTGAGGAGATTAATGCAGTAGATTTTTGTGGTTTGCTTCACTGCAGTGAGTGCCATCCACAATTTGAAAGACTATTTTTGAAAATCAAAATTAAATAAATAAATACACATTTAGAAATGTAACAGTGGAATATGAAGGCTTTAGGTATTAAATGTGAAAGTACCTGCATAAATATGAACTAGGGAATCTTTTTAAGACTGATAATTGATGTTTCTGATTATCAAGGAGAGGTTACAGATAGTGGAACCTGGCCATCAATGGATGTACAAAGCAGTGTAAATTCTCCTTTATTTTTAAATAGAACAGGATAAACTCTCCAGAACTGTATTGCTGTGAAGATAAGGTTCATCTGGGCAATATCCATTTTGCCAATATCCATTTTTTTTCATATTTCAATTTCATATATTTTAAAATATATTCATAGGGAAATATTTCCATTATCTGATAACTTGTTTGCATCTTGTACTCTGGGAATGTTTGCACGTCTGTTCTGTGAACAATATTCTCGCTGCTATTTCTAGAACTTGGCACCATCAGGAGAGATCATACAGCCTGGCTAGTGAAGCTGCTGGGAACTGGATGTATGTTGTAAAAGCAGAAGACAAATTCTGTCCTTCAGTGTAGATGGTCTAAATGATGGCCTGTGCACCATGGTCCTGTGACTGCTAAGGAGGCAGAGGACTGCTGTTAAGGAGTACACAAAGCCCTGTGTTTTGTGGTGTGTCTATCCCTTGTCTGCGAAAGGGAACATCATGCAGTTCGGATGGAATGGCTGAGAACTGCATCAAAAGAGGAGGGCTTTCAGTTGGTGCAGAGCTGGTAGTTCATGACTGTGTTTCCAACCTGGCCCTGCCACCAGAGCATGTGTAGAGAAAATTCTTTGAATTAGTTGGCTTCTCTTGAGAAGGCCCTAGGTTTTATTGACCTACAGTGGAACTAGCTAGGTTCATGACGACAATAAGGACCTACAACAAACTCTTCATCATTAATCATGTACCAAGAAGATCTTAGCACAGCAGGGAATTTGGGCTTTTCACATGCAAAATAATGTGAACACTGACAAACAACTTACTGTGAACAGCTCATCCAGTTGTATTCAGGGCCTGAGCAAAGGACAGCCTGTGCGGTGCTGCTTCAAATTGCTGAAACAGTTAGAGTTTTGCAAAAGCAATGTTAAAGAACTGTCCCTGAAATGGCTATACTTCCTAGCTTCATCCTGAGAACAGGGCAGCACTGTGTATGTCTGCATGGTTCCCCTCTCCATCAGCTCCACAGAGGTTTCATGAACATGTAAGGAAGACGTCGTTTTCAGTAGAGGAAAGTACAGTGCACGGAATACAGGTGCTTACCCATGGCAACAAAGAAGGATTCAAATTCATGATGTGAGAGTCAAAAATAACCATGCGGATGCACTTTATCATTTACTGTCCTACTTATTCATTAGGATGTACAGCCACAAAGTTCTATAATTTGTAACATAGTAATGAATTAATTGCAGTCATCAGGTGGTTTTTTCCCATTTATTTTAACAGTATGAAATTGCTTCCTGCTACTTATATTATCTACTTTTTCATTTCTCTGTCCTCTAAGTAGTGATAGTGATACAAATATTCCTTTTGCCTGAAATATGCATCTCTCAAGCCAAATCACATTAATGCTGCTATTGTACAGCTGTTAAATAAGCAGCCCAAAGCCCTACATTTACTTGATTTACATACATAAATATTCAAAACTGTACAAAGGTATGCTTCAAGCTTTTGTCATATCAGTTCCATTATACTGGCTTCTGAAAATAAAGATTTAGGTGTCATTTTTTTCTTCTTCTTCTATCTTAAGCCAGCATTTTTTACAGTTGATTTGACATATAAAGGCAACTTTATCTTTTCTTTTTCTTCCTCAAATATTCTCTACTGAATTGGTAAACATCTATAATTTCTGACAAGGTCACTTAATTATCAGTAGTGCTGGCTGAAAAAGAGCTGCCTTATCTCTGTAGCTTCTGCTTCTTTTGTGGAGCTGAACATTGCTGAAAAGCCTTGTGTGTTCCTTAATTACTATTCAAAAGCCAGACTTTGTGCTTGCAAGCATTTTGCCTCCCTTAGGATTTACTTGTCATTATGAGTGGATTATCTCTGTGTTAAACGTCCACATATCTAGTGTTCCAGTCCCCCAAAGATACCAAGTTTGAAAAAGGAAGTTTAACAATTTAAAAAAAAAAAAATCAATAAGAGTAGATGGATATAAGAGAATGAAACTATATACAGGAAAACTAAGGGAGGTTGGTTTCTTTTCGCTTGTTTTTTTTCCTGTCACTAAGGAATAAGGAAGAGCAGTGGTTTGTGCTTAAAGTTCCAGACTGTGACTTGGGAACTTCAGATTCAACTTCCACCTTCATAATGAACGTCTTATGAGACTTTGGCCAAAGCATTAATTCTTCCTGTCTCATTGCCTCATCTGTACAGCAGGGATAATAACCTTCTTTTTATCCACACTACTTGTGTTACCAGCTTTATGTAGCTGAGACATCTGTGTTAAGTGCATCTTATGCAAGTTAAGATGGGGGCTCTGAATGTCATCAAAATAAAATATAACTTGATCCATTATTAAGATTCAACTGCTAGTATAAAGTGCTATAGAATTGGGAGTATTACATCCATTTACATGTCTTAAAATAAATAGCCACATGTGGTCCCTCACTCCTCCCCTCTCCATCTTCTGTTCCTTGCCAAGCATGTCTCATGCAGAGAAATTAGCCTGGAGATTGTCTCTCCTAGAGCTTTCTGTTTGTGCATGGTGTTGGGATCCAAATGATTTGGAAGCAGGGAACAAAAAGATTTGGGAATTGTTTTGGATAGTTGCTGGAAGCCTGCTCAGTGCATGGAAGTGGTTCAAAAAAGGACAAAAAAAAAAATCTTAGCTAATATGGAGAAGAGGACAGAAAATGATATGGTGCCATTACAGACACAGATGGAGCAGAGAAACAAGCCTTAAAAATTTGGAGACGCTAATCTCAATAGAATTATATTTCTGTAAAATTAAAGCTCTGGTAAATAAAATGATGTATTTCAGATCTCATAGTTTTATTTCCTTCTTCCTCTAAATGGAAAAAAGGTCCTATTTAAACAAACAGCTTCCCTGTGAAATGAGGTTAAAAAGGATTAAGAATATTATCCTAGTGGAGAACCTCATAAAATGAGAATGTAAAGAGGTATGCAAAATAATACACAGTATGCAGAAGGAAACTCTTATTTACCCTTTGTCATAATACAAGGACAAGTGAGATAGACTACTTACAAATTCTAAAAAGGCTAAAAGGAATCAGATTTTTTACACAAAGAAAATTTACGCTGTGGGACAGATAAAGACTTAGTAGGATTCAAAAGGGATTATACATTTGTATGGATAATAAGAACATCCACAGCTATGTTAGATAAGATTAGAGGAGGGGAAAAAAGTTATAAGCACTCCTGCTTCAGGGCATCAACCAATTACTAATATAGACAGAAATCTTCCAGTGGAATATTCTTCCCTTGGAAAATGCCTTTTTGTAAAGTGCAAGCATTGTGCAGTGATAGATTCATTCCAGTGAATCTTATAATAGATTCTGCTTCAAAACTTGCTTATCTGGCAACTTACTCAGAACTGGGAGTCTGGAAATCTGAATGATGTGTTGCAGAATAGCCTATTGTCTGATTTGTCTGAGATTATAAACCTCATTTATATTGCTACACGGAATGACTAGGAAAATTATTTATACATTTGGAGATGCTAAAAAGTCTCCTTTTCTTCCCAACGTGAAATTACAAAGTTTTTGCATTTTTTAGATTTTGTGTGAAACATAAATTTCATCTTTCAGCCTCAGAATCTGAGTTGGAAACTTCCTCAGGCTGGTTGTTCCATATTTCTCTGTTGTTTTACTGAACTTACTGACATAAGTATCTGGCAATAAGCAATGAACTTGGAGACATAATTAGTTTAATGAGGTGGTTCCTCTATTAAGAGATGTCCTGTCTGAAGATAGTTTATAGACTAGACCTGGTATTTTTGTTATAGGCGAGAGATTGCAGATGGAGGAGAGAACTTCACCTTGAATTCAGATGACTACCTTACTGAAGACAATAAGTAACAATATTTTACAGTTATATATTGTATATATATATATGTTAT
>VXAL01004518.1:20187-58095 GCA_013399475.1 Chauna torquata
GGGGGGGGGAGGTGAGTTGTTGGATTTTTTTGTTTTGTTTTGTTTTAGTAAGTGGAGGTGTTGGAGAACTATACTTGTACTTAATCTTTCCTCCTTATCCTTTTTTATGCGTTTTCAAGTGACAAAGTTTCTTCAAGGATGACTGACCTTATAAAAGACTTTTTTGAAATGAAACATTTTGGTTAGAAGCTGTGAATGTTTTAACGATCAACAACAGACGAACACAGAGATTCTCTTGTCATCTTCGTATGTTCTCTCTTCTAATACTTAGTCTTCTCGGTGTTATATTGCAAATGTAAGATCCTTAGATGTAAGGTTGAACTAAAAGTTGTCAGTCATCACCAGCTGAGAAAACTCCAGTTTTCTCTGTCCAAAACTTTTGAAAGTTTTGCTGACCTTATGTGGTCAAGTATCTCTTAACCCGATCTGAGTGATGTTACATTCTCCTTTTAGATCCTCTTTTCTTCCATAAACTGTACCCTACTTCTGTTCTGCCTCTATAAAACTGTACCAAACTATACAGATTCACTTTTACAGTAAATTCATTGTTTTTCTACCTTTAGTAATTGTTGGTGATTGTTAATTGAAGTCTAACTTTTTCACAGCCTCCATAAATTTCTCCAGAGCAAGCTAGGGGCAAAAAAAAACAGCTAAAGTCTTGATAAGCTGGGGTAGGTAACCACATAAGCTACTCGAGTTGTAAACAAGAGAGAGAAAAACCTGTACCTTCAGGTTGGAAATAGACTAAAATTGTGTCAAAAATAATATAGGTCAACATGGATAATGTGGGAATGCAATGATGAATACAAGCTCTAGATACAGGGAGGGTTCACGTCATATAGAAGGATGGATGTGGGCTGATCACGAGGCACAGGGGCGCGCATGTTGCATCAGACTGGCTGGGTGTAGGGAGAAGGGCCATCTCCTCGTCTACACCTGCACATAAGCTACGCAAGCCACAGTTTTTATAGTTCCATAGCTTTCCCCCTTCCCCTTTAGAGTTCTAACTATTATATAGTCATCCTACTGCAGCGCTGTCCCTGCTAGCGTTCTGCCAGTGGCAGTGCACTTGTTCACTTGTATAAACAAGACAATATCTTTCCTTTGTTGCATAAAGGTGTTAATAAATGCCTGGATTTGAATTAAAAGGTGATAATGGAAAACAGAGACCCCAATGTGTCAGTCCTTCTGATGACTACAAAACAATATCTAAAATGTCAAACATCTTAAAACAGCCATATGTGAACTGACCAAAAACTCATTTATAAGAACAAATTCTTGAAAAGCTAACTCAGAAGGGGCAGTCTGTGGCAAGTGGATAACGAGGAAATAACAAAAAAAGCGTGAAATAAATGTGGGAAACAATTTTTAAAGGCTGCACTAAATGGCTGTACTAAAAGACTAAATTGGGATTGTAAGTGAAGCCTGACTATTAGAAAGAAAAAAAAGCTGAAAGGTTTACTCTTCATTGCTTTTTTTTTGCATTTAATCACAGAAAAGTGCACATCATAAGTGAAAGTTACCTCTCCCTCCTCTTAGAATTATCCTACCTGTAGTTTCCTCACTGCAAAAGACTTTTCAGTGGTTCTTAATTCAGATTTTACAGCAGTGGAAAGGATTGAATATTGCAAATGTTCCAAAATTCTTGCATTTAAAAAGTATTCCTCATGAATCTTTGCTTGCAGACACTGGTAGGAGCCAGTTAATATAACTGGAGTACCTTTTGTTTGGCAGTGGTGACAGGAAAATCCACCCCAAGGTGCATCTGATTGAATAGCTGTTCAGATATGTCATTAATTACACCAGGCATTCTGGCTCCATGAAGATCTGCAAAGCTAATTTTCAGCTGAAAGCAGTACTGTAATCTTTAACACACCCTGTGTCTGGTGTGGTGACCATCAGCTCAGCTCCTTGTCTCTCAAGCTCAGTGACCGTGGGGCTCTCTAACAAAACACGCAGGGCAGGTCCCAAGCTGCTGCCGCAGTCCTCTTTCCTTCCCACCATGCCAATGCACAGCATTCTCTCTTCATTTCTCCCACCTCACACTGGGGCGAAAATAATTTGCACAGGTGAGATGACTTACTTTTTTGCAAGCTTCCACATTATTTTTCTTTTAGCAACCAAGAGTCTTCCTGAAAAACCTTACAGAGCAAAGTGAGTTTTTAACCCCAAGTGATTCCAGGCAAGATGCTAATTCTTCCATTAAATTCTGACCAGTTTTTCTTTTAATTAACTGAAGTCAGGCTGAAGTTGGGGGATAAAAAATCCTATCAATAGTTGATGGTCTTTAATTCTAACCTTCAGACATTATTTTTACTTTTATATACTGAGAAACTGAATCATGAGTACAGTGTCAAATGTAATTACCAGCACCCATTACTGGGCCCAGGGAGAGTTGCCACTTTAGGAGATTGCTGCGGTGTTGCAGCTGGTCAGGGAGAGCACTTGTCTTTGCTATTGCTGTAGCTCTTTGCGAAGCTCATCACTCAGCAGGTCATACATAGCAGAACCTCCTCAAGCTGGAGTCCTGAAGAAAACCACATGTAAGTAAGAGGCAAGTGAATGTTACTACTGTGGATTGAAGAATTCTTATTCTCAATCCTAGATCTCCTATGGGCTACCAGTAGCATTCCTTCTGTCTCCTGCCAGATTTACATCTCTTCCCATCTCACTGATTTCCCTCTGTTTACAAATTTCTCATTGCAAATCCAGAGTCATTTTGATTTCTGATTGCTTTTGTTTCCTTTTTCCTGTGCACAGGTTATCATTAGGCTGTGCTGCTCATCTCTAGAGCTATAATAGTTGGAGTTGGTTTTACTTTTTACTTTGATTGCTCCCTTGTGGTTTGTCTGTTTCTGAAAATTCATCCTTCCTACTGTGCTCAAGCTAACCATATGGTTATGTATCACACCTTTACACCCAGAAGTGTGATGGCATTAAGTCTGTCCTGCAACTTTACATAGGCAGGGTTCAGTCTCTGAACTGCTCTTTCAAGCTTTAAGAATTTCATTCTGCTCTAGTTGAGCATTTATTAGGTAGGATTAATAATCCAAGCAGGTTAAAAATTATATGATGGAGCATTTTTCCATTCAGAAATCTTAAGTTTAGCGGAAAAAAAGGTTGTAGCCTCAGACTGACTACATCCATGTTGGATAACTTCACTGTAAAATAAAATGAAGTATTTTATTCCATTTTAACCTTTTTCTGAATGGAATATTTTAATATTTGATGAAATTATGCTTTTCATTTTTAGATTATTTTAACTAAACTTCAGTGTTACAAATAACAATAGAAATATTACGCTCCTGAGGTTAATTCATTTTTTACATTTGCTTTTCCAAGGAATATTAAACAAAATTATTTGATCAGATTGAAATAGGAAAATAACATTATTGCTGTCTTCCTCAGTATTGTTTTCTACCAGAATTTTGGCTGTTATCCAACTTCTGTGACACTACTCATATCTCCCGTACTTTGTATACTTCTTGTTCATTCGCATAGTAAGGCCTTCAAGGCAGAGATGACATGGACAGTAACCATGATAGTGTAATAGTATTTGGGAACTGTAGATATTATCATAAATACAATGATTTAAATGCCTCCACCAAAATAATTAGAATCTTAACATTAGCAAGAGGCTATAAATCTAATCAATAAGTGTTGCTAACTTTATATTTATAGCATTCAGGCATTTGTTTGCTTTGTTTCAGTATTTTCTAGGTCAGAAATTTTAATCTGAATTGATTTCACATAATGACAAATCACCAGTGTCATGGCTGATTTTCCTGTGATGTGTTCAACTCTCTTTCAAGATTAAGATGTGCTTGGATGCCGAAATAGTACACCACATACCTGAGTGAATAATAGAATATATTGGTATGCATATGTTTTATATCACTTTGTTAGCCCTATTGATCCCTACACTTTTTACTACAGGCTTGTGTACAATTTTACCTTAGGTATGTAAAATTTATCCACCTGTTGTCATCACATATTCAGAGTCAAATCAGAAGCCAGATAAACCTAAACCCTAATTCTTAACTTCCATATACATACATACGTATATAAGCACCAAAACCTACTGATGCATGAATTTAATTAAATGACATAGAACTAACAGGCTTTGTTTAAATGGAAAGATGTTTTCTCTGAGATTCATTCAATATCAGGGTGTTCAGTGAGCTGAATAAACCTTGCTGCTTTTCAGCTTTCTGCAATCACATTAAATAGAAAGTGACTTTGGAATTTGTTCTCCCAGATTTTTATCTGGGAAAACTTGCCCATGGAGAAAAATAGAATAGATAGGGAAAAAAGCAGCAACTGTTACACAGTTTGCAAAGAGCTTCCAATTGCGAGACTCTCTCTCTCTCTTTTTTTTTTTTAAGTGAATTTCAACCAATTGGACAGAAAATTTATGAGCTGGGTTTCTGCGTGGGGAGGTTTTCTATGGAAAGTTACTACAGCAATATCAAGCCTTTCCCAGGCTTTATAGTGCTCTGTTGGTAGAGCTTTAGAGAAGGACAGCAGAATGTTAGGTGATTTGTTGTTGTTACTATTTTGTATAATATTTTTATAGAGAGTGTATCTGCTGTATTGCACTTGTTTGAAGGCATATTATGTATTTGGTCAAAACGTCTGTTAGTTTTAATAAGCCATTATACGCTAGTTATAGTAGACTATCATCCTATCAATGCGAAGATACAATATTGTGCATTTTTATTCTTAGTACAAAAATGATAGTGCTTGGTTCTAGTCTTTTGTACATAGCTGTCTATCAGAAGCCACGCTCATGTTGTAAAATCAAGAAAATTGAGTAGCATAAATAGAGTGTGACCACCATCATGCTTACATGAAACCAGAAAGTCAGAATGGTTTAAGGGGCACAGTTTTCACTTGTTCATGTTTAACAGTGAGGAGATAGTTCTGCAATAAAAGCACCTCATCCCACAAGGTGGGGAAATATTTTCCAGACAAGATTCTCATAAACGCATTTATCATCTTACCTGCTCATTTAATAATCTAAATTTTTATGTTGTTAAGACAGAATTCCTTTAAAGAAAGATGTGTCTATAAAAAATAAGACAGTTCCTAGAAATATCATGGCTACCTTTATTTCAAGACTGTGAACTTTCAGGTCCTGAACACCTTTCTGTGGCTGTGATTCTGCTGGCTTTTTTCTCAAAAATATTGTGAAGTTAAAACTACTGTTTGAAGGTTGAGTTACAGATCTGGTAATACACTGAAAGACCTCAGCTACCGTAACTACTCCCTTATACTTCAGAGAGAACAAGGGATAGAAAGGATGAATGTCAGATTCAACTGACTGACCACAGCCTTGTAACATAGGCGTCTGATGCTGCACCCAGGAAGGGCAGTAACTTCTCCTAACTTCACCAACCACTTCATTAAGCAGGAGAGACAAAATTTTATACAGACTGTCAGTAACCTAACACTTTTCATTTTCAAAAGCAGCTTGGAATATTTAGAACACAATATTCCAAGGACTTATCCACTAAGCTCCTAAGGTACTCTCAAAACCATCCCTTGCTCTCCATGCTGCCTACATGTTGCTTCTGGCTGCAGTCCAAAAATCCTCTTAGCAGAGAAGCTTGGGCAGAGGTGGAGGAACTGGTTCACACTTCAGTCTGTTTCTCCAGACTGTACAGTTTCAACTGTTTGGAGTTATTTTATGTAAGATGCAAGGGCAGCGATGCAGATTTGCATGTAAGAAAATACAGAACCTTCATATCAGGATCAGCCATGCTGAGCACTCCTTTAGCACTGAAAATGGGCCTCTTTTAATATCTATGTGTAGGAGGGAGCACCAGCAGCTAGTTCCCAGTAAGCCTACCCCTGCTGAGCAGAGTCTGGATAATAAAGAACCCAAAGCTGTGACCTGTGAAAGAAGCAAATTAATGTAGCCATCACAGCTGCAGGCATCTGTCTGTAATTTCATGTCTGCATCATTGCTTCAAGCTCTGGAAGGTACCCTGGCAACCTGTTGTAGCATGAAACCTGTAATTACTTCATGTACTACACTGAAGAAAAGACAGGCCACTACAAGGTTAACAAATCAAGCTCTGCTAGACAAATAGGAATGGTGAGTTGTAAGCCCCTGGGCCCTTGTGACAAACATGCCACTACAGTGTGCTTTCATTTATTTCCCAGGGAGTTCCAGCACCTGTTAGCATACAGGTGCCTTCGGCCTGTTGCCAGTTCCATGCCTTGCCTTTAAATTAGTTGTGCTTAACATTCAGCTCCGGACTGAAAGGGTCTGTGAGATGCTGCTTTGCGTATTTCATAGGACTTCCGAGTACTTGCAGACCTATACTATATTAAAATATCCTGCAGTTTAGACGAAGAGTAACAGTAAACCTTTCCATCTCCTTTCTCATAACCAGAGCTGCTAGATAATTTTTAAATCGTGTAAAGCATTTATACACCTTTTATTTACATAATTACAAGATACAGTCTGTTTCTCTTCTTGCTTATATGAGCATTACAGTGGCAAACTTTATTGAGTTCAGTTAAATTGTTCCTGGTCTATATCAGTACCATTGAGAAGCAAATTGGAACCTCCACGAAGTAAAAAATCCCAGGGTAAGTAGCTTCTATTCCAGTCACTGTTCTTGCTGTTAATATATTTTCCATTATCCGAGCAACATAATGATATTTTTTCATTTAAAACTGCAGATCCTGACAGAAACATATATCATGCGTTTTAAGAGACGTTTTAAAATTTATACTTGCAAAAGTACTATTCGTATTTATTTTACCATCATAAACTTTCAGTTCTCTTAAGAAATCAATACTTCCTTATTTGATAGAGTTTTGTACTTGGCTCTCAGAATAAGTCTTGTAAGACAAGTTTTTACTTTGAAACTCTTTCATTTTTTTTCCTCTCTGTAACTCCACTTCTCATACAGCAACTTCATCAGCCCCTCCCTTATACTCACTTCAAGTATTTACTGACTAAATAATCAGTACTACTTTTTGCTGTCTTCAAGGGTCACAACAGAACTAGTGTTTCCCCCATCACTTAAAAACAGACAGTAGATTTAATTTTTTTATTTTTTCTTATTTTTTATTTTTTTTTTGAAAATAGATTGTTTAAGTTCTGAGAACTTGTGAAGTGAAGATTTAATAGAGGGAAAATGGTCCTGGACTTTGTTTTCCAACCTTCAAAAGTCTCTGCATCTGACAGACACTTTAACTGTGTTTACTTATTTCATCAGTTGTCCCATTCCTGAAGAACATTAATAGGAACTCTTGGTATATTTTATGAGGCTTATTCATTTCCTTTAAAAAAAAAAAATAGTCTGGTATTTTCATCCAGAAATCTTCTCAAATTTTTTACAATTTTTTTATTGTTTTCCCTTGGACTCTTTCAGTTCTACACTCTTAGACAAGAAGTGTGATAACTGTAATGACTGAGGTTTTTAATAGTGATTGTTATCAGCTATCTTACAGCTACATGCTCAGAATAATTTGCCTGAGAGTAAGGAAAAAAAATTAATTCTGGGACTGGAAAGAGCAACAAGAAATATGTCATCGTGTCCCTTGGGCAGTAAAAGGGTTAATGTTCTGAAGACAAAACTACTATAACAGTAAGAAAGCCTCTTCTTTTTTTCATTTAATAATTAACTTCTAGTCACATGCCAAATGCTTGTCTTGTTTTCATACTGGTGAAAAGGAGATGTGACATCTTAGAAGTTTCCCCAAATATTTGAAAACCTACATCTTTGTGATCATAAGGAATTGCTTGAGATACTGACAACTCCAGACAAACATGAAAAGAAAGAAATTACAAAGCAGCTTGGCAAAAAATGGAACTATGAACAATTATTTGTCTGTCTGACAGAGAGACTTAAGCATCCAGTTTTCCAGTGAATTACACTTGCTTCTAATCATTTTAATAATACAAAAGATAAGATCCTGGTATCAGTAGGCTGTTCCTACTGTGGACAGAACTGGACAATTAGTCAGGTGATTTAATTTCCAGCTCTTCTGCTGGTGTGCTGCGTCATCTTAGGCAGCTCATTTTGTAATTTCTGTGTCTCAGTTCCCTGGTATATAAATCGGCATAGTAATGCCTTAATCTCTCAAGCCCTTTTAGTCATTAAATGAAAAATATATGATACACTCTGGTTTTCAAGAAAACAGGCAAGAAAAAAAAAGTCATCAGATTTTTGAGAAACTCGGAAAAATAAAACAGCGAAAATGCAGGTGATACCATTTTTATTGCTGATTAATAAATAACCTCTTTTTTTTTTGTCCTTTTTAATTTGCACAGAACATCCAACATTATTACTGTAATATTTAATGTGGACTTAGATTAATGGACAGTGATTGGGAACTCTAAAGTGATTTCATCTTTTTATTTAAAAAGCTTAACCTACCTTTCATCTTGCTTTGAAATAGCAACTAAAAAAACAACTTTGGAGTTAATTTGATAGTGTAAGGGACCTCATTTTTTGCTGACTAGTACCTGTTCCCTAAGATAACTAAGTTTCCTTTAATTGTCTTGATATTTAAATTGGAGGACATGATAAACCTTGTAAGAGATGATTACAAGACGGATGAGGCTATGGAAAACTGTTCACATTTCTGGCTGTGCCATGGACCACTTTTAGTGCTGGGCAAGTTGCTTTGGTCTTCAAGCTAGTGACTGTGCTCCAGTGTACCAATTGAGCCATAATAATTCAGTGGATGTAATACGTAGGCTTAGCCTGTAGCAAATATAAAATAAAACATGCTAGTTCTCATCATTTACTTTGAGATATAAGCTAGCATGTTAGCCCTCTATGAGATCTGTTGAAGTTGGGGCTGGCAGCCTCGGGGACCTCTAGCCACAGGGAGGCAACAGTCCAAGTCTAGCACTGCTTCTTCATTTAAAGAATGCAATTTTCAGCTCAAACAGAGGCTGGCAATCGCTGATTTGTATTCAGAAGGAGAAGTGTAACTTGGGATTTCAATTCACATAGAATCTTCAGTACTTTACTACATTATGTGTGGCCAAGTAACAAGACTACTTGAACACACTGTAATGAAAATCTGTATTTTTAAAAGCTGTACTTTCAAGGTTCATTTCAAAGCTATAGTGAAGTATTATAAAATGTAGCTGGATGAAAAGTATATTTTTCAGTTTGTCTGAACTGAAAAAAAAAATAGTATTAAAATAAGTAAGCTTCTGTTTATCCAAAATAGAAAATATTTTGATTTATTGGTGAAATATAAATCCCACACATTTAATTTTGATTCAGCCTGAAATGCTTATTTTATACAATTAGCATTTTTTAAGTATTGTTCTGTATTAACCTTTTATTAGCCTCATTCCTATAATCCTTTCATCTTCTATCATATACTCCCAGTTTGAAAATGCATTTTTGAAACTTAATGCTGAAAAATTGTATTTTAATAGTGTTGAAATATTTTAACATTTCCTAAATAAAATATTTAATTTTGGAAATGTCAGAATACTTTCTTCCCTTCTCATTTTTTCACTAAGAAAATACACAAATAACTTCTGTTGCCCTGTTACTAAATTGTTTATTTTATTCTAAATAAATGCCCAGGCCTAATTTATAAATATTGTGAAATGCTAAGCTATGTTCTCCTGACAGGTTCTTCAAAGCCTTTTTCTGCTGATATTCGTTGCAAAAAAAATGTGTTTTTTTTGTTTTTCCCCCTTAGGTACTGCTTACTATAACTCTACAAATTAACTATCAGGTGAAGCAGAAGAGAACTATTTGAATGCCATGTTGCTATGTCTATGGCATTAGCCCCAGAAGGGACTGTTTATTTTAATTGCTGGATTAGTCTCTAATGTCAAATTGATAAAATAAAAGGAGATGATTTTTCATACATAAAATCATTAACTTTCAGACTTGTTACTACTTTCATATTAAACCCAAATCTTTCACTATAGGGAAGCAAATACTTCTGCGAATAATAAGAACATGCAAAGTTCTTTGGAACGGGAAAAAAAATACAACAAATCCAAAATTTTGAAAGAGAAATATATCAGCTCCTAATACAGCTAGTGAGGAACTTTCCATATGTACAGATCATTTCCTATTTTTCCCCTTCAGGATTATTTTCAATACTCCTCTCTAACTCTGCTACCTTTACTGGGAGGTAGATGGAAGAATGTTACAAGATTACATTACAAGATCGGGTTGGCATAGGTGTAAATTCTAGATGGGATTTGAAAAATCAAAGTTGCATCCTCTATTTTCATTCTTTATCTAAGAAGATCTGACCCAAGAGCTCAGGAAGTCAACAGGAGTTAACTCATAACTAGACTTACAAAGGTCAGTCGTCACAGAACTCAAAATAGTCTATTGCAATTGCTTGCAAAAACTTCTCTTGATGATGTATAAATTAGTTGAATTATTAGTTAAAATAGTACTAAAAATGCATTATAGAAAACGAATGTACATAATTTATTTTGCATCTGAGGACAAGAGTTCAAAGGAGTGTTGCCATTGAAAATGTCTCTTCCTCGTCAAGAAGCTTTCACTTAATCTTTCGTGCAAGAACAATACAACTGCAAAGTATTAAAAATCATACCTATGTCAGTCATCTTATGGGGTAAGACTTAAAAGATATTCACTTGTATGTGTGGACTAGCAGAAGCTATCAGACAAGTTATTAAACAAGAAACCCACGATTTCTTGTTTTACAAGGAGAAATCATAAAGTTTGGTTCTTTTAGACTTCTCTGGAGGGTAATAAGCTATTATACTAGAGCACCTTACTCCATCAGACTGTTTTGCACTTATTTCTGTAGCTGTTTGCCTTTATTTTTTGTGTAATGCACCTTTAAACTGCAGATGCATAGGTATTCAGTTCAGTGTAGACAGAGACAGATACACCTACCTGCAGGCAATGTTTTCAGGAAAATCTCTTCTTTTTTTTTTTTTTTCCCCTCTTGTTCACATCAAAGTCATTCAAATTGAAAATAGCTGTTGATCATTGGTTGTGGAGAAATCTAGCACAGAAAAATCAGCAGAGGCTTTTTCACGTTTCTGAATTGTTTCCTTCCAACATAACGATATCCAGGACTAGTATTCTGTATATAATAAATTTGATGGCATTAGCTAAATTTATCCCACCATAATGAAATTCATTATTAAGCCATTGTGTTTTCTTTATGATAGTTAGTGGTGATTAGTGCCTGGATTTTCTTCTGCATTCTACCTAAGAATCAATTGTGACATTGGTTTAATGGATTAGTGTGTATTTATCAGACACATGCCAATAAAGCAATTGGTTTGCTACCACGTACTATCAATCTCTGCTCTAATTGCCAAGCCCAGTAAGGAGCTACAGTGGTGATAACAGCATTGTGAGCTAATTCCTTTTCTTGTCACAATCTATTCAGCAAAAACTGCCTCTTTATTATTCCTTCTCCAGGTGTGCAGCCCATTGACTCTTAATCTAGATTAACAATGCTGTGAGTGATGACAGTAAATGCTAATAATTTTGCTTTTTAGCACTCCGTTAGATGATGTAGGCCATTGTCTGAGTACCTTCCCCTGTCACAATGCAATATTGAAGGTACTGTTGTTCTGGTTCTTTTAGAAATGACATTCTCTACAAATACATTTTTTCCTCTATACAGGTAGGCTGTGCTACTAGAGATTTAAGGAATGTTGAAATTATAGAAGAGAGCATAGTTTTTAAAGAGTATCGTTGCTGGTTTTTTTTCTAATTAGACTGTTCCGTATATAAGCGTCTCCTCTAAGAAACTGGAAGGATAAGGAGAGGAATGGGAATTCCAAACAAAACCCAAGTATATATATAAATCCAAATGTATGTATTTGGAATACCAAAACAGTGGAAAGGTAAGTAGTAGGTAATTCAAAGGCGTTTAGAGGAGGAACTTCCAAATTTGTGAGCACAGATCTGGAGAACACAACAAAACAGAACAAGAAGAGGGAAAACCAACCTTCTGAACGTGTGCATGGGGCCAAATTTAGAAATGATGCTTCATATGTGCCAGTAAATAAAGACAATATGTTTTGATTATGTTCACTTACTAAGCCCAGATGAAAAGTTCAAGTACTGGCTAAGGAGAGAGCATAAAAATGTATTTTTACAAATCAGAAACACAGAAACCTTATTATAATTTATAACTCCATGCTGGTTTTATTGTTTTCAAATCACACAACAGTGCTTGTGCAACAGAATTCTCAGTTTAATATGTAATGAGTATGCTACTGAGTAGCATATTTTATTAGGCATTAGAAAGAGTTATGGAGCCATCCATATCATATGCATTACAGAATATGTATCAAGAAATCTAGGATGATTTATGTTTCCATATGAAACAAAATATACTCTAAATAAAGTAATTACTATTAACAGATCGTACTTACCAGGAGGCCTATTTTTCTATAACAGAAAAAATGGGAGAATAAAATGGAAAAAAATAGACACAAATTTCATAGACAAAGGATTATTCCTGTGTACTTTGACTAATGTAATCTCAAATGTGATCTTCTGCAAAGAAATCAAAAGATGGAGCTTTAATATTAGTTAATGCTTAGTTTTCATGAGAGAAAACAATGTTCTGTAAATATTTTTTGATTACTTCTATGGTTCTGAGAATTTTTGTCATTTAAAGTAATAAATTTGGACAGAACAAAAAAAAAGTAATAGATTGGTAAAATTTTGTTTGTGTTTTGAGAGAGGAGGTTGTTTAAGTACTGAGATAATAGGACTACAGAGCTCTGAATGTAAATGTTCGAATGCTTGTTCCAGTTGAAGACTTTCTGAATGTCCTTGGATAAATCAGCCGATAAATCATAAAGCTTTTTTTTTTTTTTTTATGATATGATTTGCTTGTTTAAGTGCTTTTATTAGTAGAGAGCACTTCCTCTTTGTGCAGCACCTGGCACAGTAAGAGTTGCTTTAAATTTTAGTGGATGAAAATCAGAGCCTCTGTGTCCTGCTATAGTAATGAAAACTATTTGTTAAAGTTTGCAAACATTTGGCTTAACCCTCATTCAGTGTAAATAAGAGAATCCACTGAAGCCTCTGTGTTACAGTTTAGTTGTATGCTGTGTTTTTTCATTATATTTGACCGCTGTATGCCAGAAAACACTCAATTAAAACCACAGTTTTAAACTATGACAATCATCTTACCCTAGAAAGAAAGTGTCTTCAAAATGAAAATGAGTCACAATAAGAAAGGAAAATAACAGAATTCTTGAATCTTTTTTTTTTTAGTACTTTCTCAGCTTATTCTGTACCAATTTACAGTACTTCAACCAAAACACGTCTTTGCTATGGTTCTTGCTGGCATATGGGAAGGGGAGCTATACTTGTATTGTTTGACCATTACATTCATGATGCTATTACCGTATGCACAATTTCAGGAAATGCCATCCTTTCATACATGTTTGCAACCAACCGTTTTCAGAAAGCATTTAAAAAAGTGCTTACTGACATTTCCATGGGGCATTACCTTTCCAGAAACAGAATAAGTCTGGCCAAGGATTATCTATGTGATAATGGTTAAATCCAAATTTCCATTCTGCAGGTTTTGAAGGTTTTGAAGTCTCTTGTGAAGGCGTATGTACATATGAACTGCAAGGACAGAGTTCGGATAAAGGGTTCAGATTTAGAGTACAGCTGAGAAACAATGTATTTAGCTTTTTGATTTAAAACAAAGTGTCTTCAGAACTTTTCTTAAAAAAATCAATTTCATCCTGTAAGACTTCCACTGATAGAATAGATATTAGAGAGGGGGATTGGTATTTCAAAACAAATTGAACTTCAACACGTATTATTCTTACTAAAGCACAGCAAGCATTCTACATAGTAGTCTTATCCACGTAGCATAAATTAGTGAGCAGGTTTCTTAACTACCAAAGTGCTTTATTTTCATCACTTCTATTGTATCCACAAAGAGCCATAATTAAGCTACAAGTTCTTTAAAGCCACGAGCACCAATTCTTTTAATTGGCTAAATGTTAGAAACTTACATTATGTAAATGCAATGAGGGTTTACTGAAAATTGTTCTAGTGATAATCCATCTGTCTTGGATAAAGGCCAATGTACAAGCAATTGTGCCACTTGCAAAAAAAAAAAAAAAAAAGCAGAAAGATTTCTTTTTCTTGTTCCACATGACTCAAAATGATCTCTGTATACTTTTATATTTCTAGCAACAGTCACAATAGCTTTTCTGAATAGAAGGGCAGATAGTCTGTAGCATGAACAGCTTACATTCATATTGCTATAGCATACTTGCTAGTGTGTTTATCACTGCTTGGAAATTGCACTATAAAAATGAATATGTTTTATGCTTTTAAAACATGCATAGTATCAACTCTTTGTAGCAACTAACAATTTTCAAGCAGAGAAAGCTCTACCCAGTTACTTGAAAACAGCTGCATGGCAGAAATATATATTTTCCACCAGCATTCAACTATTAAAATAGCCAAGGTAGAAAGACAAATCCCTTTCTGCTGCCTTGCAGCAATAGAATAGACCATTAAATTTTTTTAGCTGCTCTGCTTGCTGCTTACACCTAATGTGTTTTAAAATGGCATGATAATATCTTCAATTGGATGGGTACATGCAGACTTTCATTTCACTGGAAACATACTTGCTACACACTCTCTTGGTCCTTTATAAATATTTCTCTAACACGCTTTAAGTATTAGGAAGCTACAATGATCATTTCATTAATCCTGCTTTCGAAGACAAATGTTGCTTTGTGTGGAGCCTGACTTTTGCATGGCATTTGTATTGAATTTTACGTGAGTTGTATCCTCAGAGATGCTGTAAAATGCTTGACAGTTGTACAGAACCTTCCTGGCCAGGGAGCCTTGCTGGCAGTACAGGGATTCTCAACATTTACTCTTTCAGAGTTAGCTCAGGCCTGCAAATACGCAAACCTGATTTGTGTAAAAATATCTTGAGTTTTGTGAAAAACTTCTTACAGTTCCAAGTAGCAAGCACCACATGAAATGAGTTTAATCATGTAAGGGCTGAAGTATCAACTGTTTCCTTGTAGGAAAGAAGCACTTTAACCCAAAGCACTGTTAGCTTGGGGGGCTGGAGGACCAGTGTAGTGGTTTGCACAGTCATATTATATATGTGTTCCCATTTCAGGTGGCAGTGAGTGATTGAGGATGAGTAAAATCACACATTGGAGTGTCCCAGTTTGCTATTAGAAACACTGAAAGTACAGAAGATTGTTTTCTAAATTGTTTCTGAGATGTTATTACCTTTCTCCTTTTTGAGTGAATCTTGCAGCAGCCAAATGCTGTGTGCTGTTGAAATGCTTCAGATGCTGCCTGAAGTTTATTGTTCCCTAGCAGCAATTTATTTCATTATAATGTACTCATGAAAGAACATTAGTGTTTAATTATCAGGAGAACTCTCCTTAGCAAGGCTAGACTGAAGTATGAAGTCCTTGATTATTAGCTGCTGCTTATCTACAAACTGATGGTTGACAGAGCAACTGTCATGCAGGTTGGTTCAATGATCTCATGCAAATAACATCAGTTGTGAAATTTATCATTTTTTCCATTAAAAATCTTTTCAAGAATAAATGATGCCAATTCAACATACTCTGACCGATGGAGTGAAAACTTATGTGGAAGTAGCTTCACACCACTGCAAGGGAAAGTGTGATATGGTAATATCTCTGTGCAGTGAGATGATACCAACAGTATGTGAAGGGAGGCACGGAAGTGATCATAGATCTGTATTTGCCCTCACTGGGAGGGGAATTTTATCCTCTTCATCCTGGTTCACAGTGTCAGTTGCTAATGCTGATTCCTGAGGTCTAAGGAACAGATTCAGAGAAACTGACATAATGATAGGCCTGATTTAATAGAAGGAAACCTTGGTGGGAACCCTGGTCTTTCTGTTGCAATGCTATAGTTTAATATCATTTCCGTTAAGGAATTATCTTATCTAGTTATCATTAGTCACTCAAAGGCAGCATCACCTTTTTCGCAGAGTCCGTACATTATGGCTCCAAGTTTTGACCTGAATACCAAGGACTCCTCTGCAAATACTCAGGAGTGTAAATCACACAGAGTAACACACTGGTACACTGGTATTTCTTATACAGCACTTTGGATGCAAAGGGCTGGCAGAGGATAACAGAATGACTCAGCAGCGAGGGAAATTATCAAAAGCGTGGCAGAAAATATCAGGCTTGCTCAAAGAGGTGAGACAGCAAATCGTATGGGGAGTAGCACTAGGCAAGGAAAATTTTAGAATGTGAATAAATATGAGGGAGAGTCAGAAAATGGAGAGAAAGAAAGAAGCAGAAAAATCACTGCATTTATAAATACCAGCAGAAAGCTGAGTTACAGGCAGATTGAGCAAAAGTGGTGGCAACAAACACAGCAGGAACTGTAAAATGAAAGAAAGGTGGTGGGTTTTCTTGATCATTAAAATGAATGAGAATTGTAACAATATGGGCATGAGTACGGTATAGGTGTTGGATGTTTAGGTACACAGGGAATGCTGGTGGAGATGGCTCGGTAGACTGGGAGACAGTAATACTCTCAGCACTGCAAGTGATCTTGTGCATAGCAAGGCAAGCTGATCCCCAGTAAACTCTTCCCGGTCAAGGCAGTCTTTCCTTATGTGTTTGCATATGCGTCTGCTGTCTGTGCAGGAGACTCCTGAGCTGTGCTCAGGCCTCCTGCTGTAATAAAATAACAAACGCCGCACTATCGGAACCAGCCCAAGGAGGGGATCGAGGCGGGTCCCTGCAGCTCACAATGTGCATGGAAACCTTGGGATAAACTGGAATCAATACTACAGTGCATAATCTCCTTAAACTTGAAATAGCAAAACACTTGGTTTTCCTGTCTCTATGATTTCTGCATTTCAGTTTTAATCTTGTCCTATCCTCTTCCCTCCTCTGCTAAAAAAATAGTGCCCCATATGCAGCAGTTTGATGGAAGAGACAAATCTTCATTGAATTGAAAATGAGCCTGTATTTCGTAATCTCTGGGAAACACAAAACAAAAAACCAAACACCTCATTTCTTTTTCCTCCCCCACAAAATTTAATTCAGTGAAAAAAACTGACTTTATCAGCAGCATCAAAGCTGAAGTTTATTCTTTGGGACCATAGAACCTGGCCTTTAATCATAGACTCGGCTAAATATTACGCACAGTTCTAAACAAAATGAACCTTGAGTGTCAGTGTGTCATTTGCAATCCCAGCTGATTAATCATTTCATTGTTGTTTTAACTGAATGTTAATTGCTATGTGCATATCTACATGCCAAATGTATTAAAACGTTAGGTAGGAATTTTTTGTCTTCACCGGCTGAACGTACCCCGAGGGCAGGACACTGTCGCTTAGCAACCTCGAGCTGTCACAGTCTCATCGAGTGGCACATCCGCCAGCATGCCAGCGGTGTGCCCTGCGTGCCAGCCTGCCCCGCGTGTGAGCAGTGCACCCCACGTGCAAACACTGCACCCTATGAGTGGCCAAGCCTCACATGCAAGCACGCCCCATGGGACTGCACCCCACGCACAACTGTGCCCCACGTGTGAGCAGTGCGCCCTGCCTGCAAGCAGTGCACCCCACACCTGAGTGTGCCCCCACGTGTGAGCAGCAAGCCCCACGTACGAAAGCACCTGCACAGGGCTGACTCAGCTCCGGGGCATCGCAGGCGGTGCAGCCTTGCCCATGTGGAGCTAATGAGGGCTCGTTATTGGCCCCAGAGGCCCTGGGGAGGGATGCTGGAATATGCTAGAACATTCCCTCATCAGCCACCGCAGTAGGAGGGTGCTTGGTCTTGCTCATGCTATGTTACGTTCCTGCTGTTGTGTCCTGAAAGGTAAGGGAAGGTTCAAACAACAAAAATTTGGGTAGGTCCCTCAAAACTTGCGTTGTTGATGGAAATTATTCTTGTCTTTGCTCTTTTCTTGCTTTATTCTTGCTTTTGGCTTTTTGGGGGCTCTTTGTGCCATGCTGGGCTAATGGGAATACCCTGCTTTGCACAGCTCACCCTGGCACGTTGCTTTGTACTGTATAGTGCTTTTGGAAGACTTTTTAAGGCTTGTTTCTCTTCAAATGTATGTATAGAGTTACACAGTTACAGGGGTGGTTGTTCTTGGTGGCAAGAAGTAACAGTATTTTCCCATGGCAGCTCAGATGAGCAGCAGATTTTGTGAAGAAAGCTGTCGTGTTTCAGGCTGGTTTTGTTTCTTTGAGAGTGAGTGAGGAAAAGAAGCTTAGCACATAATGTCTTTGCAACCATAACTATAGTGTTTGCTATACCATGAATGCTATAATATGTATTGATTTTGTTTGCCTTCCACTGTGAAGTGTTTAATGTTGCTGCTTGAAAGATGATTTTTTAAAAGTATGGTGCTATACTGAGGTGGCTCTGACATCAAAAAATCAAGGGAAAATGAGCAAGAGAGAGCAAGGATATCAAAATGATTAATAGCTGCATTAGCATTCAGGCACTGAATGTATTTTGCTTTACGGATTACTTGTTTCCAAGGGTATGATCATGGCTTCTGGATTGCATTAAAAAATTGTGTATCTTAGGCGTTGATGCTTAATTTAGGAGGGATTACATTCCTGTGGAACGAAGGGAAGGAGGGTGAAGAAGGGGGAGGAAAAAAGTTCTGCAATTAAATGCTGGCCTCTGACAATGCAGAGTATGTAGCCTAACACAAGCTTGATCAGCCAGCATATGTGAAACCAAACTACTGCCCCAGAAAACACTTTTTACTTAGTTAAAAATGCATGAAAACTGTTGCTGCCATGTCTACCATGAGATGACTTTTTTTTTTTTTAAATTGTTCATAACTCAGGAGAGACTCAACCTCCCTGACATTTGTCAGGGTTGGTGGCGATAGGCCATCGGATGGATCTGTACCTGCTTACTCAGTCTGGGTTGAGACTGGTTATTAGGTAAATTCCTTGATCATATTTTAGAGTTTGGAGAATTGCTCAGGAGTGTTTAACTTAGTGATATATTGTCATTATTTATTAAAAATACCATTATGAATCGTTCCATTGTGATCACGACTTCAGTGTTAATATCAAATATAGTGTTTTTGTTTTGGCATGGTAGCTAAACCTACATTTAACTTTATACATAAAGCTTATCCCACTTTAACCACTCTTAAAATTTGCTACCTGCTAATGGTTTTTTTATTATTATTATTAAATAAATATGCATAACTTATATAATAATATCTAAAAATCTGCTAATGTTCCCAGGTGGTTTTTGATGGTGTTGCAGCAGTATAGAATCAACCAGGTGTCAGACTATTCAACTGACCAAGACTTAAGAAAGGCTAACTTTAAAAACATACCCATGGCTGTGGTTTGGTTGTGTATTTATAAATCTCCAGTCATTGATTTCATTCCCAGGCCGTTCTAGTGTATGTTTAATGACCCTGTCAGGAGTTATGTTCCTAAAACACTTTGCATGAGTGAGATGTGCACTGCCTTCAGTGGGATCACAGTCCTAAAGTAAAGGAAGCAATGGGGAAGTCTGAAATCCAATGCAGTTAAAGCCAGAAATGACCACTGGAATCAGCATGGCTGATTGAAGCCTCTCTCAGTGCATCTTTTTAGATTAAGCATGGATTTTTGGCAACAGCGCTGGCGAATTCACTGGTACAGTCGAGAATAAAAGACTGTTAAGCAGCATGCTGTAGACATGTGGCTCAAGGTCTGTTTGTTAAAAGGCAAGTTGTCTTTTATACATTCTCTTCTTGTAGAACTGGCCATGCATGATTATAATAAGTGATGGCCTGATTAAATCGAAAGCAGACATGGAAGAAACAGTATTAATCAGTAAGCATATGTGATGCTAACAGCCATCAAAAAAATAATGTTGCAATTATCCTAGGTGGACAGGAATAATTTTCTCTAATTAAGTTTTGAGGAGATATATTTCAATGCCTGCTTTGGATTGTCTGTGTTCTGTATCATTTATGTACTGCTAGAAACAAAGGTACTAAAATTATTCCCAGTTAGCCTGACCACATGCCTTTTGATTCCAATTTCATTTAAGCACAGCATGCCTGGGGACAGACTCTGTAAATACAACGTGCCATCAAAACAGATCATGTGTTCTTGAACATGTCAGTGGCATCAGTCTTTTTTTTTCCTGTGGCAAAAAAGCTGTAATTTCATATCATATTATACAGCTTAACATTCATATTTTAGAAACATCAAAGTAATACTAAAGAACGTGTAATATACTGTAGCAAGTTGATTTAGATAAAAGTTTTACTGCACACATGACTTGCAGCCTGAAAGACTCCCTCTGGCAATTCTCAGAAGGAGCAGTGAGAAATACAATTTCATTCTCTTCATGTGTGTCCATACTGCCCCCCCTCCCCCCCCAGCAAAAAAAATCTACAGATTGCTTGTCATTCTTATTTTGATTAATGAATGCAGCAATTCTGTATGAATCCTACCACCCCAACCCAAACGCCATTGTGGGCAGAACAGCCACTTGCTCTGCCTTGTGGCCCTATCCTGAGGTCACTGAGGGCTGTGCTGCAGGTTTAGGGCCTGGTCTTGGAAAGCGCAGCAGTCTGGCGAACTACGCTGTCAGTTTGGGTTGCTCACTCTTTTGCTTCTTGAGTCTTCTTGAGCAATGACCGCTCCTGTGGCTGTGGGTAACTTCCTGAAGTTGCTCAGCACCCTTAGTTGGCTCCTGTTGACTTAAATCTGTGGCTGATATCCACCCTGATGCAAAATGCTGACACAAAACATTTAATGTGTGAGTCTGATCTTCTGCAGGTGCAAATAATGTTCTGATAAATGTTAGAAGACATTTAATTTGCCTTCAAAGGCTACATGTATAACTGAGGCACAGGTTCACAAGATATTTTGAGATTTCCCCAGTCACATCTCCTTTTTGGTGTCCAGATGCTCTAACTTGCTGCTGGTGATGGTTTGGACTTTGGGTGAAAAACTTGCATTTACATTAGCCTTTGTCACTTTTGAAAATTCAAAACAAAACTAAAATGGTGGCTAATGAGGATATTTGATGATTTGTGGTGACTTTGATATAATAATTGACTTCTAATACATGTTTTCAAAGCAGTCTGATGAGATTCACCCTCACAACTTCTGTATCTATTCTACTCCTATCTTGGACCTCTATTAAAAAGAAATCTCTTAATTTCTTTGAACTAAAATTCCTTTTATCACTTGAAGATTCTTGAAAAGGGTAGTAGGAGAAAGAAATTACCAGTAACACGCACCTGATTAATTCAAAAATTAATTGAGGTTAATTTACATTAGATCGCAATGACTTTCATTAATAAATAAAACTATTATCGAAAGGAACAAGCATTTTATCCTGACTTTGAGTATACCTGTTCAGTTTCCATCATTTAAGTAATCAAGCAGTTTCTTGCTTCCCAGTTATCACTATGGGTTTAATTCATTACGGTGGAATAGACCTGCCTACAGCTCAAATATTCAAAACAGTAGGAGATGTCTGATATATAAAGCCTTGTGCTAGATCTCTGCATGAAGGTGAACATTTTAATTGTTCACATCACAGCTACAGCTTTTGCCCCTGATGTGTATTCTGGAAAATATTCAGTCAAATACTGCTCCTGATGGCTTAGAAATGTAGTTATGTTGTACAGCTGTTATGGAAACTAAGGCAGACTGCCCTATAGGGAATTATTGATGAATTGGCTTGGGACACTATGTAATTTCTCACTTGCTGTAAAATCAATAGTATTAGCCATCTGCCACCATTTCCATTCACACGATGGTAGTTCCTAGAAGTTCCTCTTGTATTTGGGTCTGCGTGAAATGCAAAATAAAAGAAAAGCCTCATTCTAAGTAGGTTATGGTCTCGCAGGCAAAAGCATGGAAAAGGAAGGATGAAACTATTCATCTAGAATTGCATGAATTATTGGCTAAACAGTTATCTGAACCCACCTGGGTTTTGAACACAAACATGTCAGGAACATGTATGCCTATGGGAGGAGAGGTTTTTCTTCCTACTTCCATAAATGTAGGATAAGACTTAAGCAAGTGGAAGGTATGCCAGGAATTTTTGGTGGGAAATGCTAAGCAGTGATGCTATGTCTGGAAGCTTTCATTATTTTAACTGTCTTGGAGACTGCTGTATCTTTTGGTTTCCATTTCTTCAAGCCCTGCAGTGTAGTAACATTAGTTACTGAAGAAGTTGCAATGTTGGCAGGCAGGTAGTTAATTTCAAGATTTCCTCCACAGAAGGAGGAGATCAAGACATTGCCATGTATGTAGATAAGCTTCATCCAAACAACCTCATTTGCCAATCAACCTGTGAACCCTGATAACAGAATAAAGGGGTTTTCTGTGTTGGTCCGTTTCCTATAACGCACGGTAGTGCTCGTAGGAGGAAGTTTCCGAAGCCCTCCACACAGGCTGTATCTGACAACAGTCTCTGCCCTGCCATTGTTATCATTATGGCAGATGATAATGGTTCAGAGAGGAACCAGCTGAAGGAGGGGTTATTTTTAGATATTCTAAATACTTCAGAATCTTATATAACTGGATTTGAGCAATAGTTGATGCCAGACAATCTCACATAATCGGTTACAGAGCTCCGTCAGTACTCTTTCTAAATTTACGGAACAGTTTGTGCTCCAGAGAGGGGGTTAGGCAACAGGCATCACATTCAGAACTGCAAAAACTGCAGGGAAAAAAGCACTGGGTTGAAGACTCCTAACTGTGAGCACATACATAAGAAAATAGAAATCTCTGGGTAACTTGCAAATGGGAGGAACTCGGCTGGTAAACATACTGAAGTTGAAGTCCTAAGGCTCAGTATTGGGGTATCTTAATGCATTTTTTAACAAGCATCTGCTGAATCAGTTGGTACCTTCATGTGTGATGCAATGGTTCTGTTAGAGTTCCTGGCCTTGTGTTATGAAACAGGAGGACTGCTTTTCTGCTGTAGAAATGATTACTAGGAAACCTACACACAGAGCAGGTGTCTGGTTGTGTCTGGCACGACTTTCATTTATACAGTGGCTTAATTATGGCACTTTGCTTAGTTCATGGTCTTTATAAATGTTCTTGTGTTTAAACAAATAAATCACACTCTATCCATGTAGGGTACGTTAGACCCAGCATGAGGACTGCTGGTAAATTCTTGCATTGCTTCAGTATTCTCAGTGTTTATACAAGTCCACTGCAATTTGTTCCTCTCCATCCTGTTGTATGGTGCATCATCTACTCAAACATTTTGTGCTCTCTGGAGGAATTGTAGAAATGGCCAGGAAAGACAAAAGTAGAAGGTCAAACGACAAACTGTGCTGTGCTGTTAATCTGGCTGCTATTCCTAAATCACAAATGGAGGCTATTTTCAAAAAAAAAAAAAAAAAAACCAGTTTGTTAAATGTGAAGGAAAAATGTTGTCTTGAGCTTCTTTTTATGCTGAATTGCTTATCACTCCTTAGCAGCTTGATGTAGCATAGAAGGCAAACAAGCCTCCAGATGTCCCCCTTTGAGAGACTAGGGCAGGAGCATTCAAATGACATTGGTTCAATTCCAGGTTCAGATGATGTTGACTTTTAAACCTCAGCGGCACAGAAGGTGTTAGGCTGTGGGATCAACATTACTTCAACTCAAATGTCGAGGAAGGTTGAGAACGACTGAGGCCAGTCTCGCGTCTGTGTAAATGAGTGTCCAGCCCCTACATCCTGCATTCAGTCTAGTAAGCCTGATGTTCAGACAAGAGATTTCAGCTTCCCTACCCATATTTTGACTCCTAGAGGAAATAGGTATAACACTCTTCCGAGATGCTGCAAAGCTGGTATAACACTAGAGAGAAAACAGTCTGTATCTGTAGCATGGGAAAGTGTTGCAAGTTTTCCTAACGGTCTTCAGGTGAAATGGCATGAGAGGTTGCAGATTATTGATAAAATATGTAGCTGCTTAGCATATCAGATTTAACTTAGGCACAGTCTTGTTCTAATCCTCTACTACCCTGTGAAGCTGCCTTTCTGGATAGATTCTTGTCTCTGAGGATCCACTGCTCATAGGCCGTGTGTGATCCAGTGGTGGAAATGGTTACTCTTGTGAAACTGCAGAACCTCAGAGTAGGCAGGGCACTACCTGAAATTCTCCTGCTAGAAGTATATTTAGTGCATTAAAGAAATACATAAACAGAAATGGAAGAGAAAAAAATGCATTTCAAGCTCTACTCTAAAATGAGGCGTCCGCTGGCATGAAAGAAATGCTAGCTTTAAAAAAAAAGTCTGCCTCGTGTTTATCAGGAAAGGGTTTTTCTTTTTACAGCATCTATTTTTAAACACTTGAACTAAAATTAATTATTTCATGTCTGATAACCCTTTCTGCATGGAGACCTGTCTGAAGGAGTCATTGATTTCCCTGCTCACAGAATGTTTATCAGCCGCGATATGAGTGCTTCATCTTTTAATCTCCAATATGAAAGGAACAACAGAGGTCACTGTGGACTTGTATTGTTGAAAGCAATTACTGGCAGACCTGACATAGTATGCAACAAGGCCAGCTTGCTCTTCATTTAAGTTTATATATATTTATTTCTCTCTGCTTGCCCCCCCTCCCACCTGGGACCCGCATGTTCATGAGTCCAGGGAGAGCTAATTAAAATGACTTGTTCCTTTTAAGTAAGTCTGCTAGTAGCTTGGTAAAAAGCCAGAGCAGGTATCATTTCAATATATCTGCTTTAAAAATGATGGTATTGTTCTTTCCTTTCTCTAGAGCAAAATTTCTCCTCCTATTTCTGTTCCTCCTTACCCCTACCTTTAATTACTGTTTATTGGAGACATTGAACTCACTGCCTTGGAGACGTGAAGAACAAAGAAATGGAGGATCAGGTAGGGAGCCTATTATGCCAAGTGCCATGACTTTTCTAGCTCTGGTATTTTACAGGAGTCTCCATGATAAAATAAATAAAAATAATTTTTCACTTCTGAAAGAGCTTCCAATGACAGGCAGGAGATGCAGGTAAAAAGAAGAAAAATAACTTCTGCAAAATTGCAAAACAGGTCAATAATAGAGAATGGGATACATCTTCTGCCTGCTAGCCCAGGGCTTCATTTTTTTTGTTGTTTTTTACTTTTTTTTGGTTGTGACCTTGTTTTTTTTTGTTTTGCTAACTTTCTTAGCTTCCATTAAACCCAGTTCAGGATACAACTTGGACTTGACTCATGATGTGCATGTTTCATTCCATGCTGTCCCTCTTGCTGCTGCCAACCAGCTATTACAGCTTCTGCCTCATAGGTTCTAGACACACATTTGACTCCCAGCCTGTGCTTGGGTTACCCCACAGACCTTTTCATCAGCACCCTCCAGCCACTGTTCGTTCTATTTTTTTTAAAAAGAAATCTCCTATGCTTCAAATGCTGAAGCCATCTGGTAACAAATAGCGGCTTTTAGCTGGAAGTCGCACTGAATGCCAGTAGCCGTATCTTTGCAATTATAGCCCTGTTTGTTACAAGGGATATCAGAAATTCAAGTAATGAGTAGTTGAACAGCCAGGCAACTGCTTGTAAACTATTTCCAGGCAAGTAAACTATTCAAATTTGCTGTTTGGAAAGCAAACTCCTTTCTTCTTCAGACTTTCACATTCACTTGTACTTTCAAAGATCCCAAAGCAAATAGATTAAATGAAAGAAACTAAAGCGATGGATAAATATTAGTTTCCTGTGATGGAAAACATATATTGAGAAGAAGCAGTTCCTAATTCTGCTTGTAACCATGAAGATTACTGTGTTCCAGAACTAGCAGTGGATTAATAGACAATAAACTTCATCTTTATGGTGAAGATGAACACATAGCTGTTATCATTAGAAAAATGACAGGCATGGCAAGCTGAATTTTGTGCTAGTATATTTTACAGAATATTTACCTTCCAGAGTCTGTCTTTCAGTAGCCTTACTGCAACTAAGACAAACAAAATAACTTACTGTATGAGTATGTTTTCAACTTAGTCTTTCAAGCCAACCTATCCCCTAATAATAAATGGAACACTACACGTTTTCTAATTTTATCCACTGGCTGTGTGGAGCAGTCTCAAGCGGATATATGACTATTTTTTTTTTCTTTTAAAGAGCATAATACCTATCTAGAAATTTTGTATGACTGAACAGCAAGGTGGAGGGAAAATTTCTTGTCCTGGAGACACAGCCTTTTCTGATGCATAGTTAAGTCTTAACGCATCAAAAAAAGATTTCTTTGTGTGCAAGTTGAACTGCAAGGTGTCTTTTTCTCACTTTAAGTACAGTGTAATATTCAAATGCTAGTTGGGCTTTGGTCTATCATCTTTTGAGATGTGACATGGGTCTGATAATTTTTTTAAAACAAGTCTTCAGTTATCATCTGTGCAAAAGCTCCATGGTAATTCTTACTTTTCAAGTACCTAAATTGCCTTTGAAAATAGGACTTAGAGGTGCTTTTGAGAACGCAGCCTTGATATATTGAAAGAAATCCTTGTTTTACAAAGAGTGACAGAAGTTAGGTACTTACAGTCAGCTCTGTAATGGCAGTTAGGTACCTTTGTAGACTTTCCACAGTAGCAATTCAAACTTGCAAGAGCTGAAGATTTGGCCACCAGTGGTTTGCTAGCTCTGTGGTTACTGTAAGATTTTTTTACTTCCTTCATACTTGTTTCTGATTTTATACAGTCACAGTGAGGCTGCTTGTTCTGGTGGCTGGAAACATAACCAAACATTGTTCTTTACATGCATGTTTCATGCAAAATCTCTTTAACAAATATTTAATTTGGCATTTGCAAAACTTGGCTGGCTGCTGGTAGTAATGAGAGATAAATATCACTCATTACTAGATTATATTACACATTCCAAAAATACCAAACTCATTTCTTTCTGCTGCTCCAGCACAGTAAAGAATTGGGATGAATCTGAGCCTAAGAAGCTTACTCTGGTTCTTTACGTAATACAATATATTGCTATAATTTACCCACAGTTACAGTGCTTACCAGTGGACTTGATATTTCCATTACAACAGAATCATAAACAACGTTGTAACTGTCCATTGTGGTGGTGTATACCACAACCCCTACCCCCCTCCCATTTAATTACATGGGAAATTGTATCTAGATTGAATATTAAAAACGCCTCCAAACTCAACGCATTGAAACTTCACTAACAGGATTGAGTATAAATTATATAGCAATACCCTATTGTCATTTAGCTGTTTCTTCACTCCTCCTGTTTCCAGTATGCCTTCTGACATCACAAAATCATAGAATATTCTGAGTTGAAAGGGACACCCAAGGATCATCAAGTCCAACTCCTGGCTCCGCACAGGACCACCCAAAAATTAGACCATATGTCTGAGAGCATTGTCCAAATGCTGCTTCAATGACGGCACGAGGCCACTTTCCTAGGGAGCCTGTTCTAGTGACCAACCATTATTTTATTATGTATTTTGCAGTGGCCACAATAGCTCTTTCACTTTCTACTGGATATGAAGAACCAGATTTTTTCATTTAAAATAGGAAATTCCTTAATGTTTATATGTGTGGTGTCATTCCCATGGGTGATCATGTTGATTTCACTAACACTACTTGGAAGTGGTTGTTAAGAATGAACGGCTTCAAATCTACTCAGAAGAGGCACACGAGATCTTATTTTCCACTATTCAGAACAAGGCTGAAATGCTGCAAAGGAGCTCTTTAACCAGGGTGGACTTCATCCTAGCACTAGAACAACGTAGTCTTAACTAGCTAGCTTTTTTCACTCCTAATTCTGTAATTCCAGTCCATGAAAGCAAGTGAAGTACAATCCATTGCTCAGTAGAACATCCAGTTAGAGCATGTTATCTGAACTAGAAGAATGGCAAACACGAATTTTGTCATTAGGGAAGATTAATTACAGAATTACTGCAAAGCCAAAGAGGAAATCATCAACAGAAAAGGAGGGGGTGTGTGTGTGTTTTGGGATTAAAAGTAAAACAAAGAAAACAAAAAAGCAACCCATGCATTATTTTTCTTCTCAATGGTTTGGTTTTGGGGGAGTTTTTGGTGTGGGTTTCTTTTGATTGCTCATTTTAAGGATGTGACTTGGTCCTTCCTTTCCCTGCTGATATCCCTCATGTTTAAAGTCTTTGTTAGTCATTTTACATAAGCAACACCAGTAGTCAATCATTTCTCTGCCACTGACTGCTCAAGCGAGATGAAGATTGCTCCCCACAGAAAAAGAATACTAATGCAAACTTGGCCATCAGTGCTGATTTTATTTATTAAAGTTCATTGTTTTATGCATTTTCTCCTGCACAATAACACTGACAGATTTATTTTTTCTTGCTGTATTTAGTGCCGTGAATCGGTTTATGCTTTTTTGTTGAGATTGCCCTTTGCCAGCACAGCAAGACCAATGATGGGCCACTCATCAAAATCCTGATGTCTCCCAGCACTCATTAGTGTTCTGGGAGGATTTGCCCCCCTCTCTTTTGTCCTATGAATTAAATTGTCAATTTATTGAGCCATCAGTTCATGACCAGCCTAAAAAAAATGAAGAAAACAAGTTCTGCATGATTTATAGACAGAATTATTGGTCATCTTGGATGACAGAGAGCAGTAAGCATTAGATTATTGGATTTTTTTTTTTTTTTTTACTGCCACTTCTTCCCCCTGATTATTCAGAAGGGGTCTGCTTTTGCTCGAGCTCCTTATCTTCCCAGGTTGCCTTCTGTTGCTCTCCCTACGTACTGCCGAGCTGTCATTTGTAAGAGACAGCCAACATCTGTGCGGGTGGGACGAGTGGTCTGCCATACAGACCCTTGTCAGCACTTGTGTGCCAGCCTGTAAGAGGACCCGTTGCGGCAGCTATAGACAGTCCCTTTTAACTGTAGAATAGTGTCTTCTGGGGCTGTGTGAGCATTAGTCTGGTAATGTCATTTTCAGTAATAAACAGGAAGCAAAGTCATATTCACTTGCTCCTGAGAGCCCCACCATCTGTCATCTTATATAGATTTTCAGACTCACTGGTTTGCTAATTAATCATATTGGGTGCAAGGGTAACTTGCATTTGGCATCTCTGCAGGGAAATAAGGTAGAAGAGAAAAGTCACTACAACATCCCTGCCTGGTTAGCTTTGTTGCAAGGGACAGCTCATTGGAGACGGCTGCCGTGTCCCCTATCAAGCGAGCAGGTGGCGAGTGGGAAGGCAAAGATGGGTTGTGTATGGAATTTCTCCTCTGCCTGCCCTGAAATCATGAATTGGTTGGTGGTTATGACAGGGAAAGTGAACTGTGCCAGATAAAGTACTGGTGGAGACGATATCTACCGTAAAACTTTGTGCTGATCTTCCAAAGGCTTTGCTGCAACTCCACAGATGTACCATGTCTGGGCTTAAAGAGATGCCTACGGAACTGAATACCTGACACAGTGTCATTGTAAATGACATTGCTGTAAATGCAGAGGGAAAAGCTCTCTGTTCCCAAGATGTGTTGTATATGTTATGATGAACACACACCAAAGAATGAAAAGCACATATTGCAGAATATAAAATGTCTCTGGCTGCACATAAACTATATTTGAAGTGTTCTGTGAATCTGGCCTATTTTAATGAATCTCAGCTATATCGACAGACAATATGTAGGCAAAATGTGATTGCAACAGTTCTAAAAATCATTTTAATGATGTAAAGCAGCAGTATTTTTCACCAGTAATAAAACTATATTGGCTTCCTATAATTCATTTACTGGCAATTATACTAAATATACTTCCACTTGAAGTAAGTATCTGTAAGAGCTTCACAGAAGTGGGAACGGTTGCCGGATATTTGCTTACACAAGCTACACCTTCACAATGTAATCAAAGAAGTTGTTTTGCTATTAGTTCTGCTTGAATTTATAGTCTCCAAGCCACTGGCAAGATATGGATGAATAATGCCAGTGTCAAGGCAGTGTGAAGGCTCAGAAGGAACCTAGAATTCCTTATATTTCAAATTATTCTCCAAAGCTTTCAAAATTGGATTCAATTGAATGAATTCTTGGAAACAGAAAGTAATAGCTTGTCTCCATTTGTAACTGAGCCAGGCATAAAATACAAGCTTTACTGCTGCTGCTTCCTACACTGCTCAGGAATTTGAAAATATATCTGAATGATGAGCAGCTGAAGAGGTTTTGCCAGTACTGAAACTGCGTTACCTCTGCCTTGAATCACTTTTAATGTTTGACTCTGCAGAGATTCAGACATGGAATGAAAGGACTGGGTTCCTCAGTCTCCTAAATTGAACCAGCTGTTGAACTGGCTGTTTCCCTGTAAATGGAAAATCTTTGGCCAGCAATGTCTCTGTAAGCTTCATGTTTCTGTTGGTTGTGGTGCTTGTCATTGTGGGTGGGTTTTGTTTTTTTTGTTTGTTTGTTTTGTTTTTAAACTCTCTCTCTCACAAGTCCCACCAAATCTGGACTGCCCAGAGCTGAGCAGAAAGGATGTACAAGAAAGCTGGTGGGAGAGGGAGGAAACCATGGAAAAAGTTCAGGTTGAAAGTCTCAATCACACTTAATTATCAGCTGGTATCTAGCTATGTCACTCAAATCTCTCCACCCAGAGCTTTAGTTCAGGCCAGGAAAATCAGAAATGAGGCAGGATCAGCCTTCTTCAGCTCTGAAACTTGAGCTCTGGCTGGTCTTTTGTCTCATGTAGTGGAGAACTGAGACAAAAACTCTTTGGCTGCTCTGTTTTGGACAGGCTGACTGCACTGCTGAAATGCACCTTGTCAAGCCTTCAGTGGTGATTCTGCTTGGAGCTGCTGAAGTCTGTGGAATCTCTGCAGGAAGGCACTTAGGTGTAGAGAGGTGTAGGGATGTAAACTGAAGTGACGCAGAAATAGGTGGCAGTCAAGAGGACAAAGCAAAGTTTCTGGAAAGCATTGTGGTGTTACTGGCTCTACCTACATGATGTTACGTGGGCTCTGGTTGGTGGTGGTTAAAATATTTCTCACTACTTGATAACCCATCCTTTTTTAAATACTCTCTTGCTTTGCAAGCCTCTTCTTTGTCCTGGTTTAGAGAAGTAAAAAGTGGTTTTCACTTAGCATGATGAGTCACTCCACTGTAATATCAAAGTCTGGGCATTTATTTGGAATTGGAGCAAAATCATTTATAAAAACCTGCAGAAACTATCTTGACTTGGATAATAAAAAGACATCGTTATAATTAGAGGAAAAAAAAGTACTTTCTATTTTAATACTTTCCCAGCCTGTTTCACTAAAGAATAGAAATACAGCTGTGAATAAGAAAAAAATGATTTAAAAGAATTCTAACACTATTTAAAGGGCAAATTCATATTGGCCTGGATTAACAGCACTGCCTTGTTTATACCTAGCACATGAAATTCTCTATCTATTTAATTAATTGAACTAAATCATAGCAAAGTGTTTCCAACTTTATAGAAAGCCACAGCTAAAATATCTGACACCAAACTTTCTCACTTCAGCCATTCCACTTAGCATTAGTTCCCAATTTAGAGCAGTAGAGAAGTGTTCTTTGCTGTTTAATAACAACAACAAAAAAGCAGTGGGGAGCTTCCTAAAATAAGCAAAGTTAAAATGGACAACTTGTGGTAATCTTGCAATTCTTTTTCTCCGGGGTCTCTAACTCTGTGTCAGGCTCCTTTTGTACAGTGCAGTGCAACCCTCCGTAAAGCTGTCAAAGCCAAAAGCAGCCAATTTGAAACAATCAACTGTGCCGTATTACTTCAGACTGAGTGCCTTGCTCTGCACTTTCTGCAGCTCAAGCTAGTGTATCTGTATGGCACCATGGAGCGCTGCGAGTGGCTCATTCAGAGCTGGTCCCAAAGATCTCCATGCAGCACTGTCTGCACTGTTTAGACTCGCAAACTCCTTGACAAGTGCCTGCAGGCAAATGCAACTGCTAACCCAGGTCGTTGGAACAGATACATAGGAAATGTGCATGTGTGGTTCTGAAGGTGTTTTCAGAAGAAAACTCCAGGCAAATTCTGAGTTAACCTCTGACTCTATCTTGATTCAGAGCCTTGTGGAAAACAGTGCTGTGGAACAACTAATCACGTTAGAGGATGGTGCTCCATCCTCTGCATTCCCTTGCTTACAACATTTTTGTCATTGTAAGTCTGCTTTCAGTCAAGACCAGTTCAGCTTCTAATTGCTAACTACCATCCACTTGTGTAGCAAAATACAGCTCCAATCCTTCCACTCCTTTATTCACTTTCCAAGATTGAATATACTTTCGTTATCCCAGGAATGATGCAGCCAGTCTTTGGCATCTGCAATAACAATACCGATAGCTACCTTTTGTGTTAATGATACTGGCTAACGTTGTCACAGGTAAATAAATGGTTCCTTCAGAAAACAAAAGGGCGCTTTCAGACTCATCTTGTTTATCTTTGTTGTGATTCCCTACCATATAACAAAATTAATTACTGCTATATATGGTCATTCTTGTCTGGAAAGTGTATGAAGAAGATGACCTTCATGTGATCGCCATTTTACTTCACGTAGTTTCTATCAAAGGACTAAATAGAAGTACAGCATGACTTGTCAGGATCCACTGTGACTTAGATTTATATATCTGTCCGAGATGGGAAATAAAACAATAGAAGAAGAGGGTTGGCCTGAACAAACAGCTATATCATACTTTAGTCTGTATGTGCTTCCCTTCTGTGTCCCTATGACTAAATGATATCTTACAGTTTTGATACAGAGATGTTGGAAGTTCTTATCCATCTGCTTAGATGGAGCCCTCTCCCTGAAATTGATAGGCTTTTTATGCATATTACACAAAAATAGCAACGGCCTCCAGTAAAAAATGTTTTGGAAAATCCTGGAATTTAATGCAACACATCCCTTGCGGTTATAATGTAACTTAGTATCACAAAAATGAAATATTGCATGCACGGACTAAAGAGCAAATGCACTGAGTGATTTATCTGAGAAAAAATGATGCGCAAATGTCTTGAAGATGCACAGCATGGTAAACTGTGTGTCAATCTCTATTGCTAGGTAGAATATGATAACGCTGGCCAGATAAAATTTTAGTATGAAAGAGAAAGAGGGACAGCTAACAAACAACTTGTGCAGCATTTCTGCAACTTCTAATTTGCTCATGCCAACGTAACACAGAGCACTCTGTCCTTTTACTTCATCCCAGTAACAGCAGCTTCTGTTTCATTTCTGTCTCTTAACATGTACCATACAACAATTTCCTACCTGCAGGAAGGAGATTAAAAATAGAGAGAAATTCTGTATTGATTGCAAAGGTGGTATAACTTTAAGAATAATCACGTCAGAATTCTCAAACTTTTCCAGTGTAGGAAAGTGCATAGTTAGAGAACTTGACAAGAACAATGGCAGTGGCCAGTTGCCCTGTTATGGGCAGCAACTCTCCTATTTCCTCATTTCCAGTAGAAAATGCATGCTTTAATCCAATAATTAGATGGGTTATTTCAGAAATCCCCTTAAATTCTCTCTAGCTTTCCATGAAGCTTTTTTGTAGTTAAACCCTTTTAAATCAATGTGAGTGATCCTGCTGTGTTGGACATTTGCTGGCCCTTTGTGTGAAAGAGTCTCATGTCTGAAGCTTTATAATACATAAAAAATATAATCTGTAAATGAGTCACTCTGCTTTTTACTTGTAGTCTACAGAATGCTGCTGAACATTTCAAGCCATGCTTGAAAATCTAGTGCCTCCACTCAGAACAGTTACTGCTAGTAATACACGTGACAATGGCAGAAAAGTCCAGATGTCGTTATCTTTCAGTTCAGTGCTCTGCTTGAACTTCATTTTTGTAAACAGATACAATGACTGCTTTGTGCTGAAGTGTAGCAAAGGGATTACTTCATGGAATATTGATGCAAGCAAATAAAAAGAGAGACCTATTTACGGATATTTAGGATATAAGAAAAATATACTTGTAACTTCATCTTCTACTTTGCTGTGTTCAGGCTTCAGCAGAATGACTGACATTGACCTGAGAATCCCTAACAATAAGCTTGGTCATAATTATTAGTTGTGCATTTTACAGTAAAGGCTGTTGCAGGTCCTTCAATCTTACAGATTTTGTCAGCATTCAGGAGAAATCCCAGTTTATCAAAATAATGTGAATGTTAAGGGCAAGATTTGGCATTGTGTAAAGTCTCATCTGTGTGGCTTTTATAGCCTGGGAACACGTTACCATGAGGGAAACTCTTGGTAGCACAGATCTAACCTGTGCTATTCTGTGATCTGAAAGCATAAGGGACATGCCAGAGGTGCATGTTTGTACCGCCTCTGCTGGCTGCCAAAACAGCCTTAGGGACTCGTTCCTAACTTCCGTTGAGATAGATCATCAAACGTGAAAAGATGGAACGATAATTAAAGTTAGCTACTATGGCAGTTACAAGGGACAAAACATTTAGTTCTGAATTTCTGGCTGTGCTTGACAAGACAATGTAAAATCTGACTTAGGTTGGAGAGGGACTTGAAAACAGATTTTGTTCTAAATGCAGTGGGTTAAGTAAGTCTGGCTCCTTGGTCAGATTGTTTGCTAAACAATGTTTAAACTTGGTTTAGATAGTGTTCCTTTAGTAGATAAAGTTTTAGTTTTCGTATCTAACCTTGTGATGTCACCCAAACTTTGACTTGATTGAAACTTCCTTAATTCCTGCATAGTGTTTTCTAAAGATGTTGGTCCATACATCATAGAATCATGCTTTATACTGTAAAGATTTCAAATTTTTCATGTGGACTTTCACTGTTGAATAAATTCTCTTCCTAGACACTAGTACTTATGGGTTTCACTGATAATGGGGTTATTTTATTGTGGTGTTGATGAAATTATTTTATGTATTACCTATCGTTGCTCTTAATAGCAGACAACTTTAGCTAGCGTAGTGGAACTAGACTTTCTTCCCTCGGTGTCTACACTTTCTAACCTTTTGTTCGGCATGTAATAGATGGAAAGTAATAGAGAAGCACTGATCGAGCATCAGAATATTAGTCTTCTATGACTTCAAACATATTGTTCATAAAATAAACAAGAATGTCAACTAATTTAATATCTTCCCATTTTCCTGAATGCTGTGGGATAGTTTCTTAGGGATGATATGATGTCTACAGTTAAGGTCTCTTATTATCAAACTCAGTGTATGGGAGTACATGGCTGTTAACAAAAGGGGATAAAGGCAAGGCTCTTACCCAGCCAAACTGCCATGTTATTCAGCTGAATTAGCCGGTTCAGCTCTACCTAGCTGTACTGTCTCACTTTTGTACTTCCAAATGCACCTTAATGTGGGAGTTTGCCACGAAGGATGAAATGTGATGCTGGGAGAGGTACTTTAAGGCAGGAGGGAAAAAGGTCTGTTAGGAGTTAATGTAGGTGCAGAAGTGAAGTGGTTAGAGCTGTACTCAAGTGCCAATAGGAAAGCCACGTGGCATATGTTTTGTGATGAGCAAGTCTACACTAAACTATTGAAATTAGTTTGCTAGCATAATTTTGTATGGTGTCGATTGGCAAGAACTATTTTTTGTCAACAGCTTAGGTGCGAGTGGACCAAACTACTCCTTCCAAATAAGGTATGCTTTGCCAGAGGGGTCTGCTCTGGCTGTGAGGATTATTGTACCTCTCAAATACATCCAATGTCATGCACGTTTAGGAATTCTTCACCTGGAGCAAGGACCACGGAAGGCTGTGGGGGATCTTATATTTATCCAGCTGTCTCGTGGTGTCAGTGCAATCATTTTTCCCCATAAAGTTTTATGGGGTTTGGCAGATCTCAAAGTGGAAGCTGCATGGCATGGGAGCTACAAAATAGATGAATACACAACAGGAGACAAAAGAGATGAGAAAACTGCTTTTAATCTTTTCATGCCAAGGTAAATTACCAACTGACCCAAATACTTTCTGATCCACCTTAGCGTCTTGTAATGCTGTATGAGATGGGTGAACTAGGCGAATGCAAACTCTTCACTAAAGATAGCACAGAGACACAAATGCTACTGCTGGTGGAAAGGCAGAGAACTGAAACTTTATTAAAAAAAACTCCTGAATTTGGATTTTAGAGTGCTAGGATCCGTCATGAGAACTTGCTTTCCATCTCTTTCACCACATCCTCAGAATTATGTCTCTTGGATGTATAAATTACAGTTGTTGGGGGGAAAAAATTGCATGTGGCAGCATGTTCTGTAAGCTGTAACATGCAAGAAATCAAAGTACTGTACATATGCAGGAGAGAAGAGAGAAACTGGGAGACTTCAGGCATGGTTTCACGTGGGGGAAGTGGGGTTGCTCTTGACAACAGCAGGCTGTTTTGTTCTTACTTGGCTCTGCCCCTACTGCTTACCTAAAAAGTGCATGCTCCTTGTTTCTAAGCAGTTTCTGATCATGTTACAGATTTCCCACTTTGTGTAGCTTCTGTAGCTGGCCTGGATGTAGTTTTTGAGGTATTTCAAGATTGCCCTACTTTCAGAAAATGGTGTGGCAAGTCTTTTCCAAGGAGAAGTTAAACGCTGGGTTGTGTGGGTGTGTTTTTTTTTTTCCCCACCTTGAGGTTTGTATGCCATTCACAGTGGCAGATGTGCAGCGTCCGTACATAGAGTATTCAGGAATGTCTTTGACTAAGCACATTATGTCTTAAAGCCAGAGTATGTATAGAATCATAGAAGGTCTTGGGTTGGAAGGGACCTTTATAGATCATCTAGTTACAACCCCCTGCCATGGGCAGGGATACCTTCCACTAGATCAGGTAGCTCGATGTCCCAAATATAAATTGATAAATACAAAGTGATGAAAGCGATGATACCTGGGGCTGGCTCAGAGTTCATTAATAATGTGGGCAAAGCTTTTTTTTTTTTTGTCCAATTTTTGGGTCCTCTCCATTGTATGCTTGTCCACCTCCCATCTGCTCTCTGTCTTTACCAAATGCTGTCTTTGTATCAGGCTTGAGCAAAGCTGACAGCCTTACCAGATTCCTTTTTCATGGCAGGAACCAGCAGGAGGTGGATATGAGCTGCTTACAAACAATTTGCAAATTGTTCAATCCCACAGGAATTCAGTGGCAACATATTACTTCATTGCACCTACTTCTTTCCCTGGCAAAAGAGAATGGGGTGGCAGAAAGAGGCTGGTACAGTGAAGGGCAACGTGTTTGTGTTAAAGGGATGTTTAGCTGCTTCTAGCAGTCTGCCACCGTAGTGGTCTGCCTTCAGACCACACCTTGTTGTCATTAAAATGCCTGATTTTATGCACCACTATCAGAACAGCATTGACAAGACGCCTGGGCAACCAGCACTGTTCCCCAAATACCCCTAAATTATGCTAACTCATACTTCTGATCTTTTTCTATAAGGATGAGCTTTACTTTTTGAGAGAGGAACAAGTGACTTGATCCACTTTAGAATTAGGTTGTTTAAAAGGCAGACAAATATTTTGTTTTATGGTTTTTTTTTCTTATACTCCAGTGGGTTACTGGATGAGATGTCAGATGGCTTCCATGCTACAACACTGTACAAAACAATGAAACTTCAATATTTAACATTGCCTGCAATAAGTATTTGGTTCCTCTCATTTTCTGAATGTCTTGCTGACTTTGATGTGATTATGTAACCTGCACATTTCAGTGCTGTTATAATTTGTTCCATTAATCTGTCATGAATTTCAACTGATGAGTATATATGTGGATACTTGAGCCAGCCCCACAGCATCTGTGAAAGTCAGTAAGAGATTTGCCTTGTAAATTTTATTCTTGTAATTCTCAACTTTTTAGCAGTCCTATCCAGATCATACCAGTTAGACTTTGTAAGGTTGGAATGACAGAGATCACTGAAGAGAGATCAGTCGTATTACCAAGCAATCTCGTTTGGTTTGTTATATCACAAACAATAGTTTCCTTCCTGTTCTCCTTTTAAAAATGTTATCTGCAATATCAACATCTTGGGTGATTTTTTTTTTTTTTTTTT
>VXAL01004518.1:58142-98528 GCA_013399475.1 Chauna torquata
TTTTCTCCTTTTAAAAATTTTTTCTGCAAAAATAACATTTTGGGTTATTTTTTTTTTTTTTTTTTAAGAAAATTCCCCCCCCCCGCCTTTTTTTTGTACTTCATTCTATACAAAGTACTTCATCTTTTTTTAACTTTACTTTTTTCAGTGGAGCTTTGGTTCTGTGAAGCTACTTTGTATCAAGAAAGCAGAGTTCTTTGTGAGTCCAAAGCTGAATTGCCCTATTCTGTTTCAGGTTTATACCTGACATTTAAAAAGTGAAATAATGCTGGAAATAATGAGTGGGTTGTTGTTACCAACCCTTTTTAAAGATGCAAAAATCTCTAAATTTCTCTAGCAACAAAAAGCTTCATTCTGAGCATATGCAAACTTCATATCAGTATAATCTTGGAGGATTTCTGTTTTGTACATAGGGAATAAATCCAATGTCAGATAAAGTCCACAACATTACATCCTAGGAAGCAATTTCCCCCTCTGTCAAATGTGAATGAACAAGAATAACACTTCAGTGTCTCTCTACGTTCCCTTTATTGAAATCACTATACCAGACATAGAAATATCCTAGGAGAAAATCAAGCCTAATAAAACTGTGCTTGTGTATATATCATGCAAGTGTGGCAATAATCAAGTTTACAGTTAAATATTTTTTCTTTTGTGTCTATTTGGCTATTATACAGATTCATTTCTGTGGTTAGTAATGAATATGTTTTGCTGGAAAGAAAGGTGTTATAGAGTGCCCAACTTGACTGTGACAATCAACCTATTTACCTACTGGCAGCAAGATGTAATTTTCTATTTTGAGTATCCATTAAGGATAAAAAAAATATTACCCAGAGTAGGTGCCTAAAATTATACAGACTAAAGCAGTATGGATGAAGATATATATACCAAAAATATTTGGCTGTTTTTTTCTGAAAAGGCAATTAATGGTGTTAAAGACACCCAGTACTTGTGCTCTCAGCTGATATAAGAGGAACTGGCTGAGAAATACTCTTCATGTTGTGGGTGGTTTGTTGTTGTTGTTGTTTGGTTTTTGTTTTTTAAGGTGTGCTTGATGCATTTCCAGGGAGCAGGACAGTGGCATCCTACAGGCTGTTTTATACCACCTGGAACTTCTGATAGCTGCTATGTCTAAATGATGCCTGGCTACTGTAGCAGCCAAGTGGGATGTAGAGATGTCTCAGCTATGAACCCTTGCTGTTAGGTCTATCTTTCTCCTTTCATGAGAGGGAAGGAATACCTGTGTGTTACTCCAGGGGATTCTTCAGTGAAATGGTTAAATCAGCTTTTCAGTTGATGTTTAGGGTGCAACGCTGACCCAGAAAATAAGGAACTCTTATCTGGTGGTATGTTTTCTCGCAAAACTGCAACAGCTCAACATGTGGCACTCTGAAATCAAGTAATAAGCTAAACAAATAGGTGGAAATTTTTGTCTGCTCCCTAGATACAAAGAAGGGTGTTACACAGATGGGAATCAAACCTGTTTTCCACAGCATCTGTCCAGAATGCAAAGCATTGTCCACATCATAAGTTACTACTATGCTGGATGCGTTGTCACAAATCCCAAAGCTGTAACTCTTTGATACTCTCTGCTATTCAGCATCTCTCCTACCTTTTTCTTTTTCTCAGGCAAATCATCTACTTTTCACCAGACAGGTCAAGAGCCATTCTGAATTTGTCACATGCCATGTTCAGCCAATAGGCTGGTATTTTTCTTTTTCTTTCCAGGAGAGATGGAGGGTGGGTCATGTGGCATTTTCTTGTTCAGACAAACTTAAATTACTTCATGCGTCTACCTTAAAATTAAAAAAAAAAAAAAAAATCAGTTACTCTCACTCATCTCTCATCTCTGAAAGATTAATGTACGTTTGAGCAAGTGATAATCTTAAGGAGCCTCCTGTGAAGAGAGCGGGGATAAGTAAATTCTGTGCCAGCCTCACCTTTTGTAACCTCACTTTTTTGGCTCTGAATAACAGAACTTCATTTTTATTGCTAATATAGCTTCAGGGCTACTTTTCTAGAGCCTCTTACATGTTTCCTTCCAGTTCAGCTCATGCCTCGCTTAATTATCATCCTGTGTAACAGTAACACTGCGAACAAAAATAGCTTCTCTAAGCCTTGGCACAATATTGCCATGAAAATAAGTGAGGTTGTCTGATGGCAGATGTTTCGCTGGGTTAATGATGCATGCTGTAAGCCACATCTGTACTGGTCAGTTTGGTTTCAGAATTAGTGGTTAAGCAAATGACAATAAAACTTGATTGATCACCTTTAGAAATGGCATCAGGAAAGCTCTTTCAGGGAGTGTTTGTGAACTATACTACATGTGCACAAGAAGTCTTCCTGTCCATCTTCTTTGGATCTTAGGTGGCCTGTCTACCCTGTGGGTGCTATACCTCCCCTCAGCGTGATCCAAAGGTTACATCAGGAGAACAGGCATCTCACACAGTTTGCCTCTATTTTTGTCTGCCTGACACTAAAAAATCCCAAGGCAAATGGAATAATCAGAGGCTGCACAGAGTGCTGGTGTGTGCCTACTCCAACAGCAGATTTACTTCAAAAAGTCACCTAAGAACCACCGTGCTTGGGTATGCAACCAGTCCCCCGAGAAACCAGCTGCTGTTGTATCACTCTGCATGTGCTCTCACTGGCAGAAGTGGCAGCTGGCAGAAGTGGCAGCAGGCAGCTGTTTTGTCATTGGGAATGTTTTCCCCACGCTGCTCTCTGCAGCATTGCAGGCACAGTGTCCCTTGGTGTGGAGCGGTCTTGGACTGCATCATTGCCCTGCAGACCTTCTTCTTTTTTATATTTATGTATGTGTGTGTATATTTATATCCCTTTATATATATACAGACACACATATATATATCCTTAAACTAAGTCATACCAGTGCTTACAGCTAGGTTGACTATCTTAGAGTAAAAGTGTATGCTTTAACCACTCAGGTAGAATCAGACCATTTTCTGAAGGTTTTTTTGAAAAAAAAGTGACAGCATAATTTGGCCCTGAATTCCCAATATAATATGAATTCTATAGAATAGTATCTAGTTTTGAGTGGGAGACAGATATTTAATATGGGGAAATGGTAAATATTTTTTATGGTTAGGAATTAGTTTAATAGGAAACGATCTCAGTGTTACTGTGACCTCTCTCAGGTAGCATATAGCCTCTCTCGCTGCCTATGGCTAAACCACTTTCAGTGTTCCAGTTAGCTCAGAATGTTCGTACTTTATCTTGCTGATGGTGACTGAAGTATTTGAACTGTATTTCAAGTACTGGCATGCTGTTTACACCTGTTTTGTAACTAAAACCAAGAATTCTGACCAAAAAAAAAAAAAAACCACAAAAAGAGAGAGTATGGATAGGAATCTGAGTATTTGGTTTCAGACTGAGGAATATTGTCCAAAGGTTGCCTTGCTGCAATGCAGTTATCAACATGCAACACAGTGATGCTTGATTCAAGAAGCAATGCCTACCAGTAGCTACTGGAGTATTTTGTTGAGTAAGACACGATGATTTGCAATATTTGTAGATACTACCTGATGAAAAAAGACTGGATACTACTGTGGCTATTCTGGGTGCTCAATAGCAGGGGCTTCCACCACTACCTTCTTCTGATCCATCTAAACACAAGAGAGATGACGCAAGCTTTGCCCTCCAGAGCAATGATGCTTGGTTAGTGCCAGCTGTCTGCTTTCCTGGTGTCTCAAGGGGATTGGAGCAATGAGGAAAATCTCTTGTACTGATGACTTGCTGTTTGTTATTCAGGCACAAGATGTCTCTGTGGGCTCTCCAGAAATTCTAGATTTAAGGAAAAAAAAAAAAAAAGACAAATCTGTAGCTCAAGCCGTGTGGGAAGCCTGTCAGCTTGTGTTTTGTGGTTTTGTTTGTTTTCTTTAACAAACACTTCCTGTGTTAAACAGTCTGATACATTATATTTTATAACATCCTTGCTGTCCCAGTCCATAGCAAAGGAGAGATATCCTTGAAGGGAGTGTAATTGAAGGACTTGTATGTGGTATAGATTCTGGCTTTATGGAGTTTAGGAAGGAGATCAAGTTTAGGTAGCATGGTTAGATAATAAAGCAGTTCATCCTCTCTAATTTCCACATTGAGGCAGACATTCAAATTACCTAACGTTTATTTATGTCCTAAGCACCTAACATGGTGTATGTTGTAGCTGAGTTAAAGAAAACTCAAGGTTTGAAATTTCCTGGAGTCTCAACACTTGATTTGGCACCACAAATGTTAAATTAAGAATTAAGAATTAATTCTGGTATTTAACATTCTTTGGAAATGTATTTGTTTTAAATAGTAAATCAGTAGGACTTCTTTTCAATCTTATAACACGTTTGTAGCATTTTATTGAATTTTTTTAACCAAAACATTTAGTCATTTCCAAGAGAAGATTTTTTTTAAAAAAAAAAAAAACAAAAAAGTAACTTGTGAACTGCTCTTTCACCCCTTTGATCTAAGATAAATATCTCTGCTCTCAAGCTTCGATGATAACTGCCTTGGTCTTTGTGGTTATTAAAAACCACTCATGTTAACAAAAGCTGTGTTCAGTTCTGTTCAGTGGAGCAAGTCATGTTTTCACACCAGGAACAAAGAGGCTTGATAAGTTAATGAGTCTTATGTCAGCTGACTTCCACTACAAAGTCTCTGACCTGCCTAAAATGCAACAGACCTATGGGTATTAATATTAACACCCACATCTTCTTAGTACAAATGGAGGAAGCCCCTTTTCAAGTATCACGGAAGCTAAATCTGTAACGAGAGACAAGCACACCTGAGCCTTGGGAGTATTACAATCATTATGCTATTTCTTACTATCAACCCTTTGGATGATTTTATTATAGTGGTATGTAGAAGTCCAAATGATAGCGAAGTGTACTAGTTCAGGATCAGGAATGAGTCGTGTTTGGTGCCACCACAACATGTACATCTTCTGTAGGAATGTCTCATGTGCTGCCCATCAAATCTTGTTAAAGTAATACCATTACATCATGCACAGCTTTCACCTCCAAAAGTCAGGAGACTCTCCCTTAACTCTTTGAGACTTGTTACGTTTGAATGAAACGTACATATTACCAGTTGCTCAAAAATCCACCAAAGTGGGAGAAAATGTATCTTCATGTGAACCTTATTGAGACTGATTGCAGCCTCTCTTGTGTGTTGATGTTTTAGGAGCATAGCATTAAATTTTTATACAGTAGGCAAATTATAACTGATTATGTAGAGTAATTGTTGGACTGTACTGGAAAAACAATCTCCTTAAGAACAATACATATGGTTACTGAGAGATGAACACTTGCAAATCATTCGTCCTTGGCTATCCTAATCCTGCTTACTTATCCTCACTTTACAGCCAATACATCTTTATTTTTGTAATCATAGTGTTAGTAAATATGCAAAAGGTCGTTAGACTCTTACTTCCATACTGGTTTTTTTTCAGTAGTGTTTTTGGCAGACAGTTCTCTTTAAAATCTCTTTCTTGGGTGGTATCTCTGGGTGTAAAATACCACACTGATACAAATTGCTCCCTCAGGGGCTGAAGAAAGTAAATAAGATACAGGAAAGATGACATCATGACATTGAATACTTTCTTTGCTTGGGACTGATTCTAAGACTGTTGACATAAATAGAGATTTTCTCTCACTGACTTCATTGAATTTTGTGTCTCTAGTGTAGCTTTGCAATAGGCTGATACTACACCTTGTTAATGGTAGGATTGATAACGTTTCCAGTTGAGGCATTGCGTGGTAGGCGTTGGTTGCAATTGGCAAAAGAATATGCAATGAAGTAACCCTAAAATCTAGCTACTTATATAAATTGTGGATATGTTCCTAGAACTGTACAGGGAGTGCAAATTTTGCTTTCCCACCCCCAAAAATTTGTCAGGTCACTTAGTGACGTGTTGTTTGAGTAGGTAAGCAAAAACAGTAGATAAGTTTGTTAAAGAACTGGCCTTGGATGTTCTCAAGGCATCTGCAGCAAAGGTGATATACAGAGGAGTGGGAACGTCTCCCTGTCCTACTTAGACCAGTTGAAACCAAGTGACCAAAAAAAAAAAATCTGAACAAGCGGCTCTGTGGGTTGATAAACTCCTGAATTTGTGAGGAGAGAACAGCTAGCGTGGTAGAAATCTAAACCACTGTTTAACCAGAGATTTTTGTCAGTCTTGTAGTGTTGTATAAATAGATTCAGAACTGAATTAGCTGTTGTAAAATAAGAAACTGTTTTACCATTAATCAATAAAATTTTGAGTAAGAAACCTTTCAAACGCTCGTGTTCTGTTTCCTGATTTAATGATATGGGAAGTTTCTTATTTGAACTTTCTGAAGAAAGAGAAGGATTTGTACATTTACCATGCATTCTGTAACAGACCTATTCTTGAATTTGTATAAACTTCTAAGATTTTACGGCAGATATATTTCATTTGTGATGGTTTAGAGACAGTTAGGAATAGAGAATAAATGCAGATATAACACACAGCAGAAGTTTGTCTTCAAGAGAGTAGGTACGTCACAGCCTTAAGGATGACTACATCCTATTCTGGGATGTTGCAGCCCAACATGTGTACTTAGGTCATTTGTGAAAATCATGTGAAAAGTCTGTGGTCTATGAAAAATTCTTTTATAGATACGTAAACCAAGATTTAAGTCACCTGACTTTTTTTTTTTTTTTAAAAATCATGTTGGTTACTAAACTTAGTAGATAACTTTTGGGTGATACAAAATTTTAGCTATCAGATTGAATTTAGATTTTTCTTTAAGTACGTTTCCCTTTCCAGTTAATACACAAGTGAGTTTCAATTTAAATGTGTATTTTCTTAATTTAATGTTAGTCAGCAGGGCTACACTTTTTGCTAATTTCAAATAAAATCTAAGAATTTCATAAACATTTTAAGGGATATTGAACTGAAAGTATCATTGGGACAAAAATAATTTCCAGTGGTATCACAGCCAGAAAATGAAGTTTTTACCACATTTGTATTTAAAGTTTGAGTTATGAAAACATAATTAATGGGTTGCAGTCAGATTTTAAAAATTAACCATTGATTAAAACTCTCATTTTTGGGTTGCTGATGTGCTTGTGACTATCCGTGAATGAATCCTAATTATGCCTGTAACATGTTCATAACATCTGTATGCACTGTAACGCAGTACCTTAAGTGACCCTCTTTACTCACTAAATCTAGTTCCCTGATTTCTCTGGAAACTTTTTATTAATATTAATAATAATAAACTAAATGGTAACCTCTTATAAATGTCAGCTTAACTGAAACTGAGCTGCAGTTGTGTGTGGCTTCAGAGCCTGTTGAAAATCCCATTAGGCTTCTGCAAAGTCTTCATTTTACTTTAGTCAAGTAATACTGACAATTAATTGTGTGTGGCACTAATAGACAGGACAAGTGTTTCATCACTCGAAATAAATTAGCATGGAAGTAAATACCAGCTGTAACATGTACTGACTTTCTTGTAAATCTCACACAACTACAATGATGTTTCCTCCTACAACTTACCCCTCAAAGTACTTCACATTTTGACAGGATGGAGTCAGAAGAAGGGAATTAACTGGGCTCCCAAGGCTCTGTTCAGTGATGCAAGATCTGTTCCAGCCCTTAACTACAACTATTATTACAATGCTTATTAGAAATTCAAAATCTTTAGCAAAAGACTTGTCAAGACTGTGCCACAAATGTATCTGTTTAACAGCCAAACTGGAAAATTAGTTTGAAAAGTAAATTTGATTGATTGAGACACACACATTCTTCACTAAATGTCGATGCCAGGAAACTTCTAGAAGTGTACGCACATGTATGCATAATTAGTCAATGAAGCCATGACTGCAGTTCTTTCACAAGGAAGGTAACCCACCGTGATAGTCTGATGCCTGAACGGAAATGAAAGCATCTGTTCAATTATACTGTTAACGGGTTATTTAATATACATAGTCCATAGGCTGATCACCATATAGGATAGGATAATTTATTTCTTTAATTCCTAAAATTTTATAAATTAGGAACAGGGAAATTATTTCAGTCATACGTGATTAATGTTGTATGTGTTGTTGGGGAAAGCTTACCCTGACATTTTGCTGTGCAAAAATCCTGAGGCTTCTCTTATCCTTTTCTCTTGGCATTCTTCAGGATCGGTTGTGTGCTATTTGGAAATTAAGTGTTTTACCTTCTGGATCAACATTCTACAATCTGCAAAGAATAATGACTTTTCAAGTCATTAACAAAAATTATTCTGAATCGCAAAGTGGAAAAGCTGGAGGAAAAAAAAAACACAAAAACTGCTACCTCACCCCCTCTTCACATCTTTTGTTTTAGTCTTCATTGCCTAAGGGCATTTATGCAGATGTATGGTGTCCCCAGCACTTCAAGGACAAATCTAAATACTGAATTTTTGTTGATGTAACATTCATTTGTCCTGAAAGTGTTTGTTACACTGAACTCAAGGCTGAACTTTATCTCTTTTTTAACAACAAATTTAATTTATTCATTACACAATTAAAATATATTTCTGTTCTATGCAAAATAAAATACCATCTTTTTCCCCCTTTCCCCCATCTCTTCAAACAGCACCTGATAAAAACAATAAAACCATCTAGGGTTTGTGAAACATGCTGATTCTGGAACAGCTGTGTGACACTCCCTTGTGAAAATTTCGGGTGGCTTTTTGTCAGATATAATGGCTAAATTCCAACCTAAAATCAAAAAGCTTTCCTCCATTTCAACAGTTGATTTAATATTTCACAGATAGTCTTGTATAAGACATCTGTTCTCCTTATTAGAGTCCACCAATTTTTTTCTTTGAGAAATTCTCATGTTCACAGGTTTATTTAGTCTTGAATTCAAACAAAATAGAATTTATATGTATATTCACACATGTGCACATATATGAAATGATGAAATACTTGTGTTGAACTATTTCAGTTCAGGTACTTTATTTAAATGTTAAAAAATGTTCAAAAAGTAATTAAGAATTGTCAAAGTAGCAAAATAAATACAGTACTGTAAAATATTTGAATTTCTTTGGGCATATTTTTAAACTTCATGAAGGATACAAAATATATTGGACAGTTTTTATTTCCCCCACCAATGTGGCACTGAGCCCTTCAGAACAGTCATGTCTCATACTAGAAGGAAAAGTCAAGCCTGAAGAAGCTAAATTATCTCATACAAGGCAGGGATTCAAATGGATTCCTGAATCCACAATAATACCTGAACCATCCTTAATAGAGCTGAGATCATTACTAATGAAACAATTTTAAACCCATATATCTTCACCTCTTTTAAATCTCTGAGGAAGTTCAGGTTGAAAGCAAGACGTTTCTGCTGAAACCTTAGTTAGTGCAGATGCTGCCTGCTTCCTTGTGATTTAGTTCAGTACATATTGCTACTCAGTCTGGAGTCTGGTTTAGCATTGTCATTATTTTGCTGTGTATTTCTGCTGTTCCTAGATATTCTACCTTCACATTTTCCAATGGCGAATGTTTAGTTCACTGAACTGATGCTCAGGAAGGACAGATGTTATCTAAGCCTTAGATGTATTTCTGTGGCTGGTTACAGATATTAATTCATAGCGAGATTTTCCACATGATCATGATTTTATAACTCCGCAAAATGAATTTCAAAAGCGTTTTCAAAAGGTTTGGTTTTTGTCCCTTTGTGGCTGAAGATCAAAGGTAGTGCATGACTTCATAACAGAAAAATTAGCTTATTTCACAGTCGTCGAGTTCTTCCAGTTTATAGAAGTTGCTTCAACAAGATTATTTTGTGTAACGTGAAGGTCGGTGATAGAGGAGGACCTCTAAGGCCAAGATAAAACCAGATGATGTGTAAATGCTCTAGTTTATCTTAAAATGTGTTTTCAATACAACACTTAAGTTACAACTTTTTATTCAAAACTTGTGCTTTAGTTCCCAAGGCAACCAAAACCAGGAATGATGATTTAGAGATTCTTCTAAGTATCCTTTCATATGAAAAGGGCGAGCAGCTGTAGACTTCTGATCTGTGGTTTGGAGACCTGTTAATGAAAGCTGTCGATTATAGAGCCTTTAGTGTAACACAGACACAGTCCTTAAGCTTTTCCGTTAATACACACTGCACCATCATTTTAAGGCTCTTTATTACCAGTCATTGTAGGTCCTGCCACACATCACTAATCTTTGCTGCCTGAAAGATGCTGGGAATAGCAAGTGTCTATACATCAGAGTAATTTTAAGTTTTGCTCTCATAATGAATGGAAATTGAATCAATCTCTTCTGGGACTTACTCCAAGATTAGACATTAAAGCAGGATTTTTACACACACACACCCCACACTCCTGCAGTAAGCATAACTTCAGTTAATATTCCTAACAGCTACATTTTCTCCTCAAAAACTAGCTTGTTAGCTTGTAAAATATACAGGATTCAGGTGTTTGATAGCAAATAAAGCCTTTAAAAAATTATGTTTAACTGCTAGGGATTTTAGGAGCCTGACAAGAAACAGCTATTTCACATACAGCGTTTTCGAGCCACTCTGGAGCAAGCTCAGAATTCTAATTCTGAAGCTAAAAATTTTCAAGGTTGTTCCTAGGATGAGACAGGAGGAGAATGTGCTGCTTGAAGGACCAAGGTCCTCTACTGCAAGTCAAAAAGTGCCATGAGCTGTGACTATCTCTAGACTGTGGCATAATTGTATCCTCATCAAGACAGAGAACTTTCAAGGTGTTTCTGCAGAAGCAAAGAAAAAGGGAAAGCAAAAGGAGTAGGAGAAAGATTACAAAACTTTTAACCCTCAGTTACTTTAGCAGCTTCAGAAGGCATCTCCTATGCAGTTTAATTTGCTGAGTGTTGAGGAAAGGTAAAAACTTAAAAGGACTGAAAAGGAGATAGGAAAGCTTGCACTCCTCCTTGGGGTGAGGGTGGAATATAAGTGTCGTAATGAAATATGAGTAGTGGGAATATGGCATCTGCTGAAGATTTTAAGAGTTAAAGAAAATCCTTTGCAAATCCCTGTATAAAAAGAAGTTAAGTTACTATTTCATGTTTTTATTATTTTTTTTATTCTGAAAAACACCCATAAGTCTTTGAGCCCTAATTCATATCTCAGGTACTATCCTGTCTTATCCTGTAGCTGGAGCATGAAGACATTACTAATTCAGTGATGCAGTCCTTCCATATATACCATAGACAGCCTTCCATGGTTACCTTCAGATCCCTTTGGTTGAGAGGGTTGCAGTGTTCTTCTAAATGTGGAAAAAAATATTTCTGTAAAATTGGAACCTTAGGGGATGTGAATATCTGTCTCCAGACTTCAAATTCCAGTTTTATGCAATAACTGCTTAAAAAAATTGATCACAAATCAATTGGTTCAGCAAGGCAGTGGACTCCAAAAAAAAAAAAAAAAAAGGTATAAGGACTTTATATTTAAAGGTTGGGAGGAGCAATCTGGCACACTCCAAAACATGGAAATCCTCTGATGCTATGAGAAGAGCTCATTGTTGTTAACTGCCTCACAGACGAGCATAAAGGCTTTTGCTGCAGATACCTTGGGTATAGCCTGGCTTCTCTTCCCACAAATACCTCCACTTACTGCATGCCCGTATTTTGGTATTGGACAAGAGGTATCACACTGATACCAGCTGAGCAAATAACTCATTTTCTAGTAAAACTTGGGGGATGTGGGGTGTGCGTTCTTAGAATTGCATGATTAAAGTTTAAGCAGTCATACACACAGATTTGCCAAGGCAAAAAGACCACCCCACTCTTAAACTCCAGTACCAGGTGCTGGACTTGTAATCCTGATCCTCTCCTCCCCACAGGGGTTTGAATGGTACCTAAGTGAACCTTGGAAAAAATAATAAATAAGAGAAGAATGTTTTTGAATACTGCACACATTGGCAGTGAGGCATGTTCTGTATTTTTCACCTCCCCACTTGTGCAGTTGTGATGCTGTCAGTCATTGCTGGAAGATTTAATCCCAGCAGATCCGAAGGACTAACGTGCATACCTTTGCACCTCATTGCTTTCAAGGCCAGAGCTCCCTTCATCAGGACTTTTGCAGCAGATATCATAGATTAATAAAAAGGTAAAAGGGCTCTGGTCTCTTTTTTATCCCTGACTGATATTTATTAGCAAAAAAACAATTTATGCTGGGATTCCTTTATGGGTCTGTGATTGCAGTAGCTGGGGCAAGTGGTAAATAAAAAGCTGCAACGTGTCCTCTCACTTCAAAATTGGGCTTTATAATGATGACAAGACAATGAATGGTGAAGTCTAATATCCATATTAATTTCTCTAGGTGTTCACATGTGTGGCTGTGTGTTGTGTAGGTGGCTGGAAAGTTCAGGATATTGGACAGCTAAGACACATTGCTGCTGGCAGAGCCCATCTGTCTGATCAGCTTTGGTTAAGTGATGTGAGTGTTCTTTTGCACACCAGCCCAAAGCATTGGGCTTGACTGTTCACATAAATCTCAACCGGATTTCCTAATGAGCTGTTGCTGCATGTGTAGCTAGAGCTAATTTTGGTCAAGGAAAATGTTAAAGCAGTACATTAATTTAAGAGTTGCTAGAGCTGCAGGAGTTATATATTCTCCAAGTTTTACACACAGGTAAACTGAGGCACAAATTCAAATTGCCCAAGGTAAATTATTAACACAGACTGCCTTTGAAATAAGGACAATTGGTTCAAGTTCACTAGCTAACCTCCATTTCCCCTGAAAGCAGGAGCTGAAAAACTTCTTTTGAAAGATTTTGAAGAGCCAGAATACACTGTATTGCCTGGCCTAGGTCTGCCCACCTTGTGCTGCTCCCCTGACTGAGAACAGAGAGTCCTGGACTCCTGGCAGCCCTTGGCTTAGGATCCCTGGCAGGGCAGTCTAGGTTCTCAGCAGAAGGTAGAGCCACAGCGTCTGTGCAGCAGGGAGGAAGCTGGCTTAGCGTGTGGGAGGGAGATGGAAATTACATTTGCACGTGTTTTTCAGAATTTTGTACAAAATCACTTTGCCGATAGGTAGAAGGCACACACTCTGAAACAAGCTTTCTCCTGGTTCTGTAGGTACGTTATGTCTGTCCGCTCAGTGAGGAGACCAACATCAGCAACAGGTTCTTCCCAAAGGGGAGAGTGGTTTAAGGCCATGCCTCCTTCCTATCTCACTTTGGCTTTTTGAAATCAAAGTTAATGAAGGCAAACAGAGGGCAAGCAGGTCTAACTCAGTGAGGAGAGACTCAACCTAAGGCAAGACGAATATTTCTTATCTACAGACTGACCCGTAACTAACGGAAAATGATCCTATCGTTGCAACCACACCCTAAGGGAGGTAGTACAGGTTATTAATAAAACTGAGTGGGAAGCTCTTTTTGTCATGTGGAAAATTCTCAGATTACACTATTTTTCTTCCCTCAACTAGGAAGAAAAATCATGAACCCAAATCCTAATTCCTTCCTGTTTCTGGATTTTTTTAAAAGAAATGAAATAAAATAATAGATATTAATTTGAGATGTAATTATATTTAAATTCAACACTTTTTCTGCAAATAACCCTAAATTCTGAAAATTTAAATTCAAAGTACATCAAATTTGGAGATTGTTTAAAAAAAAAAAAGGCAGACATTACTCAAATTGATGAATTCAATGAAAGTGACTCTTTACCAGGAAGACTTGATTTCCACGAATTAGTTCTTTGCAATATAGGATTTTAATAATGCAGCAGTCCTCACCAGGGGTAGTACAGTTGAAAAGAGGTTTAAAAAATATGAATCTTTCTTGGAGAAGAGGAGAAACTAGTTTTTGCAAGGCCATATGCAATCAATTACACATGCAAAGGAAAACAAGTACGGCTTAATGAATTTTGTTGCAAAAAAGGAAACTTGGCCTCTGGAATTCAAATCTATTGCTTTTACTGGACAGAGCTTCTCTTCCGTTTCCCTGAACTGCTGGGTTACCAGGTTGTTGTCTGTATTGCCAACATAACTTTCTGCCATATAAAACTCTTCTTGAAGGCCTCTGATTCAAGTCTTGTGTCTGCTTTCACAGCGATTTCAGAACACTATTTCATTGGGTTGCATTGCTGGAAGCTGTCAAGTTTTTGATTGGGAAATAGCCAGTTGGCTGTTATGGACTTAGGTAAGCATGCAACGACTACATTTGACTAGCTGTCCAACCCAAAGATGTCTGCAGAGTGACGTAGGAATATTTTGCAGATGAGGAAAGAGTCTGGTGAATAATTTCAGACAAAAGCTACATATGTGAGAATTTGGGGAGGGCCTGTGAGGGTCATTTTCTCTTACCGATTCCTTTTTAAACCTCTAAACAATTTTCAGTTGCTTTTCTGCAGTTCCTAATCCTATGACCTAGAGTTGTTAAATACTTAACTCCTCCTTCTATCGCCTCCATTTAGTAATCTATTAACAAAAAAAAAAGTCAAGAAATGTCAATTCTAGTGAAAAATGTACTTGTGCAATGACAAGGACTGCTGGTTTATGTTAATTCATCTGATCAGGCCATTAATGTCTCTACCCCTCAATTTGATATAGTTACTTTACTATGAGACAACATAATTTCTGTGCTCGGAACACATTAGAATTTAATTAGTACTGGCACAGGACAGTAGCACCATGAGTGAAAGAAATACTAAATTGCTTCATTTCTGACATAGAAAATCAATGCATTCTCTATTCAGACTTGATTTTCATTTCATTATGCTTCTAAATACATTTACAGGAGCCTATTTAGGATTATAATATAGCTGGCACATGAAAAATTAAAATACAGCCAGGACTGCATCATTTACTCAGGTATCAAAGAAAATGTATCATCATGATCATGAAGTCTATTCATCCATTAAGGTCCTGTACTTCTTACTCCTTTTGGTAGAATTAGTGATTGCAGACTGAGACAAAATAGTCTACCACCAACCCCAGCCGCAAAAGTTTCCTCTTCCTCTTTTCTGGGTAAGGTCAGAATGAATTGGATTCCCAGCTGCTCAGGTTTACATTAGGACTGGCAGGTAGAAAGGAGCAATGCTTACCCACCCGCTCATTTCCACAAGTCGCAGTCATAGCAGGTTTAAAATTCTCAATCTGAGCCTTGAGAAAAAAGGAAAAAATGACAACAAAGTGCCTTCTGGTCCTGTCCTAACTTTCTAATGCCCAAAGCTGGTCAATGTGAACTGAAGGCTTTTAGTACAAGATTACTGTTTGCCTATAAGAAAATCCAGGATTTAATATCACTTCTTTGAGGTTTGAATATTCTGGTTTCAGAGATGAAATGTAATGAACCCAATTAATCCACAGCCCGAACTGGCCTGCTTGGATTTAGCGGGCTGGTTACGCTGGCCCAAGCGAGCAACCCAGTCATATTTTACTCTCTCTCTGAAAAATCAAATCCCTTCAGCAGAATGGAGCGCCCCCCGTGCTCACTACATGAATCTCAATTATATCCAAATCTAGCCTGAAGCTAATATATCAGCAAAGACAACTCTGTTAAACAGTTGGTGTTGCTTTAAAACTCACCCACTTTACAAGGTCACTATCTTTTTCCCCCTCCTCTTTCTAGGAGCAGCTCTTGTAGGACAGGAAATCCCCCACCGTGCGCACAGTTGTTTGACTGCCTTGCACAGCAAGTGGCTCATCTACAAGCTGGTTATTATTTTGTATTTTCTGAATACTTTTATCAGTGTGTTCTCGCTTCTGATCTATTTTCACCTGCAGTTGAAGGGCATTCTACTGCTCTATATTCTAATTGTCTTGTTGGAGTGCAGTTTTCCAGTGTTTGGGTATCAAATTAATTTCTATTCTTGCCAATGAGTAAGCTTACAGCACTGGAGAGGAATACATATGACTACTAGAAATTTGAACATTCAAGCATACCCTTCCATTCTCTGATAAGATTATTTTGCTATTTTCCAAAAACATGCATCACTTTTCTCAAAAAAATAAACTAAAGGGAAAACATTGAGAGCAAAGGGAAATATACATTCAGAAAAACAATCTTTTGATAAATGTGTCAGTGTGCAATACAAATAGGTTAGTAAAAAAAGTTGTTACTAATGCCCTCTGAAAGTTCCAGAGCTTGTTGCACAATTTTTGGTGCTTAAAATGTCTTCATATGCTGCTTTTAGCTGTCAGTCAGCGGACAAGCAGATCCCGAGGACAAAGCTCACATGTAGTGTAATCTCCTTGACATGGACCACAAAATACCATGTCAGCTAATGCTTGTTATGCCAATTGCTTCATTAGGAAACAAGAGGCAACAGTTAAAACTATCAGACAGCTTTGTGGCAACATTTACATTTTACCCTTTAGAAACTCATATAAATTAGGAGGTAACTCTTTTGAAACAGCAACGAGAAAGTTTGTAAGTGCTTGGATAGAAAGCGAGTGGAATTTGGGATTTTGATATACTTCAGATTAGTGCAGAAACTTTCTGATGAAACAGACTTGTCAGCAAATTCTCGGTTGCTGTAGATGTTCAGCTTGAAACATTTCAGGTTTGATGTGCTTCTTGCCAATCAGAGGAAGGTTATTCTAGGAACTTGTGTTTATGGTAGACACCAGAAATCTTGCAGGGACCAAACCACAAGGTTTGTTACTGTGTTGCGGGTGGGGGGGGAGGGAGGGTGTCTATTTTGAGATTTTTGTCATACTTACAAAGTACGTTTTTTGGGGATAGCCTAAGTGGCTGCAAAGATTGGATGCAAAAACTTCCTTGGATTGTAACGGTGCGTCTTCGCTGGAGAGTGATTCCCTTGGAAAAGGAATTGTATCATCGAAAACGGACACGAGAGTTCAGGCTACCTTAAGGCTCTTCCAATAATCTAAATATTTACATTCCTGTGAGAGTGCTTAACCCTGAAAGTGTAACACTGGGTAGAACTGTAATTTGTAAGGAATATGCTTCTTCCTGTTCAGGGAACAACCATGCTTTTAGGTCACGTCTGTGTAAATGATTAACTTACAGTAACAGACTGTTAACTGGTGCTTGTGGAAAGTTTTTCTGAGTTTTAATCTAATTGAAAATACAGTATTAAGTGCTTTTTGTTCATCATTACAGGCTTTCCTTTAGGGCCTATGGACCTTTGTAGGACAAGAACAAGATTTGGTTTTAAGTAACAAACTGAGACATGATGAAAGCAAGAAACAGAGGCTGAGACCTTAATTAAAATGGAGTTGCATTTCAGAGAGTTATTGAAGAAGGAGGAGGTGCTAGAGGCTAGAGAGTTGTTATAAATGTTTTTCAAAGCCCATTTGTACAGAGAAACTGCCAGTACAGCAGCCCTGTTATTCACCTTTGGCATGTTATAGTATTTGTGAAAAGCAAACTTCAAACAGGCTCAGAGCTAGGAGCTCCCTGGCCAAGGGTGATGGGCACATCAAGGAGTAGGGATGAAGGAACAGATACTAGCAGCTGGGAGCACAGAAGCTTCTCTGAAGTTTGCTAACGCTTTCTGACCTTGCTACAATTCATTTCACATCATGATCCTATTGACTTCAGTGTAAGGTCTGGCAGCTTCTCTGCTCAGCCGTGGCTGTGAGGAGGTTTTCATTTCGTGTAGCTCCCTGTTGGAATTCACTTGCACTTGGTGCCCATGCCAGACTCCATAGTGACATCCTGTGAGATGATGACAAAGCAGTCTGGTTCCTTGGAGATGAAGTAAATGCAAAGTTGAATCAAACCAGTCTGACTAGAAGAAAAGCTCAGCTTGATCAAAAAAAAAAATAAAACCTGACAAATTCAGATATTTTTTGTTCCTTCTGTTCTATATATACATCCTGTACCAGGGTATACATCCTGATATAAGGATCAGTTAGATCCTTCTGATCTGGTTTATAATAATTTAATAATTGATATTATTAAAATCTATGTCACTTGAATTCTTCCATTGGAATGTAAATCTACTAGCAGACAGTATCTGGGAATCGTGACAGCAACATTACATGCCCTGTGGACATGCCTCCCTACCATGCTCTCAATCTTCCAAAGGTGTCTGTCATCATATTCTAGGAGACAAGGTCTAAAATCATCTCAGACAGGACCCCACTGTATGCAGTGGAAATGTCAGCTAGTTGCAGGCTCCTGGTAGAAGAGGATTAGAAATAACTTGTGATATCCTTGTTATCCAAAAATCAGAAGACACCCTAAGATCTTCAGGCCTCTTATGTTTATTCATCTGAATGCTGGCTTTGCCCAAAGCTCAGGATATTCTCCTTAAAACATCAAGCATGAAGTGATATGCCATGTGATTAAGAAACAGGTGTAGGTTTCTTACTTTGGGGATTTATCCGCTGAGCTAGTGCCAGTTTTCCCTGCAGTTCTCTTGAAAGTATCTGAATTAAATATGATAAGAATTGATGAACTGTGCTGGAAAGCCCCCTCAAGGCTATCAGATATTCATTTACAGGAGCAGAGGGAATCATTGTCCATATTCTAGTTCTGTTTTATCACATAAATGATGCTTTAGAGATAGCTTTGTACATGCCATCTCATTTCAAAGCTTCCCACCCCCCTACCCCCCCTTAGATCATATCATTTTTGGAAACTACTGAGAATTTCTTTTTGTCACAGTCCTTTGGAGTCTTTTTTCCTGCAAATCTGATACTAGCCCTTTATAAGGGACTAATTTATATATAGGATGTGTGTGTATATATTTACAGACATATCTCTACATAAATATATGTGTAAGATTAAATTTCCTGTATAATTGACACTTCCATTTAAATTTTTAAATAGCTTGTTCTCAAGGACATTTTGTTGTTGTTGTTGTTTTGATTTTTTTTGTTTGTTTTTTGTTTGTTTCCTTTGTTGATTTTGAAAGCTTTGGAATATATCTTCACACTTTCTGATTCGGAATACCAGGAATGTGGTTGTTGATCAAGATAAATCTCTTTAAGTTAATAGTTGTCCACTCAAGGAACATATAAATATTTTATAAATAAAAATGGAAGACAAAAAAGCCTTTGCCTTTGTGGAGAGATCAGGAGAACAAACCACTTCATGTTTAAAGCTTGTTGCTGGCAGGCTCTTGTTTTATCACAAATGTAAATGTACTAGCTGGTCAGGCAGCACTTGTACAAAGGAAGGTGCTTTTGTATGCTGGCATTCTCATGTATAGAAAAGCCTGACTGCCACTGAACGCTGGTCCCATACTGCAGTGGAATAATATCTTGCCATGAGGACATGGATCTGCATTCAAGTGCTGAAGCAGATACCTATTGCAGATATTTTAAACTAATAAACCTGATCAGGTATTTCTCCATGAAATTCTCTGAATCTGGAGTCAAGCAGAAAACTATAATCTTTGTTACTAGTCCATGAAACACAATTTTTCTCTGCTAGTAAAAATCATGTATCTCCCAAATCTGTTGGGATGGGTTGCACAGAACTTTAAATGTAGGAGTTAACTTTGCACTGTAACTGTAGTAGTTTCTTAAATAAATGCTTTAACTTTAAGATGCCTAGTAATTCCTGCTGCCTTGGTGTAAGTTATTAATAAAGCAGCTACACAACTGAATTGTTCAGTATGCTAAATGTTAGTATACTCTAAACATAGACTAATAGAGGTACCAGAGATATTTAAGTATTTGAATTCAACAATAGTTGAAAACTCTATCCTAAAATCCTCAAACTAATTTGATTTGGAGTAAATAAATTTCTTTCTAGACTTTAGTCAAAGCAATTATATTCAGCTAGATGTCGTATTAAAACATGACATTTATCATAATTTAAGCACTGCAGAGTACTAAAGAACTTACTTATCTTTATTTTCATGCTTTCAGTTTGGTCAGGCTGACTTTGCATTCCCTAGTGTTTTCGTTCGTTGGAAGAAACATGTAGTTCAGACAAAAGAAGTGCTAACATGAATGGGAGCAAAGAAAATGTGTATCAAGGTTGATATGGTTTTTATTTACAAATCAGAAGTTTGTATCACATACCTCTTTTTTTCACATGGGTGCTCCTGATTGTGACAGAACATGAATTAATGTAAAGAATTTTTTCCTTCTTCACTGCTTACAACTTTTCTTTGTGCTCCACTTTCCGGTACCATGTGATTGTCATTTTTCTCTTATGATAAGTCTAATCTGAATTATTAAAGTGGGCATTGCCTATGCATGCTTCTATTGCTGTATAAAACTGTATTAAGACAGCTGCTCAGACTTTGCAAATGCTTGGCTGTGCATCACCTTACATCTAGGGTGGTCAGTTTTGACTTCTGGTATTCTGCAAGCTCCTCTCTAGGATTTGAAATGTCTAATGGAAGACTCCCCAGGCCTCCTAAGATTTTAGTTATTTTCCAACAAATACAGGACACTGGAAATCTGTGTTTGATGGAGACGCAATTAATTTTACAAAAGTAGTTAGACTGCATTGGAATGTGTTACCAGGATGATCAATACAAAAAATATTGCTACCGTATAACAACTTGCCAGTGTATTTCACCCACGCAGAACCAAACATAATCCAGTCCATTGCTTTCCCCTGCCCTTAGTACCAATCATCAGATAGAAATCTAGGGGAGTTGAACATCTCTGTGATTTCCCAGGCCACCTCTTCCATTATCGTCTTGCTATTAAGCTGCTTAAAAATTCTGATTTCTTCATCTGCATGTACATTGGAAACGCATTAGCTTTTTCTGTATTGCTCCTGTTGCATTGATGTCAAAGGATAAAAAGCCTCATTTAGCTTGCCCTTTTTGTTCATTTTCTAATGTGAGCTAAGTAAAAAATGTTAAGATTCTTTCCATTACTTACTTTTTAAAGAGAGTTCATTTTTTTTAAGGGATTAATATGCAGAACAACATATGCTTTAATGTGCATTCTCATGTTAAGAGAGAAGTTAGTAATTTTAATGCTTTCCTCCTCCCAATATTACTGCTGCAACATGAGAGCTCAAATGTAGGACTTGCTCAAGTGTAGACAGAGCTGGCTAACATACAGCAGTTGTAGCAAGAACTCCTTTACCCACATGACTTTAGATTCAGACAGTGAGAAAGTCCTCTTCTCCCTCCCAAATCTTTATGACAGGGATGGAAGGAAAAGTCACGTTGTGGCAGCGTGTGAAATATTCAGAGGAGTGACACGAACATCTATGTGGAAGAATGCTTCTGACTAGGGACTGGTGGTGGTGAGGTTGGAACAGAGCCAGACAGTACATGGATTTCAGCCTTCATCAGGATTTTGAAGGGTCTGAAACCTCAATACGCCATGTTCCGGAGCTCCCTCTGGAACCATTACTTTCCTGTATGAGCTGAATAATGAGTACCGATCCAGTCATAGGTCAACCTCTAACTGCATATGAGTGATGGATACTAGACTGCAAAAAACATCTTCCCTTAACACTTGTAAGTGTTCACATTGTGGTCTCCAGGTTTGGTACATCTCTCCTAGAAGCTGCTGATGTTAGCGTAAATCTAATGTTAAGTGTGGCACAGAATTGCCGTTGTGTTACTAATATAAACAGCTCTACTGACAACCTATTATGGTAACCTAAGCGTCCGCTCTTGAGGAAAGGCAGATCTTCCTTCTCCTTTCACAGACTTAGCAGCTATTGAAGAAAAACAAAGTTAAGAAATGAGACATTACTCAGCTGAATAAGCATCTTCATAATTCAGCAAGGCAGTCCCTTACGGGAGTTATCTAGGAGTACTTGCTTCATTTAGCTGTCCATCTGCTTAAGGAATATGAGAGAAAAATACAATGTGATCTTTAGAGTTTTTGCATCTATAGCTCCATTAACTTCAGTTGAGTCATAACTGTTTGAACAGGAAACAAGCTTTGCTTGTGGAGACATTCATGGCAACTGGCTGTGTTTAGTTCTTCAGGGCTTACCATATTTGAGATTCCTCCTGACCTACGCCAGTAAGAACAGGGAAGGATTAAGACCTGGTTTCCCCAACGCCTCAACCTTTTTTTTTTTTTTTTTTTGCTTGGGGGCCCTTAGCCTGTTTTGAAGAATAATGTGTTTGAATCAGCTTACAAAAGCTGTTGCAAACCCACAGGTTTCTTCCACGTCATCCTCTTTTTCTTTTTCCCCACTATTGAAATGTTTTATCAAAAGAAAGTCCTTTTACCTTCATATCATAAGATTGCCCCTGTCTAGCTTCCTCAGAAGCAAGTTGAAGCCTGAGACCTGGTGAAGGCAATGGAGTTAGGGTTTCACCCCAATTTTTAGAGGTGTTGACCACTCTCAGATCTCGTTTCTTTTGATAGTGGGTTGTGAAGTGTCAATGAAGAATCTAGGTCAAAGACTATTAGAAACTCCAGGGATTCTAGGACAACAGAGAATGTGCTCTAAACTACTGAAAATGTTTTTTTTCAAACCAATGTTCTAAAATATGTGGATAAAACTCTTTTTTTTCCTCCTAGTAAGAGGTGAAACACAGAAAGATTAAACTGGAGTTTTATAACAGTGAGCTCATGTACCTTTTGTCCTGCAGAAGGTTGCAGAGACCATGATATGAGAGTACTTTGATCCAAACAAGTATCTAAGCACACACAGCTTTCTGTTCACTTCAGCTGCAATGTGGGTCCTCTGGCCAGGGAGGGTGGGATGACTTCTATCTCTTGGCCATCAAATTCCCACCTGTAGAAGGCTTTCTGCATCCAGGAGTCTTCTGCTGGCACCTGAATACAGAGCTGATGCCAGGCTGTGTTATACGTAGCCCAATAAATAGAATTCAGAGCTCAAAATGATGTGAGCACTGATAACACAGGAATATTATTTGGCAAAACTAAGGTTGCATATTTTATGTTCCCTCTGTGTCTGTGGTTTCCTAGCTGGCTGGATCTGCTTTCTCCCTGTTAGATTCTGTGGCTGTAGAATTATTGACTTTCCTGTTTCTTGTTACAGATGATGCCCTGAGGGTATTAAGGTCTTGTTTGATTGTGGAGCTAAAATATAAAGCTTCAAATTCCCTTCTCTGTTGTACCTAACTAAGGAATCTCATTAACCCTCTCTATGAATAGATTGAGGGAATGTCTCCTTTCTGCAGGCTGCTAATAGGTTTTCTGGTAGAACAGCACACTCATCTGACCCCTGATATTAAGTGCTGTGTTAAATGGATTCTACCAGTTCATGGCAGTGACACCGTTTTTTGTCCATTCTTTCTAAGAAACTTCTCTGAACTTAAACCTAGTTCTTTATGGCTGATTTTTCTCTTTTCTCTCCGTACTTCTGGAGCTCTGCCACTTCAAAAGCTGGGAAAACATTTGCCTAATCTCACAGAAATTTCTAGGACTGAAATTGCAAGAGATCTGTTGGGGGGTGGTGGTGATGGGGAGATAAAACTCTGGGTTAGTTCCATCAGCTGACTATGCAGAGACAACTGGACAAACAAATTTGGCATGATGCTGGTCATAATTTCTCCTGCACGTTATCTCTGTACCACAGAAATTCTATAAGGGCATATGCAAGAGAATGGTCTGGATTAACTGCTGACTCGTGTGTTTAGAAAGCTATCCATTGTTTCATCTGCCAGAAAAGCAATGATTTGATAGTTTCTTATATTCAGCTGTGCTATGTGGGGGCTGCTGAAGAAAATCTGGACAGCAATAAATCGGTAAAGGATGTGCTGCTGAGACTGGTGCAGGAATATTTCCCAGCTTCTGCAGGGAGCCAGCTCCAACCCAGCAGGGTGAATCCATTCCTGCTCAGTACTAGCCTTCTAGCGGAGTCTGCCTTCAGCAATCCCCAGGGGTTTCTACCCCCTGGGGTCCCCAGTGCTGAGGTCAGATGGGGCGTGCAGGGCCAAGCACTCTTCGTTCGGCAGTGTGCATGTGCCTAAAATCCTTTCCGGAGCACCAGATGCTGGGTGCAGGTGCAGAGGCGGTGGCTGCGAGTGGATTCTCCTTTGGTCTGGCATGGTGGAAGCCAAAAGCCCAGCTGGGCTTATGCTTATTGCATGGTGCAGGAACAGTTGCTGTATGGCTTTGCTGCAACACCCAGAGCCGGTCACCAGGGACTGGGAGGTGCTTCATCAGGTGCTACATGGCAGAGGCTGCTGTCTCCTGATTCAAGTGAATATTTGGATGTGGGTAAGGAGGCATAGTAGGTAAGACAGTTTTCAGAAGGGCTGCTAAGTAGGCAGGAGAGGATGGGCAGACTACCAGAAGGAAAGAGGAGCTGCAAACACCCCACGTAGTTAAAATACCTCATCTGTACTGGAATCAGAGCATGGAAATGTCAGAAGATACCTGTGAATGTCTGTTTGTTAAATGGAAACGTCTGTGGCTGAATGCTTACCCTAAGCTGTAAGAAGTCAAGTATGCCATCAGGATTTGTGTAATAAGAAGGACATGCTGTTTGTCTGGACTGTCCGTTAGCAGATGGAGAACTGATTCCAGTGAAGTTGGCTTTAAATAATGAAACTGAAAGCAAAAAGGATGGAAGAAAAAACAAATAGATTTAACATAAGAGCAAGAAAGTGAGCAAACTTATGTAGCAGAAGAGCACGAGGAGAAATTATTTTAATTTCCTGTTCCCCACTGGAGAAGAGGAGTTGATATATTTACAAATGGGCTGTTTGAGCTACCTGGCGTTATTGAAGCCTGCTGAGAAGACTCACATGTTTGGATGTTATAAAAATGGTTATATTCTACTAGGCAGAACAGACTGAACGAAACAGCAGGCAAGAGTCACTGCCAGCTGGTAGCAAATGTGGAGCACTTGCTGATTCATATTTATCTAACAAAGCATGAGATGGGGTTGTCTGCTGCAGACCACCATAATACCTGCAGTAGTGTTTGAAGAAGTCCCCTGCTGCCAATATTTCTAGTTCAAATCCCTGCCCACGCTGGCCCTCCTATGTTTACTCTTCCCTGGGCCCTCATACTTACCAGCCCTTTCATCATTCCCACTAATGGCTGTAGGTAACAGTTAGGATGATTCATGTGCATCACACCTCAAGGAGAATATGCTATAAAGCGGAAGGACTGTTTTCCAATCAATGATGATAAGCAAGAATCAATCTCGTACCATAGCCTGCATATATCACAGAAAGGGACATATATTGAGCAATGCTCATGGCCTGAACAACATGCTGGCATACTAATTTTCGTGATTTTTTTTCCAAAGACACATTAATTCGGACAACACAAGGTCCATATGCACAGAACTGGACAGACACTGCAAAATTTTCACACAAATTTAGGAAGAACTCTCTTAGCTCGTGCTCATCCATTTGTGTTGTTATTCCTATTCCTCACAAAATCCTGAGTGGCCAAGTCTACTCCTTCCAGTAGGTTTGCATATGTTGTTCATAGCAGCTTGCAGAACTAGTTCCTCAAAGTAAGGTTTAAATTTGCATAACTGTAAGTGCCAGCAATGATATTGGAGAAACAATGGCACATGACTTAGGCAATTAACCAAGCATCTGGGAATATAAAAATACCCGAGGGACCCTTTCATTGAGCTGAATGAGGGAAAAAAAAGTCACCTTAGCTATCAGAGTCAAGCAGTAAGTGATTATATTTAAGTGAAATATCAAGACCGGCATTAGGATAAAATTGTTCCCCTGCGGCCTTTAAATCTATGGGCTTTAAATCATTTTCTCTCATCCATTGAGCTACTCTGAGACACATAACCTGTGCAAAGTCCTCTTAAACTATCAGGAAATATCAGTGTAATCTTTTCTTAGTCATCCTGTCTATTTACCATGCATAAAACAAGCATGGCATGGCAGGGAGGATACCAGGGTAGCTGCGTGGCTTCTGGACCAGAGCTGACTTGCAGGAGAATGGTCTTTTATTTACAGAGGTTTGGTTCTGTTTGTACCTGCCTATTTTTTCCTGGTACAACAAGGTAAAGCTAGAAATGGTCTTGTTAAATAGCTGTTCTGTAGTTAGATTTTCCTTCTGTTGCCTAGAAATTACTTTTATTTTAGGAAATGCTGTATGCTGGGGAGGAAAAAAAAAAAAAACAATAAAGAAGATACACCTTTAACAAGAAAATCTCTGCAAAGCAACACCTTTAGCTGTCTCTCCAACCTCATAGACACAGAACACAGGCACCAGATCTGCTTTTATTCTAACCAAACAAAACACTCAGATATAATGGTTTTTGTCTTTAAACCACCCATATGCATTTGTAAACTACACTAATGGGTTATGCACATTATTTTTGCCGGCTAACTTCACACGTGCCTCACACTTCCACTATAGTACTATTGAACTTCCAAAAATTCTTAGTTTAGCCTTGCAAGAATTCTAGAAAACCCAGGCTTACTTCACTAGTGTATTAAAGCTGAAGCATCCTAATCACCTAATTTACAAATATCTCAAACCTGGCATATTGATGCACCAAAAGGTTAATTGCTCTTCTTACTCAATTAGTAGGAACCCTATGCTCTTTATTATATAAAAGTAAGCCATTATCACTTACTACATTTTTAAATCTGAGGTTTAATAATGACAAAACTTTCATCTCAAACCTGCAAAACCTTAATTGGTTCTATCTGAATACCTGTTTCTTCACAAAACCTGAAATCTCAGTATCTTGTCCATACGTATTTGCTCTGCGATTCCAAAATGGTATTCTTAAGTAGACTTTATGTAAATTTTGTAGGTGTCCTGTTAGGCTTTTTTTGTTAAGCTTTCATATTTCTACAAATTCCATCTTTCTACAGCTGCCAGTTTAGCTGACTGCTTATAGGCAATTTTTGCCCTGTAGGTCAAAGACAGAGATTCTGAAAGATGCTTTTCTAGCATGTCAGACTCTTTTTTCTAGAATTGAGGTGTTTCATAGAACACGTGTTGTTTTTTTTTTTAAGCTTATCTTAGTGTGATTACTCAAATGTATTTTGACCAGATCAAAGGCAGTATTTTATTGGAACAGTGTTTGTTTATTTATTGGAACACAGCCTTATAAATTTTTGTTTTGAAATGGCCTTTCAGTGGAAAAGTATTCTATATTTAAAAAAAAAAAGTCAAAATTGATATAAAACTTAACTGAAACAATTTTTGAGAAGCTTCTCTCTTCAGAAAATTTCAGAATTATTCTTGTGTTTCTTTTTTGAAGAAATCTACAGAACAAGCTTGGAAATTAAAACTTTCCTCAAATAAAAATCCAATTTCCTTTTCAGATTTAGTCAAACCCAGTAAGTTGGCAGGTTTCAACCTGTGATCTGCAGGTTGCAGTGAGATGTATGGATTACCTCTAAGGGGTCTGTGAGAAAAAACTAATAAAATTAGGGCTATTATTGGCAGACTGAAATTCATTATACTAGTGTCTCTTCCTCAGCTGGAAAGCTCTAAGGTTTGCAAATTGAAAACACAGTAGTTTTCAACCTCTTAAGTCAATGATTCCTGATGATATCTTCCTATACACATTAGTAGATGCTTGAACAAATAATTTATAGGTAAATGCTGGTTGTTGTTGAGCGTCTTCAATGCTGCACGCTTACTGCTATCAGTATCTGCTTTTTGTCATTGTTTGTTTGGTGTTCAGAGGATTTATGTCAGTTCAAATCATCCTGCGATAGCTGATAATGTTTCTGTTTAAGTAGGTTAACTTGTCTAAATAATGAAATACTTGTAGATCCTCTGACCCAAACTCGGTTGAACACAGATGGGCTTCGTCTGTGACGAAAGAAGGAATCAATAGGATATTCCAGCCTGAATAAGTCAGTGAGTCAGTTTTCATCATCCTTATGCTACATCTGTCTGGTCTTTATCACTTCTGAAATAACAGTATGCTCATTTCATATCCTAAAGAGAAGAAACATTTTCCTGGTCTACCTCCTTAGCGAAGGTCATGCTGTTGTGCTGTCTTAATGACCTCCAAGTGTTAACAGGTTGGAGACATTACCAAAATAGCTGTCACTTTATGTAGTAGTTCACTGCACATTATGTGTGCATTATTATTTGAGTTCGCTGTTTGGGGAAAGGAAGGAAAGTACAGAATTGTCAAATCCAAATTCATTATAATTCTGAGAGATTAAAAAAAAAAAAAACTTCACACAGGAGAACTGCTGCGAGGGGATGGGATCTGGTCGGGAGAGCTCAGCTGGCAGCAGCCTCAGAGTGGAACAAAATGTGTGTGTATGTGTTCTGGTTTGTCTCACAACAAATATTCACGGCAACTGTTCCTCTGCAGGGAATGGCCCTGTGAAGTTACTGCGCAGGTAGGGAGTTCCTGCGTGGTGGCATTCCTGCTGCATGGGTTTCCCATCTATTCTGCCAGGCAAACCAGGTGCGAACTACGCTGTGTTAAAGAAAAGGCAGATCTCTGATCTTTTGCCAAGCTAGCAGAATGGGTTGCAGGCTCTGAAAAGCAAGTTCTCCATCACTATATTTTTCCACACCCCACTGAGAATGGGTAGACTCTTTTCACTCTCCAATACTTAAATAGGAGCCCTCATCCCCCTCAGACAGCTTTGGAGAGAAGTGCTTAGTTCTGTAGTTTCAGACCAACTTGTAGCGTGTATACCAGGCACTCTTCTTGACCTCAGTATTCTGTTTTAAAGGAGTGCCTCTAATGCTGCCTGAAGTGAATGTTCTTATGCCTTCTAATCTTCGCCATCATTTTGCTTGAGCAACTTATCCCTGCAGCCAGCCTACACTCCCCTTGAAACAAAAGAGAAAATTTCCAGAAAGGTTTGATTCCCTGTCGCTCCCCAAACTGGAAATATTTTAGGGTTTTTTCCCTGCTGTTGTAGGTTCAAAGACAAGTGATGTAAATTGGAACTGATCAGAAGCAACTAGAATCTCAGTCAGGACTAGGACTAGCCTTGAGAATCAAGTAAGTAAACCTTCCTGAAACTGGAGAGAATGAAACCCTGCATCTTCACCTTTGACTTTTCCAAGTATCTAGTTATGTCAAACAAACAAAAAAAAATTATAGTCATCTGGCCTTCCCAAGCATTTTTTTCATCTGAGATTCTCAGAGCATTTCTCAGGAAAGAGTCTTCTCCCTGCTTCTCTAAGGTCCCCCACACCCAGCTGTAAACATGATGGCATGACTTCTGTGCTTATTTCATGAGTGTTCCGACTAGACAAATGCTGTATTTGGCAGATGTACCTCCAGGACTCAATGCATTTATTTGCATGCTTAATCTATAGCAATCAGCAAATGCAATCTAGCAGCGCTGCTTCTGATGGTTTCTACTAGCCGCCTCTAGGAAGCAAAGGACAACATCCACCTTGTCGTTGCAGTGGACTTTCAGGAGGAAGGCTGCTTTCAGAGGCACGCCAACACGCTGGTGCTCTGCGCTGTTCTGGTGACTCTTCTCCTTGCCCCTCAGGGTATTTGTATTGCTGTGCCTAACCTGGCTGTCCCAATATTTTTCTGAAGTAATTTCAAAAGTAGTTGAGTTTCTACAATACAGTTCATAAGCAAATTCTCTTTCATGTCTATTGTATGGAGTCTTGCTATTATCCCATAACATTTTATTTATATATTTCATGTGCTGTTTCTAAAGGGCTGTCAAACAACTGCCAATTATTTATTCATATCAGGTGGAGCAGATGTAGCGGAACTGCCATATCGAAAGTTAAAGAGCACTACCTAAAACTTTGTAGGCAAGAAATCATTCAAATTTTAATAACCTTACTTTTTACCTGTGTTCTTTCCATTTCTAAGCTTTTTTTTTTCTTGGGTTGATTACCATACATGTTGCAGTAGGAGATTTTGTTTGAAAGTAGTTGAGTGAAAAATAAAGATTAATCTTGACTGAATTTTTAATCATGTTTGCAAATGGATTGCAGCAACCAAATGCCAGCTGGTGTGGAAATGCATTTATTAAGAACATACGGAATCCAAACTGAGCCACTTGGTAATTTTACCAGCTTAGCAAGCTCCTTATGACTTGTTCCACAAAATCATTCATTTGGTAAATGATGGGATTGGCTTTAAATAAATTAAACCAGCACTGGGGAAACTTTTTATATAGCACTGTGTGATGATGCATGGGGAAAAGAACTGGGGAGGGGAGAGTGGGCAACACTACTGGGAGACTGGGGAGGCTGTGTTCAATCACTGCTCTTTCGTAGGCTTTCTGTGGTAGCAAACTCCTTACTCCTATGCTGCAGCTTATTTTTCTGTAAAATGGTGGCACTGACAGATGTCACATGATGTTTGGATAACATCCTGATGGAGGACCCAAAGCTGGTGTAAAAATGTATTTTGAAAGGACTAAATGAAGTAGCACATAGCTGGGTTGATGCATGTGGCATGAAGATCTGCTTTGTGGCAGACCTTCAGATCCCTCACTGTAAGTTGGCATGCCCAGTGTTCCCAAAGGTCCAGGGGACAGATTTGTCTCCTGCCTGTCATCCCTCCTAGCAGCAACTGCTGGCTACCTTATTGCCTCTCTTGTTGCACTGTTTCTAATGCTAGTCTTTGGGTACATAGAATGCTGTTGATTCACCTCAACCATTACTGCCTGCCCAGTTTTACTTCTGTTAATCATTTTTTTTAGCACAAAGGCCCCAAGCCCTTCCCACATGGTGGAACCCATGTGAACAATCGGTAGAAGCATGGTCTCAAGGATTTTCTTTTGGGGCATATTAACTTTCAGTTATGTTATTAAATCCTTTTCTATAGAAGAGCTAAGGGTTTTTAGAATTCTTAAGGATAATGTTGGTCAGATGCTGTACCTGCTGAAATTAGTATGATGGTGATTAGTAATTCAAAGGAAGCTCAGTATTTTTATTAACAAATCTTACTTCTAAACTTTGATTCATTGTAGTCTGCTCAAATCAGGATATACCATCAACCTGCAACTTCAATCTATGTTTTCTCAAACATTGATATCTTGGGTAAAATGTCTGAGTCCACTTTCTGTGGTTTCCTACAAGCTGAATCCAGCTGACTGAAGCTGACAAATTTGAAGCTCATTTTCATTGCTCCATCCTTACTTACAAGGTTAGAAACTGCCTGCGTCAGGAAAAAAAAAAAAAAAAAACTTTTCCTATAGCAGTTTATATTTTCTGAACCGTGTGGGACTGGCCATTATCAGATCAGAGTGATGAACCACATAGACTAGTCTGTGATGAGAAGTCCCGTACTCCGTATTTCAGCATTTCCAAAGAGCACGTAGGTTGGGATTGGTTTTTTCATTTGTTTTATTTTTATTTTTTTTCCTACCTTCCACTTGCTTCCCAGCCCAAAGAAAATATTTGGGGGATCTTTTCTGTTTTCATTTTTTAAACTACCATGTAACTTTGCAGTGTTCATCACTTTCCCTCTGTTATTGTTGTAGGCAGTGTTAAGATCCTAGCTGATTGAGTTTATTGATTTTTGAGTGATCTCCTGAGTGTTATTTCACATTCATGTTCTGTCAGCATTGCTTAGAGAGCCTGTGTTAGACAATTTTGTATTTATTATACATGAAACTACTGTTCTGCAGGCTTCCAATTTCAAGGCAGGCACTGAGTGGATGGAGGAACACAAGGGACAATATGCACAATGTCTCTACAAACCACTTTTTATTTGAAGAGTTTAGAAATTAAAAATATATATATACAAGTAAGAAAATCTGGAAAAGTATATTCAGGGTAGATTTATATCTTATTTTTTACAGTAACTAAGTCGTACCTGAGAGCACAGCCACATATGGGTGTGGAGGACACTACTTACTGTCTATTCCAGCTGCCTGCTGGAGATAACAGCTTTGCAGAGAAAACAAAGGTCAAAATATGATTGAGTATGCTCAGGGTAAAGTCAGCAACTTTTTATGTGCTCTGTCAAACAGCTTTTTGATGATACTTATCTATTTCTTAATGGTGCTACTGCAATTTAATAAAATGAATTTTTTTGAGCTACCTATTTGGAAGAAACTTGCAGCTAAGTAAATCTTTTCCTTTTTTTTTTTTGGGCTCCTTTTTTGGAAAAACCTTTCTATTAATAAATCTTTTTCTTTTTTTTTTTTTTTTTTTTTTCCCTTCCCTGGAGAGAGCGTAATCCTGAATTCAAGTGGCAAATAATAGAGGAGTAAGTTATGTGCACAAAATGTTTTCCATCTTGGTGAAATACAAATAGGGGACAGCAAAGTGGAGATGCATGAAAAGAGCAAAGAGGAGCGTGTGGAGTAAGTCACTAAGTCATACCTGAAACTGAGCAAAAGATCATGGGAGGGAGAAGAACAGAACCTGCTGTCCTGAATTCTTTGTGTAGGCTGCTCTTTTCCATTAAAACCTCTCATGATTTGTTACACGTAACAAATTGTTTTTATTTCACCAAGAACAATACTTTCTAATTAATGTTGGCATTTGAACTCATTTCTGAACTACATGCTAACTCCAAAAACCTGCAGAGAGCCTTGACCTGCTTTGTTCCTCTCCGAAGCTCAGCAATAACACTTTATGAAGACACATTCAGAAGTGTCATTGTGATTTTCAAGGCTAGCCATCTTTCTTATGCCCCTAGAGCAATGGTACAGCTTACTGGCATGCCTTTCCCTCTCCACTCTGAGCTATTTTAGGCAACAGACGGTTAATCCTGTTTTAGAGCACAACCCCCTAAAAGGGCTTGCCCTGAGTTTTAATGGTGCACTGAGAGGATGCTCTTACAACGTAGTGATCAAAGTGTCTTAAAAACAACTCAGAAATATGTTACGCATAATGTTACTACTACTTTTCCACAGACCTTGACATTAATGAAAGTCAATGAATTCCAGACAATCTTGTGTCTACCAGCATGAAGTGCGCTAAGTTTTTCCCATTGGATCATCTCATAAAGCAAGTTTATGAAATGCCAGGAATTCACAAATCCGTTTGAAATCAATGGAATACAACTCTGTTTTTTTTTTTTTTTTTAAAGAAAGAATAAAAAAGCCAGTTTTAATTCTTAACTTCATGCATAGTTTGCATGTTTTTCAGTACAGCTCTTGGGGATATGAGATAGGTTTATACTATTCAGCAATTGCCCATCCTGGACTCCTTAGAGAGCTTATGCCATTCGTTTTCCTGTTGCTCAGTTGATGATAATGGTCAGCAGAAGCAGTCTTTCACAGGGAGAGGAATGAGGAGTAGTCTTAGACCTCTAGCAAAATACTCTACCAGGGAAAAACTCAGATTACCACACCTAAATGAGAAGAGAGCAATCACAGAAATTTTTTAAAGTTCCTCACATATCAAGTATTTTTCCTTTTTTTCCTTCTTCTCAAGTACTTTTTTCATGCTTATCGTAGGCTGTGAATGTAGTGTCTCACATGATGTAAACAACAGTTAACCAACCAAAAGCCACATCTATCTTATCTGTTATTAACTTTCAACTTTCCCATCTGCCATCAAACTGTGCTATGGATCCTGGATATGTCAGTCCAATTTGTCAGCAGCTTCCCTCTATATCTCTTAGTCACTCAGTCCAATCTCAACTTGGTATTTTTTGTTCTTACGCAATATTTTTCTTATATTCTTCTGTGAAACAGCATATGTTTCTGCTCTGACTTCTTTTTCTTACTGTGGCTGTGTTGCAATTATTGATGTGTCAAATTTAGAAAGTTGGTTCAGGTTCCCCAGAGTTCAGAGGTTTCTCTGACTTAAGTGCTGTTGTGGTTTAACCCAGCAGGCAGCTACACACCACACAGCCGTTCGCTCACTCTCCCCCCCAACCCAGTGGGATGGGGGAGAGAATCGCGAAAAAGGAAAAAAAACACTGCTCTGCAGCAACTGAAAACATCACCATTATCTTCATCAAAAAATCCAAAACACAGCATTGTGTGAACCTCTACAAAGAGAATTTAACTCTATCCCAGCCAAAACCATGACAAGTGCAAACCAAAGCTGGTCCTCTAAGACTTGGCAAATTAGCTTGGAATATTTCAGATACCTTCTGATATCTTGTTTGATATTACATCCAGATTTTATGTCCTGCAAAGTTACCAGTCCCAAGTATGAGGGTGACCAATTGTGAATTAAGATAATGAGAGTTTGGGCCAATTTCCCCATGTTGAAATACTAACGGGCTTTCCCCCTGATATAAATGGAACTATTTGCAGGAGAAAGACTCCTGCTTGTCTTCTACGATACTTTGCACAGACTACAAGGGTAGGCCTCAAATACTTCTGCCAGCAGACAATGCAAATATTTCCTTATAACATATTTAACCAAATTGACAGTTTTTTTAAATGAAGATTCATTATGTTTAATGGCACTTATGTCTTTTTTTTATTGATGCTCACCAACTATAGAAGAGCATCTCCTCGCTCTTCTGTGAAGCTCATGGGCAAACATGCTTTGTCTGTCTGTCCTGTGTTATCAGTCCTTTCCCATATTTTCACACATTTGTCAATTTGTGCTGTCCACGCAAGAGAATGGCTTCAGCATCTCACTTTCCCCTTTCAGCTTATCAAACTCTTGAAGCAAGACCACATCTATTTCTAGCACTTTTTCCCTTCCTGTCATTTGAGATCCTTCTTCCGCTGTATCATTTCAGCTTTTCTTTTGAGGACCCTTTCTGTTGGCTTTGTTAACCCTCAACTTTCTCAGAGTGAACACCCTTAAAGTTGGTTGTCCATTGCCACATGTCACAGGGGAATATGACCATCCACTTATACAGCCATAGTTTTTATATGTACCGGTTTTGTTTCTAGTATCATTCCTTCATTTTATGCATGCTGATTGTTTAACTCAATTTAATTTTCATTGGCAATTGTTGAATCTTAGTGTGTTTTATTAACTCCTAATAATATTTGGTAACTTTTTTTAAAAAAAAGTAATGATTGGAAATCTTCGGTTTAATATATTTGTGTAATGTTAAATTATGAGGCTGGGCCAATTTATCGTGATTTGAGGCAGCCTAGCCATTTCTGCTATTTTAATTGATTTCTTTTTCTTGTTACTGAGTGAAGGTTAAAATAACATTTCAAGATGATAGAGGTGAATCACCTACAAAAACACAATGGGAGGTGATTGTAAGTATGCAGTATGATAAAAGACCCACAGTACTGCTATTGTATGACAAGCTATTACAATAGACGTGAATGAGGTCAAAGGCAGAAAAAAAAATGATTAAGATGTATTGCCACAGAAACAGGAAATCTTTTGGGAAACATGCAGTCTTGAACTAAATGCCAATAAATGTAACAAGAAGTAGACAAGATATGTGTTAGAAAGATGAACAAGGGGGATTGTTCAAAAGGCTCAGGAGGTACGTGAAGAGTGTTCAGGAGAAGAAGATTCTTGCGACAGTATGGTAGACCTTTATCCAGCAGTATAACAGGCAATAATATTCATCAAAACACGTACTGCAACTAGAAAAAGCTTTTTTCTCCTCTATCAGGGAACAGAAAATACCAGTCTCAATTCTGATTGTCAAAATCAAAAGCTAACGCTTACTAGTATCCATACCTTTCCTTCTGTCATGAGGGACTCTTGCACCATTTCCTCGTGCCTTCTTTGGTTTGTTTTGCCATGGGATAAATGATGCTTGAAGGAATTGAGGTAGTAAAGGGCAAGGAGTCAAGAGACTAGTGGTATCTATGGCTATGTTGCTGAGGATGATTTTTTTTCTTTCTATTTCACAATGTGTTGAATGTAGTGACATGGCTCTAAGCAAAAGCAGAAAATTGTGCAAATTCCCAGTAATCTGAAAAACAGGTCATTCAGTTTTATATTTAGAGTGACAGTTGAAATAAATGATAATGAGCATAACATCAAATGGACATTAACCTCCCAACTTCACCAAAATGCTGCTTTAAAATACCCGTGCTTTGCTCTGTTTCTGTCTGATATTCAGGAAGAAGGGGGAAATTTGGGATGACTTCCATAAATCGTGCCAGGAGAAAAAAAATCTTAAAAATAAATAAATAAATAAATAACTCCCTGCCAGTAAATTTACAAATAGTTAATGGTTATATTTTCATTAAGTCCGTGGTGAGAAACCTGCTGCGTCTACTGTAGTTCTACTGTGAGAGAGTCAAAGGGCCAGAATTTCTTCTTCTGAAGGGGAAGAGTTAACCATGAAGACAGGCCCTTGTGCACAGCCTTTTTGTCCTTGAACAACCTCTCATTTATTCCAAGCTCAGAGGAGTCTCAGCTTCATGCGTTAAATAATCTAAGTTCTCCAGGCTCTGCATTCATCTTTCTATGCCTTTTGTTGGCATTAATCTAGTTGGAAGCATTTGTTTCTAACAATTAACTAGCATGTAAGATTGAGTGCATGTTTGATATCCAGGGTGTGAAAGGGGTCAAGACACAGGCTCTGTAAAGCAAGTTATATTTTTTGTACTTTAGATCCTTCTTACTCAAACTGATATCACTGGAGAACTACAGTAAAGATGATAACAGCACAGTAAGTTCCTTGCTTGTGTCTATTCTCTCATTTGCTGTCTTTAATATTATACCAAGACTGTAAAGTCTCAGGCGTATATCTCTGTCATACTAGCAGAATCACTATGACAAAACAAATATAGCCTTTAAATGCTGCTCAATGAAGTTGAAATCACAGTATTAATACTAAATATCTTTCCTGGTAACTCATCAAGTCCATAGACAGCAAGGAGTTACAAACACGTCCTCTTTGCTGGGCTTAGTCTTGTTAATGAAATGATGAGCAAAAATACAACAACATTCAGCTCCAACCTTCTCCCCAATTCTCCTTATGATTCTTATTCCAACTGCTACATGCACTACATCAGCTTCTGTAAGATGGGATAATCGCCCGCTGGTATCATGCCATACCTTCCCATCACCTTGGACATAACCACTGGCCTAGGATATTTCAGAGAGACACTGCTAGTTATTGCAAAAACAATTACCTACCTGAACTGCTAGTGTACCTCTAACTGTGGTGAACCACCTGTAAATGAAAGCTGTATCAATTTTTATTGTTGGAGTTCAGCAATTTTAAGTATCTGTTCTTTGATTTTGTGCTTAAGTCTTGTAGATAGAGAAGAAATCACTGCTTTTCAGATCAACTTATAAACTGGAGAAACAATTGTAAGAAGTGCACAAGAAGTAATTGTGAATAGTTTCACTACCATGTAATTGTATTTGGAATTCCCATACGGAAAAAAAAAATAGGTTTTAAAGTCTTTGGCCATTCACAGCGTCTTTAATTTGTGGCATTTTCAGTGCATTTGATCTACAACTGTATCAGAATGTAATGCTGATCTGTCAGAGATCAGAATTTAAGGAGGTAATTATAACTGCAATCAGTAGTCTCTAACTTCTTGAAATGGATCTGTAGGACTGCCCCATTTGTATCCCTGTGCTCCTGTAGTGCACGAACTCAGCCCTGCTAACAGTGTTTAACTCTGGGGAGCTCTTTGGAATATTACTAGTTCCTATCCAAGGGGCTTTTGACTTTCCCTTGGTTGAGGGAAATGTAGGTACGGCAAATAAATTCCTGCACTCTAAGAATATTTTCTTTTAGACTTGGTATTCTTTCTTTAAAAGTAAAACCAACTAGGCATTTTAATTCAATGGCGCTGCTGTATTTTTATGTGAACCTAGTGAACAGATGAAAATCCTTGCATGGCCATATTTAATGAGGCTTTCTCTCCATTTCTTTCAAACAGCTGTAATACTGCTGACTTTATTTTTTTCTGTGCTCTTATGTAAACGGGATGTAGCATTTAAAATTTGTATTATTCTTTCATTCTGGCGGTTGTTTTCTCTGCACTCTTTTTATTATTTTTAAGCCATTGAACTCTCAGTCCTATGAATACTAGAATTGCAAGAAGGCCAAGTGAAATGAGAGCACTGCTTTGCCATCAGCAGTGATGAGGGTGAGTATTTTCACAGGTACTGGATTCATGGCACAAAGTCAATAACAAAGCAATATTTATAGAACTTGGAGATGATTGTAAACGTACTTCAGAAAAAAAAAATCTCTTCAGCAGCACTGAAAATGCAATAATCAGTGATCACAAGTGCTTGAGTTTTTCTTTCTGTTCTTACAGCCAGGCTTTCTTACAGTACTGTTCTTGCTGTTTTCATTTTTATATTAATGTAATTTTGCTGCAAACAATTAACATAGCAGGAAACAGAATAATCAGGCTTGTTGGTAAGATGCAGGCTCCAACAGTTAGTGTTGAATACAAGTCTCAGGTTAGCTCTGAACCTTTGAAATACTATCTGTGGTGTATGTTTAGTGCCTTGGCATCTTATACATTTTTTAGAATTAAGTTATTCTAGTAAAAGATGATCTGTCTGATCTTTGGGGCTACAAAAACTTCTGCTTTGTTTGTTCAGTGTCTATTCTCACCCATCACCATAGCTTTAAGGTGGTGTGGTATCGGAATTAATATCTAGTTTAACTTGTGCTCTCTCGTAGAGAGCACAAGGGCTGGTTTGGCAGTGGGATATGAGGAGTCTTGTTACTAAGGCACCATGACTTAGCAGAGAAGGTGGAACACGGACTGGTTAGCTGCACACCAGAGCACCCAGCTAACTATTGTGGAGGAGAGAGTCAGGTACTGGCAAGTCAAATTAAATAAGAAATCATCTGAACTATGCATATATACTGTGATGCAAATATACATTTTTCCCCTATCTTCTCAAACAAGGTCAGTTAGTGATATATTTCAATGAAAAACAGTGAGGCTTTTGGAGACACTTCAAACATCCATGTAACAGCTAATGACTTCAAAATACACAACCAGCTTGGGGGACACATCCAGAAGTGTCAGCAAGAAGTCAAACAGAAAATAGTAAATTCATTTCAGATAAGATCCAGTTTATGGCAAAGGAGCCAAATATAGGGAGGACATAGCTTTATCATGAGGACTAAGACAGCTCTCAGGGGAGTTAAAACCAATATGAAACTCTCAAGGCCAGAAAGGCACTGTGGAAGGTGAGGGGGACAACTTGCTCCAGCGAAGCATACTGCCCTATTGAGGCAACTGCTAAGGTAGCCTGCAACTTCCTAATGGTCATGGGAGTGTGGCAAGTTATTGCATGAGATGAAGAAAATTCTCAGTATAATACCAGTACTTCTGCCCCAAGCAAAATTTTTGTAGGAGGACTATGTCTCGTACAGGGTACGGGTCTGCTTTCATACACACCATGAACTCTCTCAAGAGGACAAAGCAATGCCCATACTGAAAAGGGATGACTAACTGTCGGAATTGTCTCAAAGAAAATCTATCAGTAAACACATGTAGTACTGGTTGATGTGGTGTGTTAGCAAAAATACTATAAAGCGTGTTGCTTCTTTAAATCACACATATGTCCAAATCCAGCGTGCAACCAAACAGTAGAAAAGTCAGTAGCTATCTGCGCTGTAACTGCAGTCTGACAGCCATGCTGAGTCACAGGGAGGAGTAAGATACAGCTGTAATAAACATCTGAGATTGCACTATACAACTGGAGTAACAGGTCAATGGCATACTTTTTTATTAAAAGTATCACAGGAGCAGCAAATGCTACCTGTACTGAAAATAGTTAATCAGTCTACACCTTTCTTGTCTGAGACACAGATTGCATCCAGAAGCTTGTAAAGCCACTTCACAGTAAGATGATTGTAAGGTGTTTGTGACAACACAAGATTGAAATGCATGTGGCAATTTCCTACAGGTTCTGCTTGCAGGCAGTGGCTAAGAGAGAGGTAAGGATCAATATGGGACTTTATTTGAGGTGTTACTGGGTATGACAGGTTTAAGTATACAAACAGGTGATCTCTGTTGCAGTACTTCATAATTAATTATGTGTAAACAGAAGTCCTCCAAGGCTATCACATGAACAGACTTAGGTTTGGAATACTTACAGTTGGGACAGTATTTAAGGTATACAGAGAGTGAGTTCTGGTCTTAATTTTTTATCTTTGGTGCCTCCCTGGCTTACCGTTATCCACATGTCACAGCTGTTCTGAAGCATGAAGAAAGGGACTTCCTGAATCTCAGATTAGGACCCAAGCCACCAGGGAACACTGCAGAAACTGTGACATCTTCTGATACTGTCATGGTGCTTTATGGTGTGATTTTCTTGCAGGTTAAACCAATATAATTAATTGCATCATGTTTTGTGTTCAGACTTAACAAATTATCAGTTATCAAATGCTCACACTGCTCTGTCACATGGAAATTTTTAAACAACTCTCCCCATGCTGTGAGAGCTTTCTTCAAAATGGAACCTTCCTCATTTATCAAATTCTTATTTCTCAATATAGTTTCTTAGATCGCTATTTCACACATACTCTCTGTCTACATGTTATTTAATCTAGGTCATGAGGAATGGTAAATTCTTCTGTGCTTAGGTTCATTTTTTTCCTGTTTTATTATATAATTTATGAATTATAGTAGCTGGGACAGATCTTCCATGCTACAGACTCAATGTGATTGATGAGCTACTCAGCACCTATAAAACTTGCCTTATCGGTTGTTGTCAGAACCATTCTCATTTGCTATTTATCTTATTTCCTTAGCCCTGACCTTGAAAACTGTTCACAACTGTTGATTTGCATATGAGGTAAAATAATCCTGCCCATGGAAATACAACTACAGACACCAAGA
>VXAL01004518.1:100707-156025 GCA_013399475.1 Chauna torquata
TGTTTGGTTTTGATTCTTCAAGATACACTAAGTCTTTCTGTAGAAGACCTGAACTGTGCAGTTGTCTGTGTATAGATTCCTTTTTAAGTAGGATCGGTATGCATAGAATTAGTTTAATAATAAATATAATTCATCTACAAGAAAGCAGTAGCTTAGTTTAGCCCAATATTTTGACTCTGTCAGTGGCTGACTGTAGATGCTGAGAGGTGAGAGATGTATGAGATCATCACAACAGGTAGCAGTTCCTATTTAGCTTGGATATTACTTTGCTCTCCTCAGTAGAATGAAGCATGAAGAAATTTCTTGTATTTTGTNAGTGCTTGAAAATGCTTGCAATATGACAGGCAGACCTTCCTCCTTTCTCAGTCTTTTCATCTCCATCCCTGTCTTCTCAGCTAGTGAGTACTTGTTTCCTCTCTTTGTCACACCTGTTATCTTCCACCTCCAGCTCCGTTCTCAGTTGTTGGATTTCTTGTCATTGGGGTTGCGCATAGGGTGTACATGGGGTGTCAAGAGAGCTGCTGCCCTCCTGCTGGCAAGAGATTTTCTTTGCAGCCCACCTTGGAAGAAAGAGTGCTAGCAGGTGAAGGCTGAGAAATTGAGCTCATTTAATCAAAACCCAAGAAACGAATACTGGGAAATGGCTAGTGCAGGAGGTACATTGTTAACAGGGTTTGCAGTGCTTTTGCTTATTGCATGGGGAGGTACTCAAATATGAAAAAGAATAAGAAATACATTTTAGCTGTAATTTCACTTGCCATAGTGGAAGGAGATGGCTAACAGTAGTCTCTTCTCCTCTTTACTGGTTGTGTGATTGGGCTAAATCTGTCTAGCCCTTGCAGAGAAAACCTACAGAAAATCAAAAGGGATGAATAACAGAGAAAAATGATAAAGATCCCCAAGGACCTGCAGGCAAACCCAACAAAGCAGGTCGCATTCAGTATATAAACCTGCTGGTTTCTTTGAGGGGCACTGAAATCAAAACTGTCCACGTGACCAGGCTTCCTAGTTAGATCTTGGGTTGCCTTCAGTTTTGCTGGTTCTGCACCTACTTTAAAGCCTGTACTTAAAAGGTGTGAGAACTATGATTACAGTCAATAGTAGCTCAGTTAGAGTGGAAGGCAGCAAAGCTTTGGGTAGTTTTTCTTTATTTGTAGGACAAAATCCTCTACTAGCATAAATCACTGTAACTCTAATGATATACAAAAAGAAATTGATTTATACAGAGTAGGATCCAGTCTCATATCTTTTACAGTATGTCTGACACCCATATTAATACTGTGGAATCATCTTTCCTTTGCAATTTTAGAGGAAAACCCCTGAAAAACAGACAAAATTTCACAGGCAACAGATGAATGAATAAAGCATTAGTAGGTTAAAAAAAAAAAATACTAAATGTTTTGTTAAAAAAGCAATAACTCTATTGTGAATGGATTTGTAGTCTGTGAAGATGGTTCATATTTGGCAGTAGAGGTCAGAATGCTATCACATGGCAGTTCTCCCACCTGGGTGATCAGATTAAAAAGATGTTTTATGAGAAGTCCTTCTCTGTTACCAGACTCTTAAAGAAGGCTGCTGCTTCATAGTGCTTTGCTCCTTTGCTATCACATGGCAATTTTCCAAAGGCAAGCAATAGGCTGCTGCTTAATCTAATGCAGTTTTCTCCATTTATGCAGAAGCCAAATGTTCAGTATTGTTTGGGGGAGAACATCAATAACGTCATAGTGCTTTAATGAAAATCAACACCTGCAAAGCTCAGACTAAGCATGGAGATTAGCCTACCTCCCCCCCCACCCAATAATGTATCTGCTTAGATACTTTTCTGTCTTACTATGTTTAACTTGTTCTCTGGGGTTCAAAAATCTTACTATGTACGTACTTTCCCATAATGAAGAAAGATATCTCAGTGCATTGTTTGTTTCAGGTGCACAGGCAGGATTATATCTGTCCCTGCGGCCTCACTTGCTTATTGAAAGATACTCTGTATTATGTTCTATGGCATTTCTCTCTGTCCCTCAATGTTTTTATACAATGCACAGCCTAGCCAGAGATGGGAAACACTGAGTGCCATTACAGTTCAACATTTCAGGAAGGTCTGAGCTTTTGAGATGCTCTCACATACATACATCACAGTCCATGCCTTAATATAGTTACTGCTAGCCAAAATAATAAAGGTTTTACGGTTTTGAAACATGCTGTATCAGTCATAGATTGCAAATGTTTTTTTGTTTTGTTTTGGGGTTTTTGTTTATTTGGTTTTTTCTCTTTTGTTTTGTTTTTCCAGTGCTTTTACCCTGACAAACTCTCTGTGACTTTACTGACCTCTTCCCAAAGCAAGTGTTGTTGAAGTATTTGGCAAAGACTTCAAGACTTGGAGTCCTCAAGAGTTACCACGCTTTGTTGCCATATCATGGTAGAAAAATATTAGCCAAGATACATAACATTCTTCAACAAGTCCTTTCCCAGCTTTGGCAGGCCGTGCTGAAGAAGGCCTCCGTCAGCTTTTAGAAAGCTTTGTCCAAGTGAAAGAACTCAGTACCTGGGTTTTCATGTTCAGAGTAAAATTTGGCTAAGCCTTTGGCTACTTCAAGTTTTGGTCCATGATTTAACACATTGTTTCTAGTCAATGAAGAAATGATATATTCGAATCCCTTTGGTTTTCATGAAACTCCATTGCTTTCTGAACTCAGCTTTTAACATCTGATAAAGCAGCTCACAGAAGTCAAAGATAAGCTGCCTTTTGACTTCAAAGGGCCAAGTATCAGACCTTTATTTGTATGGCTGTTTCTCAGAAGTAAACTATTCATTCCTGAACACAGGAAAATTTTTTAAAGGAAACAACATAAGTGGGAGAGGAAAACCAAACCTTTTTGAAATATTTAGATCTGGACTATAAGTCCTTATAATAAAATACAGTTTGTACTTTAACATTGATGATAATTTGTGTTGGGTGAGAAATTTTAACTTCAGTAATGCTGGCATTTTCATTATGTCTCCCTGTATTTTATCTTAATCACTTGGTGTATCATAATGCTGATTAATTTGTCTCCTCAAGGATCTCTTTTATAGTAAAGTTGTCTTTTTTTTTGTTCTGTTTTTCAAACACTGCACAAAGAAACAAAAACTAATTAATTGCAATAATAGCATTTTGGGTGTTCCAGTATCTTATCTCACACTCAGATTTTGCCATCAAGTCTGCTACATAGCACTGCTGTGGTTTTAAGATTATAGTAATCCATGTATTTTGTAAGTGGGCTTACAAACTTGTGGGCATTACAAACATTTGTTTATAATGCACTTCTAAGTTTTGCAGTTAGTGATCAAATTCACAATCAAACCGAATTCTCAGCATGATTCATCTAAACGTGCTGCTTTGATGGGCTGAAGTGAGGTGTAGTACAGAAGAAACGCATTCATTGTGGCCATGCTTTATGCTTCTTATGTAGCAGGTTAACGCCTGATGGACAAAATCCTGAGTTGATATACCAGCTAAATCAGAATTACCTAGGGACAGTGCTAGAAATGCATACTCCCACGAATAACTCTGTTCATACAAGCAGTCTTATACAGAGCTGCTTGTAGCTGGGTGAACATAAATTCACAGGAACAGAGTACTCTGTGTGGGATCGGACCACAGAACTCCAGATTTACGCGGAGTCTAAGCATTGACAGTTGGAAGTTATTTTGTTTGAGGTCAGGATTTATACCTGCCTGTCTTGAAATTTTACAAAATAGTTCAAAGCAAGCAAATCTTAAATCAGTTTTTGCTCCCCATAAAATAAGGCAAGCTAATGGTCTAGGCCTGTCAGCATCACAGAAGGAAAAAAGAAAAATATTTTGCCAGAACTGAGGTTTCCTTCGATAGCAGTTATTTGGAAGCACATATAGCTTTGTGAGCATTAGAGTATAATGCTACCCATTGGGTGTCAGCCTCAAACAATTAGTAAGCAAAAGCAATCACCAGAAGGCAAAAAGGAAAAGGATTAAAAAGAATTAAATGAGGCAAAACAAATTCAATAATTTCCATTTGTAAGGAAAAGATATAATAAGGCAGTGATGCACTGCAGATTTATCTCTGGAGTAAAATCAGTCTTTATAAACAGACAATGCCTTCCTTTACCATCCTGTGGGTTCCTTCACTCAATGGATCTCAATCACACAATTCAGGGGTAAACTTGTGACATCAGTCTGCAGAAAGAGTGGCATTCACATTGATACTAAGCAGAGGTAATTTATCTTCATACAACTGGTTAGTGGCTCTTAAGAATTTTCTATTAGCAACAAATCCTGTGTATAAAAAAGATGAAATTGTGAAATTGTGCATACAGTGTACCCCAACCAGTTCTTTCTTTCCTAAGAGAAGAGCATCTACTCACTGTAATATCATGGGAAGGTATCAGCAGTTCCTGAAGGCAGCCGGTTTAAAAAATAAATACAAATTCACAAAAAATAGATAAATAAAACTGGTATTAATGTAATTCATCAACTGTTCACTTTTATCAGTCAGGCAAAAAGGTTTCTCCCTTAGAGATTTAAATGTACCTCTGAGTGTTCAAGTATTCCACTCTCTCATGCTGCAATCACAAGCAGCAATGACAACAGAAAGGAACATTTTCTTGCAGTCCTGTATGATACAATTCCCCGTCTCTTAGCTGTGCTTCTTGAGATCATTGCATGAGAGTTGTGGACGGGTAGATATAGAAACAATCCATTAAAAAAGCAGGAGTACCTTCATCAGAATGCTGTCTTGATGTCTTTTATCAAGGTATAGCATAGTTCTGCATCTAGAGAGAGTGGCTGATGGATAATGTTAACCTACAGAAAGAAGAAATCGAGGAGGAAAAAAAAAAATTAGGAATAAATATTTTGTGGTGGACCACATCCTACTTCCAGACAGACCAATTGTTGTTTGCTGCTGCGTTTTCGAACATCAGTAATGATGCATAGCTCTCAAAAGCAAAGTGCTTCTATTCCAAACTTTTTAAGCCATGACTTTTTGTTTTGTTTTGCTTTTTTTCTTAAAGGATGAAAGAAATTAGTGCCTGGAAATCTGATTCAAGCAGAAGCATTGGCATTTGATGCAAATACATTAAAGGAACTGGATGTTTGGTTGCTGGGGGGGAATTTTTTTTTCATTTCCACAGGACATGTTGCTAAATAGCCTGGGCATGAGAACAAAGCAGCTGCAAAATAAATGAGGCAGAGATAAAGCTAAAACCTGGCCTTGTTGGGAAAGAAGTGCAAAGAGATCTTGCCAAAACCAGACACAAAGAAAGGAGGACTGGCAACCTGGAAAAAGAGACTTGGAAAGAATAATTTGTTAGGGATACAATGAAGAAGCAAGGATTATTGTAGAGAGACACGTAGATCTGGGCAAAGGAGAGTGAGAGAAACAAACATACCGTAACGGAACCCAGTTTAGCATGTCAATCCAAATGTGGAAGATGCTGAAAAGAAAAGATATTAGACATTTCAAATCCTGTGTTTTAACACCTTCAAGACTGGAAGTTGAATTGCTAAAAAATCATATAAACCATAAATATGTCATTAATTTCATGCTTATAATGCACTGTATAAACATGTAATCTGTAAAAGGAAAAGAAAACAACAATAATTAAGCATCTGTGCAGATCATATGGATTAATCACAGGAAAAGAAGTTTGCTCAAGAAGTCCCAGCAGCATTTTTCCCATTGGAGGCACAGAACTGCATGTATTTAGCATTAACTACTGGCTCCCTCTAGTATGCAGCACTGGAGAAAACTCTGATAATATAAATTTAATTACTTCTTTCTTTAAGCTGTACTTTTCAAAGAGATTTTCTAAAGCTAGATGTTGAACTAAACAAAAATGAATTTGAAATCCTTTTTTAAGGTTTCAAGTTGGAAAAGAACCCCCAAAAGAGATTATTTTAATAGTAAAGAAAAATTACAGCTGTTCTGGTATGTCAGGTGTGATGCCATATACAGTGTGAAAACAAATTCAGACACTGTACACATCATAAAATCATCAGGGCATATAAAAATGTTGTAGTAACCAGCAGCCAGGGAACCACAGAAATCTGAAACTATGGCAACTCAGTGTAGGAAGAAGCATTCATTGGGGAGAGAGAGAGAGAGAGAGAGAGATTTGAAACAATAGCCCCTAAATCTCTGTATCAGCTTGGGTCCTCATTTTCTCAGCAGCTTAAACCTTTTCAGCTTCCCAAGTAGAATTCTTTTTCTGTGGTTTCCAGAACAGCTGTCCATGTAGTTATCTGAGGAAAACTTAGTGGTTTCCAACAATACAGTTGCCTGGGAGGGCAACTCTGCCAATGTGCTATTGTATGTGCTAATTTGCGAAATGAAGAGACAAAGGATAATTTGTCTGCAAGCATAAAAAGTGTAGAGAAAGAAATGGGAAAATATCAAGTTCTCCCTTTTCCAGTTATGTTTCCAGCCCTTGCTGTTTCAGGATGATTATGGTTTGCAATTTGTGGGGCCAGTTTGCACCACTGAGATTGGCTTTGTCACACAGCATAGAAGAGTGCAGCCGCTGTAACACAACAAATAGGGGTCAGCAGGGGAATGGGATTTGGTCTGAAAATTTAAAACCAGTCAGAAACTTTACATGGCTGATTGTTTTTTTCTTCTCTGAATCCGTTTCAGCTGTATGTGCTCCAGTTTTATCCAGCTGTTGAGCAGAACTCTAACTAGGTGGGTTTCTTTTGTTTTACAAAAGAGAATAAGGAGAATAAAGAAACACAGATATTGGCTTTCTGTCTCTTTAATGGGCACGTGAACGTGTTTGAAAAAAGTCCCAGCTGAGAGGATTTTCTGTAGATTCAGATATCTGAGTATGTATCTAGATGAGAGACTGTTGTACTTACATTTAGTTCAGCTAGTGGACCAACATTATTTTCAGGGTTAATAAGAACACTATTTTTCTTTTAATCAGGTTTTAGCATACTTAACACTCCTCTTTCATGATATATTCTCTTCAGATTGTTAATCTTCTTTCTGTAGCCATTTTCTGTCCTAAGTGGATTCAAACTGCAGTTTATTCAGAGGATAGATCATTTCAGATACTCCATGTTGCAGAATTCAAAGTCTCGTGTATTTATTTGCTCAAATGCCTTGCACAAACACTACTTTCATTTGCACAGACACCTTCATAATACGTAGCTAAACAATATACCCATGCCCTGAAAATAATTCCTGGAGGCATGCAAGTTTGCAAATAAAGACATACGTCGATGTCTTCTGAAAGTATGGCCTAGTTTGGATTAAATTATAGGAGTATTTTGATGTTCCTCTTTACGTGTGGATACATTTCAGTAGTGAACGGCATTTCTATACTTATCCAGAAAACTAATTCCTAACCATATCGAAGCCACTGGTCCATGATGCCCCCCGAATTGTATTTAAACTCAGTGCAGCAGCAATACTGTACTCATACTCAGAAAGAAGCCACTAGAAGCTCTGCGTAAAGATTATTTGCACAGTGTGGTCCTTTGTTTGAAATCCTTCTTAAAACTCTGTAGATGAAGAAGCTCTCTCTACATATCATCCTAAGTAAGGAGAATTGCCAAAAAAAAAAAAAAAAAAAGGAATCTGATGGTGTAGCTTATATATCTTCTTATTTGAAGCACTGGTGGAATTTATGTACGGCTTAGAAAGGTGCATTCATGATCTACAGCACTTAGCTGTCTTATTTTCAGATGTGTTCAAATATTCCATCTACTTTCTTGCTAAGTTAGGGGAACATTAGTGGAGCTTTGCTAATTTCTAAGTATGATAGTTACATTAACTGTTGTATCTATAAAGTTTAAATGTGTGGGTTTAGAGTAACTTACGCACTTCTACGGAGCTTGTATTTAGGAGTTTCACTGTGCTTGTGTGATAGCACAAGATACAGTGTCCTGGGTAGCATTTGGATGTGTATAAATGCCATTCCTGATCAGTCACTCCCAGCCATGGTCATCTCCATGTTGCTTTCCAGTGGGGAAGCGACAGGTAGGGCATGGAACTGGCAGCTCCTCTCGCAGCAGTCAGGCTCCGAAGTGCAAGCCTGCAGGGAAGGAAAGCACACACTGCTATAAAATGGTGTTGTATTTCAGTGAGTGCTCTCAAAACCCACTGCAATTACTGGGGATGTTGGGCAGTGTGTAACAGAAATTACTGTGCTGGGGGCTCACTGGAGGCAGGCAATCAAGTCTCAGGAAGTATCACCTGGGGGGGAAATGAGCCATAAAAGAGTGAATATCACTGAACTCAAAAGACATGTTATAAGCTTACTGTGAAAGGTGAGCAACCAGCTGAAAAAGCATAAATCCAAGTGATGAATGTATTTGTATGTTGGAGGAAAGCAAGCAGAAGACTGGCAGAGAAACAGTCATGCCTGTATTGGATCAGAGTAAGCATCCACTTTGTATAATCCATATTCATTGACAGCCTGCACACAGAAACAGCTAGGCACACTGAGTCACAGATTTCTGATGTTGTGCTGGAGTATGTTTGGGGGCAGAACTCAGTTGTGTAAGATATGCTACAAGAGTCCACCTATGCTTTCTTCAAAATGCCAGCTGCTCTGATGACTATTTTCAAAGGCAAATGTGTTGAATCAAGTGGCATTCTCAGAAAATGCTGGGTTAATTCCGAACTATGTATGAGTGTATGAAAAGCCAAAGACTCATTAAACTTTAATAAATTAGATAAAGTTAGAAAGAAGTTTTGCTTTTATTTTTAGACTAACTCCTTGCAAATAGAAAAGACTACATTGAATTAATGACAAGTCATTTGTATAGGTGTTTTAGTACTTGAATATGAAAATCATTGCTTTACTATGAAGAAAGAGAGCAGCTTCCAAGGTATCTTGTTTTCCTGAATACTTACACTCCAGGCAGTGGTGTGAGATTATTTTATTATTTCATCCATTTTGAAAACAAATTTTTGCTGTTAACAACTTTCAGTCCTTCTCCCCCTCAATTGCTGCTGTGCTGCCCTGAAGCAGGAAAGCTCTGTAGTCTCTTAATAAGCCTCCCTGACCAAGCAAAGTAATGCTTTTATTTTCAGACTGACAAAAATTGGCTGCTTTGTGCAGGTTGTATAATGAAGGTGGAGTACAATCCCTGATCACCTCTATTCAGAGGTGTTTATACAGAGTTTAACCAGCAATAATTCAAAGACTTGCTGATATAATTAGAAAAGTGCTGGCTGAGCGTAGGTGTACACTGCAGTTTTCAAAGATATCTAGAGCCCTCATAATCACAGCCTACTTGGATGGAGAAACTATAAAGCTTTGATGGAAGGCATATTCACAAAACATACAATATAGCAGACCTCAAGAAGCTTTTTTTTTTTTTTTTTTTTTAANCTTCTACAAATCTTGTCTCTTTTGGAACATGCAGATTAAAAGAAGTCTTATTGCTAAGTACCAGCCAGGCACAATTCTCAGCAATGCAGCAGACTGGCTTCTTGGAAGTCAAAATACATTCCTCAGAAATTCCAGATTGAGACACAGCAACAATCTCGAGATTACTTTCTCCCTATCAAAATAAGTCTTAGTATTGACTCAGGTGAAAACAAAAGATTACTAAGAAACCGCAAGCTATGAAAATTCCTTCTTTAAGCCTTTTTAAACCACACTGCATATCTTGCATTGATTTTCCCACATATATTCATATTCTGTTTTCATTTCTTTTTGCTTTCATGAAAGTCAGCAAATCCCTTAATTACCTTGCTGCTTACAACTGTCCACCACTGTCTGTCTTGACTTGAACAAGGCTGCAGGTACACTGCAGCGGGGGGAATCTGAGAACAACAATGGAGCAGCAAAGGACATGTATGGCTGCCCAGTACCACCCTTGTAGTTGAACATAGATTTGTTCAGTGGGGTTGAAGAAGAAAAGTTTAGAAGTAGCTAACGTTGCAGATAGCACTGTGCATGCTGTCTTTACTTGCACCTTTGTTCTGTGAAGGGAATTGCCAGGAAAAAAAAAAAAAAAGCCTCATTCCCAGCCAGTTGCATTGGGGTTGTGCATTAAATGGATTTTCCATGCCATTTTCCACGTGTCACCACAACCCCTTCAACCACAGCTTTCCTAGTGAAAATCAGAGAAAGAGAGCAGCCATAAGTGAGTAATGGTTTTAATTTCAGGCCACTCTGGTCCAGATTTGAACTAAAGGAGAAGGAGATATTTAAAGAAGAAATATTTCATTATCAGTTTTGTGAAGTAGCACATCTTCCTTGGGAGGGTAATTCTTAAACACTTAACTACTCAGTGGGAAGAGAAAGGGGAAGAATCAGCTTTGCTAGTATAGAGAGCAAAGGGTCCCCTAAATACCTTCTCCCATTTAAATAAACAGAATTTCATCATTCAGTCAAGGCATTTAAAGACAGAGATTTCATCACATTTAATAGGAATTTGGCTTTTATATAAACAATGCAACTTTGCAGGTTTCAGCCCTCAGACACTTGGGTGGTTGTGTCAGGTTTTAGTTGGTAGAATCAGCAATTACAATGGCCAGCTCTTTACTGATCGCTGAGGCACTTGCTCCTTACTCCCCACTGGTGTGCTTGGGATATTTCAAGTCCTGAACTCTAACTCCAGCAATGACTGAGGTATCTACAGAAATGGAAGCAAGCACTGTGGAGTCAAAACTGCAGTTATCTAGATTCCCAAGGATGCAAGCGAGATAACTAAGCATCTCTGCTCCTTGGCATACTATACATGTGTAGATATATCTGCGTATATATTTACTAGGATGCAGCTATGGAGCACTTTGGAGTTAGGCCCAGGAGAGGACAAAGACCAGGTGGAAGGTAGCTGCTGCAGTAAAATACCATGCAGTTCCTATGGGCACATGAAAATTCTGCTGCTCTGTTTGCCCTGTTATTTTTACTGTTACCGATTCCACAAGCTCTGGCGTGCCTGCTTGCACTGCATGCTAACCTGTAGTTAGTGTTAGAAGTCTAACTGGTGAGTGAAAGCCACCTTTCAGCAGTAGATGTCCACTAAAATTAATGGCAAAATATAGTTTATTAGCCTGGCACAAATAATATATATGCATCACAATCTATGTAAGTATGTGCTCTAAATGCAGCCTTACACATAACAGATTTTTTGCAACAAAGTTAACATAAAAATTGTATCGTATGTCCCTGAACAGCAGCTGGGTCATTATGGAATAGCTTTTGAAATGGAAAAGGTCAGAGAAATAGCCAGCTGCTTCCTCTTCCTGCCTGTGCCTTCACTCAGGGCTAAATTATTATTTCACTAATTAATAATCTGCATGCAGATTAAAATGATTACTCTACAATATACATTGCATGACAATAAAACAGTGACAGCAAATTATGCTTCAGTATGCATAACAGCTTAACTCTCTAAACAGAAGATGTTTTCTAACACTCAATTCCTGTCCTTCTGCCGATGATTAAACCCTCACTGATTTTGTTTTTATTAGTCCTCAGTCATTATTGTTCTTTTATCACTATGGGGTCTTTAGAATTAGCCACAATGGCTCAGAAGCATGGTTGCTGCTGCATTCCCTTATTAAATCAGGCTACCTCTCTAGTTGTCAGGGACTGAAATCAAACCCCTTCATTATAATGTTCCACAACCCTTTAAATATTGATTATTACGACTATGTAGAGCTGCTGAAAATTTATTTTTGTCTAGACTAGTTCAGAGTAGGAAAACTTCCACAATAACAGTGACAATGCAGCTGCTGCTTTCTCCTTGGAAAAAGCAGCCTGACTTATTCTCCTGGCAGCCCTGGTGTCCCAAGGGCTCCTACCTGCCCTCTGGAGCCAGCGCAAGGTAAAACTGCTGCCTGAGATGAACAAGCTGAAACTAATTTTTAATGGTTTATAGTTCTGCTTGGTTTGCACTGGATTGCCAAAAGCCAGTTCTCTAGCAATCTTGAAAAGAGCCATTTGGAGAGGTTCTTAAGGGCTCTCCCATGACTGCTGGTAGAGAAACTGCCATCAGTACAGTTTCTTTTCCATGTTGTACCTGAACAATGTCTAATTCCGTACTAGGAAGGGGGAAACTGGGCAAGCAGTTATTTGCCCAAGACCATACAGTAGGTCAGTGGCAGAGATGATAAATGAAACACAGTGAAATGCTCGTCTTGCCTGTGATGAGGTTGCCTAATTGTCTAACTAGTCATTGTCTTTTCTGGATGTGACAAGAAATAGATTTTCTGACATTTCTTCCCTATCTTTGGTCTTAATTATCTAAATAAAACCCGGCTTGCCTGTTCTTACTATTAACAAAGAAGAAAACAGGTCAAGCAACGTAACTAAATCTGTTGATTTCATCCTTCTGCAGAGTGTGTGTTCATTCATATGTAGGTGTCTATGAGAAAAAATAAAATCATTAAAAGCTAAAATAATTGTGGTCAGCTAAGGAACACTCCTCATTTGGCATGCCCTTGCTACTTTATCTTACTTCTCAGGCACAATGTAAGTCTATGTTTTGAAGTATTTCTAAGGCTGTTTAGCATTGTCAAATAGAACAAGTTAGGTAAATGGAAATTATTTATATTAATACTTGTCTTCTACCTTTCTGATGGGAGCCTTAAGAGGAGTGTTGCCATATCAAAGCTTCACCTGCACTCTGCACAGCATGCCTTTCTCTCTCAAAGATTCACCGGGGAGAGATGCAGAAAGCCCAAGGAATGTAAAGTTGTCTATAAAGGAGGTCTAGGGTCTAAAGCCAGGGAAACAGGACAACTGCTGACTTCTGCTCCTCAGGGTTCTAGCCAGGACTGCTCTTCTATTACAGGATTTGTCATATATCCAATTAAAAGTCTTTCTGCAGACTGCTCAGCTATGAATGCAGGAGCATATTTTCCTTTCAAAATTCCCTTTCTGCTTCAACAACACTTATAATCCAATTTTCACCAGCAGAGATGAATCATGTCCCTTACCAACACGTTACAGTGGATGGAGAAGAGCAATCACACATATTGATTTCCTTTCCATCATCTCTGTTCGTGTTTTTTTTTTCTGAGAGTGCTATAAGTAACTTTACTCCTATTTCTCTTTCCTGCTGCTCGTTCTAGCATCAGGTAAATAATGAATATCTCTAAGAGAGTTTGTAGGAAGAAGATGGCTCAAGTAGCCATTGTGTGCAAGGTATTCATAGCTCCTCATTTGCTCCCTTTGTTGCAAGTCAGGGACAGGCAATGGCAGAAGACCGAGAAAAGACTCTGCTCCTTTCTTTTCCCCTCATTTCCCCTCCTAATGTGTAGTAATGTGGCTATGAAATAACTTACTTGCCATAGCAGGAAAGCGTGGGTCTAGGAAGAAGGCAGCTCTCTGAGTCCCATCCCCTTCCCTGATGGGCTTTGGAGACAATGGCTTTGTTTGCTGCCCTTAACTCACAAATAACAAACATGAATAAATGAAAGAGGCTGGCTTGGAAGGACAGGCTGTAAGATGGCTGTCTCTGAGTTCAGAGGTGGAAATCCCGTTATTCCAACTGCTTTACACGGTGGATGAATTTGACTTGCTGACTCATACACTGTAATGTTTCCACAAAAATGATTTTCAGACAACATAGTCCTTGCTGACAAGATGTAATAGCCCTGTCACTGTCACAACTCAAAAGTAGTATGTCTCCCAAAGAAGAATAGAGTTTGCACAGAACTTCTTAGTGTTTTTGAATATGTATTTATTCTGGTTTGTGGATCAACAATAAAAAAAAGTTTGTTCAAAGTTGTCAGCAGGTCTTTTGTTTAAAAGTAAACATGAATAGGTATCATCTCATGTAATACATGTGTCTGATGTGTCCTAGTTTCTCTGTTTATTCATCTGTTCCAAAATCAGCTTTGTGTCGTGCTAGGAGAATCCCCAGCACTTTTGTTTCTCTTGCACTTCCCTCTGTTTCTCAGGAAGCCAAGGGGACTGTTCTCTAGCAAGGAGCAAGCATGTCAAGGAGGACATCATCCCTTGGGACCTGGAGGGCAGCAAACCCTCAGCGCGAGGGTGTGCGGGCAGGGGCAGGCATCCTGCAGGGCCAGGCAGGCTGGGGAGCAGTGTGCTCGGACAGTGCAGGTGGCCTTGCCTGGGTCAGGCTGCACCCCAAAACTGCGGAGCTGGCTTGTCCTGTACTTGGTGCATGATGAGAAGCCTTTCCAGAAGGGCTTTGCCCATACACCTGCTTGTTATTGTGTTTTGTGGACTTACCACTCCAAGTCAGTGCTAAATTGGGCCCCTCTGCACTTTGTCTTATTTTGCAGCATTGACATGCCCCCAGTTTACAAGTGTCATGACTCTTTTACAAAACACAGAAGATTTACTTCTCCTCTGCTCTTTCTGTGTCAGTATTCGAGGTATATCTCCCTAGGCTCCAATATATAAAACACTGAGAGATGGGGATTTCAAGAGTGCAATTCATTGCACTTAAATTAGCTCCTGCTCTGAATTGCCCTCTGAAGGTGCCCGTCTCTTTCTATTGATTACAGAAAGTGCTTACAGAGACCGGTGTTCTGTGCCTAAAATTAGCCTTTGTGAAGACCCTTCTGTGTATTTCTTGTTGCAACCCATGCTGGAATGGTAGCATATAATAATTTCTTCGATTATTATATTGTCTACTGTGTTTCTCTTGATGATATTGAAGCCCTATACAAACATGAACAATTTGAGTCTTTCGGTGCCTATTTGGTGTAAATAAGGATTATTAAGCCTATATTAGGACATGGCAGAACTCTTTGTTGCTAGCTTTAATATACACAGTAAATCAGAATGGTGTTAGAAATCCAACCAATGCAACAAAACAAGCTACTGACAAGTCACAGTAAAGCAAAAGAAGTCACCTTGTAGGAAGGTAGCAACCAACTTATTAATTAAAAAAAATCTTCCACTGAATCATCCCTCTGTGTCCCCTCTTCTCTCACTGCTGCAGTTCTTTTCCTGGTAAACAGTTTCCTAGACATGAATTACAGATTTTGCTAGACATTTTTGAGCAGTGCAGGCTAGAGACAGTTTTCTAAACGTATCTGTTTATTATGATTCTGCAAAACAACAGCAGCAAAAGTGACCTAGGACCCACATGAAAAATTAGTCATCTATTAGGCTCTCATTCATTGTTATTTGCAAGGCATTAGATCCTTAAGATGATGCATTCATTATGCAATACAGAGAGAAAGACTTTATTCAGCACTAGCTGGATGCTTGGAGTCCTCTGTGATCCTTACTTCTTGTGAGAGCATGTCACCTACCCATCCTCGGGTGACAGATAGGCAGATCCATCAGCCAGCTGCCAGAAAAGCTCCGGGGGTTTTTATATTAAGTATTTTTAATAAAAAATGCTAGAAAAAAAAAAACATTATTCTGACTTCACGTTTCACAGACATTTGAAGTTGTTTTGATATACCCTTGTGCCAGGAGCTTCTTTTCAACATGGATGATGGGGACTGAGAATGGGCAGTGGGAAATGACAGAGGAAGAAAGAGATGATAGTTTGCTACTATTTTTTGTTGTTTAACTGACAGTCCCAGCAGCAGTTTTGAAAGGGGTATAAATGATTACAGCCAGAGAAAAGAAGCCTGTAAATAGTAATTTGCTTTTTAAGGGCACAGGCATTATCATTTGGATCACAAGTGGTAGAGATTACTTAGGAGCTGTGAAAAGAAACCAGAGGAATATTTATATTGCATCCTTTATTTTCCCTTCCTTTCCGTATTTTTATCTTTTCCCTGAATTATTCCTCACTTGTTTTTCCTCTCCAGACATTACAGGTTTTGATTTTCCTCTCACTACTTCCTTTAAACTGCCTATTGGTAAAAATCTTGTGGAACATTTCTACCAAAACACTTTGATTTCATTAATGAAAAAGCTATACCTTAAATTAAGTATTAAGTATTGAAAATTTAAAAAATCAATAAATAAATACATAAAAGATCTGCAGGACTTGCTAATTGAACATTGCTAAGCAGGAATAATAGGGGCTATTCTATTGATCAAAACTTGCTTTAGACTTGGACAAATTCACAGTTTCAAGTGCAAGAAAGAAGGAAGAGTGCTTGTGCTCAGCAGTGGCTGTCCTCAGAATCAAATAACACAGCTAGTCAGGTTTTCTGTGGGACTTGGCAAAACTTATGTCTACCTTTTGTTTTTCTTTACGTTTTTTTCTGTACTTCTTCATGTCCTCTATTTAAGTAAAAAAGTTAAATGATAGTGTTTAAATTTCAGCACCATGTGACTGAGTGAAATTCTTCCGGTTCTGATTTTACAATGGAAAAATGATTTTTTTGTGAGAAAAGTATCTGTTTTCCTGAGGAATTTGAATGTTTTAAAAGAAAATTAGGGTGCAGAGGTGATGAGACTGAAAGCAAAGGTGGTCATTTACTTTTCATTTCTTGAACATGGAGGTTTTCCATGGCCATAACCTGATAAAAAAAAACAATATCTCTATGAAACATCGGCATTTTCTGAAAGGAAAAAGAGGAATCCACCAGAGACACTGTGGCCAATGCCGTTATTAGAATGGTCTAATACGTAGGGGAAGGGATGGGATGGATCTGTCCTTCATTGTGAACAAACTTTATAAGAGAAAAGTAATTAAGGATTGCTAGTTCTTTCAATGGCTTTTTAATTATAGTGACCTATCCGCTGTATTCAAATAGATATGGTTCTTTAAATAATCATTCAAGTATTAATTGAGGCAAATAGCTATTATTGCAACTATCCTTAGTATAGTTCTGTGCTAGACTGTACGTACTGTAGAAGAATAAAGAGCAAATGTTGAGTGTCTGAGAAATTATTGTCATGTCACCAAGAAAGACAAGTTCACTCAAAACAACATTTAATGAAATTTTTTAGGAAATCTGTAATTTTTTGTTTAATTTACAGCATTCTAGATTTTCATGGGTGTTTTAAAGTTGCTTAAATCATTGATATGACTTTTATAATGATACCTACATTGATTTTCTCCTAATTCGTCATGCTTCACTTCTGCTGAATCTCTTTTACTTGGCTAACTGCTACTCTCTTTATATTACAGCATGTGCAGTACCAGAACACAGTATGCTGTCAACCACTCTGCTTAATTTTAGAAAAGGAAGCAAATAATCACACTGAGGAACAGTGTGGCGCTGACTTGATTACTACTGTAATCAATGTTAGGTATTACTTTGACTTCAGTGTCTGTTGGAGCAACTGCTATTTATTTCTTCTTATTTTCTTGAACAGAGAAAAGAGAACAGCTTTTAACATATGTCCTTTTCTCATCTGAGCTACCACACAGTTCCAACTCCAACATACACACAGAAGAGACATATGGTTAAAAAAAAAAAGAAAGAAAAGTTATTTTTCTTCTAAGAATTCCAAAAAGAAATCTCTCTTTTTTTTAAAAAGAGAAATTATACTTTTACCATATGTCTCCTTGTATATATGTTGAGAGTAAGACTGAAAGACACCTGACACCAGATGTGTTTAACTTGCTTTTCTTCAAAAAAATGTCCAACCCAAGGCATACTTTAAAAGGTACAATTTTAACCTACATATCTTCTGGATATGTGTATGCCAGCATTGTTGTTATGATAGTTTATGAATCTTTGAGTGCTAGCAGTACATTGCAGTAGGAGGATAGATGGAGGTAAAGGTTCATTATAAGGTTTTTTTGCTAGCTTTGAGAAGACTATTACAGAAAGAGAACCATGTAACTTTTGCCAACATTAAACAAAGTAAAAGGCCTTAGTGTAAAGGAAAATCAGGGTGGGGAGGCTGTAAGCTACTTGTGAGCACAAAAGTTTCAGGGAGGTAGCAGGTGTTCAGCAAGGCAATTCACGAATTCTGTGCAATTCTACAATGATACTGACGGCTGCAGTATCATTGATAAGAGATGTCACTTCATCTTGGAAAACGAATTACTGTCACCCCTAGCATTACTGACAGCCTAGGATTGCACTCTATTTCCTGCATGATTAGGACCCCATTGGAAATAATACTAATCATTTTCATATCTCACCTGGAAAGCTAAAAACATCATGACATGTTTTTTAGAGCATCCCAGTTTAGCTACATGCAAGAAGGAAAAATTAATAGAAAACTATTATAAGCAAAGTAATCCATTCATAAATGGTCTGTCAGGTTTTGATTAATTTCTGCTGATGATCAAGTCACATTTTCTGCATTTGCAGCTGCTTGCATTCAGTTTAGGCTTTTATTATTGAATACGTTTTGTTTCTTTCTGGAATGGAGGAAACACTGGGGAGTATTTCACTGGATGTCTGAACACTGACAAATGCAACCATTTCATACACAGTGGGATCCCTGGCAAGGCTCTGATCCCAATATATCAAGAACCAAGAGACAGTGGACCAAATCCATCTCTGGTACAAATTTCATTAGATTCCCACTGAGTTACACTATGGATGAATTTGATGCACAGTTCTTGACACGTCTGAGTTACCTGTGTTTATGGTTTGAAGGGATGATACGAGTAATTCCACGTGCAAATCACAGATAGTAACATTAAGAGCTTGACGGTCACTGCAAAATAGTTGATGTGCTGCAGTAACTCAGCTGAACTGAGTACATTAAAACAATGTTGTTGCAAGACATGACAAAATGTAATGGTAAATCCTGTCTGACAAAGAGGACAGGTGGTTTTATTAAGGCTCAATGCTGGGTGTGAGGAGTTCTCATTTCCCTTTCTGGCACTAGCATATGACAATAGATACTCAGAAGTGGCTGTTCTGTACCTAGGTGGGTAGATAGTTAACATACCAGTTGACGGTGCTCAAAAATAAGCAGCAGTTTCTAAAACCAGGGTACTGCTGTGCACTGCAAATGGCTTCCCTTGTTTCCCTCTTACCATAGACTCCACAGGGGAGCAGGAGGGCAGCTGGTCTTCAGTAGGCATTAGTCTTACATCATAGCAGCTTGGGTTCAGGTCTTCTCTGCAGCTTTCCTGTACAGCCTGGGCAAGTTGCTTATTCATGTTGTGCGAGATGCCTAAACTGAGACTATCTCACTCATCAGTGAAAGGAAAAGGAAAGGCAATTCTACTGCAGGCCACTTGGCTGCGGGTCTCAGCTGTCCCAAGGAGGAGCCTGTTCTACTCCACTGACCACAAGGGGTGTTTAGGCTCCCAACCTGACACTCATCTTCAAGACGCAGTTAAGTACACCTCTACCCTTTCAGTTGTACGTCATTTCTGCATCTATAAAATAAGGCTATAACATCCTTATTGCTTAGGGCAGTTGTAAAGATGAGTTGATGAAAGACTATGAGGTGCACCAACAATAATACATTCTGCATGTTGGCTTGGGCAAAATTTTCATGGATTCTGTGTCTGAGTTGCCTTGCAAGCAAAATGGCAATGCTAACCCAGTATCTATGTAGCCTTAAGCTGCACTGAGGTCCTGGAGCGGGAGATTATGATAGAAGGAAAATATGTATTTCATTAGCACTAAAATTTCTTCCTGCTAATGAAATTTTTAAATGGTAAAGTAGTCCCTTTGTCACAGAAGGCTCTTGTTAATCGAAGCTCTTTTCAATAGTGGGGTCTTTCTTAAATTGAAGCTTGGAACTACTTATAACCAAGAATTTGATATACAATTAATCATGAAGCTTGTACAACATGGACATAACTTCTATTATATCAGTAACTTCAGGGCAATAGAGTTACAAGAGCTTGGAAACTCGTGATTCAGACAGACCAGACCATTAGCACACAAGGGAGCTGTAGCTGTGCACATTAATTACAGCTGAAAATGCATCCTATTACACCTTCTTTGGCATTTCTGCATAGAGCTCGTTGCTGTACTGACATCTCTTAGACATGCTAACACCAGGTTTTTGACTAAATCCAAGATATAACAGATGTCAGTCAATAAGAGCTTGGAACATGATTTGCGAAGCTTACATTCCCAGCTATGATTGGGTACTAATGAGTAGCAGAGCAAGATCTGTAATCACGCAAGTGGTTGCTTACACGGTTAATGTGGTGGCTAGCAGTCTACACCTGTATTTTTCTAGTCATTCCAGGACATAACATGTCAGATAACGGAATATTAGTATGTCTGACTTGGAGAAAATCTTCCAGAGCAAGTATGTGTTCTTCAGCTTCGTTAGCAGGTGTTTGATCAAAAATATTCTCTCAGCCATTGACAGCTGTATATTTCCAGAAAGCAGAATTGCTCCTATTTTTTGTAAGTTGCAGGTAAAGCTGACAAAGAGACTTCTATGTTAAGAATACAGAAAAAGAGCAATGCATGTTACAAAAAAAGCTTCTAACAGATATTGTGATCCAATTTTAGTTTGTTTAAAACCTAATCTGTCATCATCAGCGTAGTGTGGTGCTAATTTATAATAACAAAACAGTCTGAAAATATATTCTACAGTAATAGGTATGTGTTTAGTGTCCCATCTAAACTCTCATACATCTTTAATGATAGCTTGTAATGAGCACCAATCAGTATAGTCTGAATATGGATATTTGGTCAGATTAAATATACTGTTTAAAAACAAAATGTGTGTTTGATAGCATGGAGAGATTGGATAACTCAGAACCATGGGATATTAAATTAAATCAAGAAAGACTGCAAGTAGAAGATGTTCTAAGTAAATGACATTCAATAATCATTCTTATCAATTCAGAAACAGGATAGATATGTTGCATAAATTATTTGCTCCACTTGTTCTAGTTAAAATATTGGTTTGAGTGAATATTTTACAGCCTGCAAACACACAGAGCTGCAGCTGAGCTTCATACAGCAGTCACACAAAAACATCCTTTCTTTGTATTGTTGTGCCACTCCTTGCATGCATTTTTCATCTGACTGATGGCCCTTCAAAAGTGGTGAGCCACTGCTTGAAGAGGAAACCACACGTCCTTTCTCCAGCAGCCACAGCTCTGAGCAGTAGCAGCAAGCAGGTTGCTCTCCCACAGCGAGGGAGTCCCTGGTCTTAGCTTGGCACTGGGAGAGAGGAGGAGGAGGGTGAGGAGGTGTAAAGGTGGTGGTGGAGGAGGATGTCTCTGTGTTGCGGAGACTGATGCTACAGTTCCTGAAAGAAGGCACAGCAGTGGCAGGATAGAATCAAGGTGTGACAGGTGATATGGGAACTGGTTGTGATTTCCTTTGCTTTTTCAGACTGACTAGATCTCCAGTACATTGCTGGATACCACTAGGCTTTAAGGTGTTTGTTTTTTTTTTTAACCCACATCTCTTGGCATCAGATGTCAAAATTTCCTGATTTAATATCTTCATTCATTTTGCTGTTAGCAGGAGCTCTCCTCACTAGCTCCAGCGATTTTCAGCAACTTCTCTGCACCATACATTTCAGATATGTTTCAGGTGTAGGAAAAATGAGCATGTAGATGACAGAGCATAATGTATGGCAGGAAAAAGTCTGATTGCTGTGATCATATCTAGCCACTGAAACAGAGAGCGCTACTTAAATAACTTCAGAGTACCCTTTGCAAAGACTAGGCAGGCTATAGAAGTTACAGGATTCTGTTGATAATCAAGAAATTACTAGCAGCAATTAGTGGTATCTCTGCTTTTTTTTAATTTATTTTAAATATAGTATTAAGTATTCTTACCATGGCCCACTTTCCAAGATATTCTTGCTTGTATCTATGACTCTACAACACATGGGCACAAGTTGTCATGTGTATGCACAACTGCTTGATGATTTGGAGAAAAAATGGATAAGGAACCAATGAGAGGGATTTAGAGAAGGAGGTTAGGACCCTGTGCTGAGCTCCTCAATTCACTGAGGTTTGCAGAAGCCATAGCTGGAGGTGTTTTTAAGTGGCAGCACCAATTTCCATGACTGTTGATCCCTGCTGCTCATTCCAAAATACACTGCACCAAATCTCCCTTTCTTCTGGCAGGCTGTTTGTCAGCTGCTGCTGTTCCTAATCCAGTTCACTGAACAAAAACCCCACTGTCAGTGCAGTGGACAGGCAATGCCAGGGTGGGATGTCCTGGCTGGGAAGAACCATCAAAATAAAGGGGCTCAGTGCTCCCCACGCCACCTCCTCAAATCGCTCCTGCAGGTGACAGTGCTGCCTGCAGATTTTGTGTTGCTGGGCTCCATCACTCCCCTCCCACTCCTGCCATGTCCACATACCTGGAAACACACAGGTTTTTTCAGTTGCTTTGATTGGGTGAGGCTCCCCACATCTGAACAGAGATGCTAGAGCACCTTCATGTTGTTTCAGACCTTTTACAGAGACACCAGAAAATGGATGATGTCTCCTTGGATTCTGGTTCTAACTCAGCCAGGTCCGCTCCGTGTGATCCTATTGCGCCATCTTTCCAGCTGCTGCTGTGAACGGAGGGGAGGGAGCTCTGAGACTTAACTCATAAATTTGTTCTGAGATTCTTGCTTTGTTGACAGAGTACATTATAATTATTCTTTCAATTTAGAATGACGCTTGGTCAGATTATTACATGGCCTCTAATGACTTAGTATTAAAAATCAAACCTAGTGAAGATGTTTCTTTTTTACAGTTAGAAAAAAAATAACTTTTTTCATCTGTCTTTATCAAAACCAATTACCTCTATTTCCTGCAGCTTTATAGAAATTGGGAGCAGAAATGCAGCACAATTATTAAAAAGAGAAATTTAGTTGTTAATGAGAAAGGCAAGTCAATTAACTGGTTTTTTTCCAAGCATTGTATATTTGTAACCTACTGCATGCTGAGGTAAGCACAGGTTCTTACTTTTGACTGTTGGTGGAGCTGGCATTGGTTTGAGTGCAGCTACAGAGCTCAATCAGGAGTCTCAATTAATACCCCCGAATGTGATTACAGCATCTCTTTTGCTTGGACATTTGACTGATCTCTAATTTCATCCAAGCTTTTATGAATAGAAAGGGAGAATGGAGAGCTCTTACAGTTTTCACTGCACAAAATAACTGAACAAAATACAGTGGCTTTGGTTGTAAAACTCTAGTTTGGGTTTCTACAAAATTTTATCATTTGAAATCTAAATTCAGATAAATTCCAAGCACAACTCAGGAAAACCTACTACTCATCAAAACTAAAGAAAACTGCAGATAGCTTGTAGCACTTTAAATGAATCTAGATTCTCTTGAAAGGTTCATGAACTTGGGGAGCTCAGCAAAGAATATAGTGTGTAGTTTTCACTCAATGCCTGAAGCCCTGTCTGGGTTAACTTATTAGCTAGACATCAGGGAAGGTACTCATCCACGCAAACAGGAATTCAAATCAACATATTGTTGATATATTTGCTTTTTGTCTGGCTTCAGACTTTCAAATTTCACCTGAGAGCGTAAGATCATAGTAATTAAAGGTGTGAAGCACCTCATGAGATCTGCTGTCTGCCTACCCGCACTGAGGTAAGATCCCATGTAACCTCAGCTTTCCTAAAAGATGCTTGTCTCACCTGTTTTAAAAACTTCCAGAGAAGTTTCTTCTTCCCACATTTTGCATAAAATTCCGTTTAATTCATCCCAGAATGAGATTTGCCTTTTTTTTGCAACAGTGACTTATTGTTGATTCATATGCAGTCTGTGGTAACAGCTCCTCTTCTGCAGTATTTTTGCCTCACTAGTAATTCCTTACTTTGTATTTGTGCATTTGATTTCTCCTTACTAAATGCAGTACTCTGCACTTGTCTATTGAATTTCATCCTATCTATTGATCTCTAGCTATCCAGGTCATTTTGAATTCTGATCTTCTCCAGTGAGGTGGTGCAAACCCCCCAATTTGATACCATCCCCGTATCTCGTAAGGTACCCTGTTTTGTCATCAAAGCAATTAACCAAGTTGTTCTGTGAAAAGTCAAACAAATGAAGCCTGCATTCCTATGGACTTCTGTTCTACATCCAACTCATCGCTATACCCTCAGGTAAATACAGGCAACGAAGACTTAACCACTGGAACGAAACACAGCGTAACTACTTGTCACGCATCAAATGTCTTCTACCCAGCTGTGTCTTTGCAAGTGAGTTAAGACTCTAGAAGAGAAATATCTGTAAGACATTCAGTTTATATTTTTATATGCTGTTCATTATTTAAATTTCTCAAGTTTCTGCTTCTTTGTACAGCAAAACTTTGAAGGTCATTTTAATTGCACTCTCACTTATAAATTGCTTACTTGGCCACACGGTGCCACTCACAGCAGATTAAACATGAGACTCTCTCCATCTCTGCTTTTGTTTTATGGAAAAGGTTGATAAATGATTTACTCTTTGTAAAATGCTTTACAAATGAGCTCTTATATAAGTGATCGGGAGAAAGATTTTTTCATCTGGAATTATTTTCCATCTAGGTTTTTTTTCTAACTGCTAACATAAACATGTATGGACCAGATTCTCATCTCAAGTAAATTAACAGAATCAATATTGGTTTACACCAGATGCAAGTATTTTTCCTGTAATATTTTGCCTTGTACTGTAATTTTCTCTAATGAAAACCCTAATTTCTTCTCTCTGAACTCCTGTAATTCCCACATCTGTTTATTTACTTTCTGGTTAGTATATTTCAGCTGGGTTTATTAACATACTATACTTTTCTCTCCCGTTCAACAGTATGTGCGCTGCATGTTTAATGTCTCATTTATAGTCCATGTATGCTTTCTGGGATACTGTTTTGTTGAAAATCAATAAAAAGGCAATTTAGGAAAAAAACATGATTTTCTCTAAAGCCTAGTTAAAGAAACTGCCAATAATTAACAAGGGAGACCAATCCTGCTGCCTGCATGCCTAAGCATGTGGATTTCTTACTGATCTCAGTAGGGTTTACTGGGGTACATAGACTCCGGAGTATTAATCTGTTGTAGCTGGGAGCTGCGCCTATGTAAGAAAATAATGCTTAGCTCTCTGCAAATCACTTCACCGTCAGTAAAAAAAAAAGGAAGGCCCCCAGCCTTCTCTCCAGATATTAAATATAGGAATAGGATTTTGTAATTCCAACTCCAAGTAGAAGGAAGTTCTTAAAAATCCATTTTAAAGGCCTCAGATTTTTTGGTGTTTACTTGTCAAATCTAGTAGCTACCGAAGGCTGGACAGCTTCAACGTAGTTACCCAAAGTTGCAACAAACTTTGGCTTGAGGGCATACAAACGTCAAGCTGTACATTACACATCAGCAACACAATTGATTTGAAAGCTTAAGCCAGTATATTGGCAGACAGGAAAATTACATGTAGGGAAACTTGCTTAAAACTTGACTTAAGATATGCACAGCTGTGCACAGCTTTTGGGGGGCTTTTTTTTTTTTAATTTTTTTTTTTCCCAGAAGCTGAAAGTTAAGTATGAAAAAAAATGTCTTGCTTTGTTCAATAAGTAAATGGTATTGTGTGCTGAACAAAACTGTAACTGCAGTTCTGTCTATTCCATGCACTAACCAGTGCTCAGATAAATGCATTTTAATAATTTATTATCATTTAATTTTGGTGGAGCTTTATTATGCTTTTCATTGTTGTTGTAAATATGTAAAATGCTGTTAATCAACCTTTATTAGTAAATATTTGATTAATAGCTAGCAGATGTACTTGCCCCTGTGTATACTACATTAAATGCAACGTGCCAACACATCATTCATTATTTTAATAACATACTGGACTAATAAATCAAAGGAGCTCTTGAGAATGCAACAGCCAGAATTACCAAGGAAAAAGCTGTACATCGTTTTAAAAATAGTAAATTTGTGTATTGTTTTAAGTATGGTATGGACTTGATAATCAGGTACCTACAACTCTTAATATCATATTACTGTGGAAACGACTAAGGACTTGTAAACAACAGGTTTTTGCCCCCTGGTCCCCCTTCTGTTAGAGAACAAAAATCAGTCCCAGCCCCAAAGACCTTACAAATCCAAAGAGATAGGATGGTTAAAGGGTGAGGAGAAGGAATAGCAGGTACTGATGAGCATGCAATAAGGTGTCTGCAAATATCCTTTTCACTCTGTGATGTGTGTAGTTGTGTAATATTAGTCTTACTAGTGGGTTCAGGTTACAAAGGTGATAGCTACCTGTAGAAACAAGAGAAGAGCAAGGAAGTTGCAGCAAATAGCCAAACAGCAGAGCGGAGAGAATTTTAAGTCAAATTGGTGCAGGGAGCAGCCAGATGACACCACTGGTGTCCATCAGCGCCTGTCTAACAGCGGCACACTGCATTGGAATGTATGAATGATGCTCAGTTTGAGCAACCTGATATTTTCTTTAATAGGCAATCACTTTCTGTCCAAAGGTTTATGTTCAAAATCTTTACTTGATGTTAATCATTGACAATCTGTAGTGACAGTTGCATTACTGAAAGAGCCCTTTTTGGTGACATATGTCATTCAGTTCCTGAAATTCGATGAAAAGAACTCTCCAAGCGGAATAGCTCCATGGGAGAAGCAAATACTTTGATCTAGCATTAGCCTGCTTCAAATATGGAAACAAAGTAGAGGAAAATGAGGTAATTTGCACAAATTCTGAGACTAAGCCAAGAACTGTGCGTTAATGCTTTGAGTCCTATAGCAGCATCCCCTCCCTCCTCTAAACTGCCAATTTCTAATGGAAAACATCTTATTTATAACAATATGGTAGTTGTGGGTATGTTCAATGGCAAACGCTATGAAGTATATGTAACACAATGCACACATCCACCAACAGAGTTGTGCATGTGATTTACTTTTCTCTGATATATTTCATAGACCGCTTATTTTTGGTGACCTTGGCAATGTGTTAGATTCAGCGAGGGATTATCAGATTTGATAGGCCCCGTATTTAATTCTGTGATTTGGTTGAAAGCTATACTGCTTTGCGTTGATCTCCATGGACAATTAATACATTTTGTCAGTGACAAATGCATTCAGAAATAATATACTCTACTCATTTCAAACTCTCCTGTGTACGTTTTATATCAAAATAGCACCTGGTGGCTGAAACCTCCTGAGATGTCGTGGATTTAAGGTGGAAATGTAGCATTAAGAATTGCTTGCATGATCCTACAATAATTTTCAGTATTGAAATAAATAATTCCTTAGAAATCTGAGTAACTCAAAAGCTTAGACAGATGTTTTCAAATCATTACCATCTTTAAATGACTCTCTTGTACTGTGTCTTACTCCTCCTTGCAATGCAACTGAATGTAAAGTTAGCTGAAGAACAAGGGAAATGATCCCCTGAAATGTATAATGTCTTCACTCTGATATGCTCTCAAGAAATGACCATTATACAACTACTAGATAACAGCAGGGTGTATGGTCGTATGGATACCTTGCATAGAGCTGGCTCTGAAATGGGATTTGTACTCCTTGAACAAGTATCATCTAGTTAGTTGCAAATCAAAAAAGTGCCAAGATTTCTTGAAAGACTCAGAGATCCTCCTACAATAAACTTTGCTGAAATATTTAATTTTGCTCATTCTGACATATTTTAGTTGTATCTTTTTGCCAGGTATCATTCAGCATATAATTCAAAAATCACAGCTACCTAAAACATTTAATTCATACTTCAAGACAAATAAATGTATTGACCTTATTCATCCAATTTTTTTATCTACAGTTTTCAAGGATTGCTATCTGTTTTTGAAGCACTTCAGTTCTGTCAAATCTGCATTTTCAGACATAACATTCTTCCATTTAGAAGTGCTCCATCCAGTCAGCTCTAATGTGCGGTGTCTGTGAATTTGCAAACTTTTTCATCTGCACAATATAGAAATGAACCATGACTGACAAGAGTGTTTCAGTGCTCCTCCTGTCAAACTTCAAATAATTGAGACTATTAGAATGTAAACCAAAATCCTCTCCCTTTGTTTTTTAAAAACATCCAAACTTCTTCATGCAGATAAAAAGTTGCTTTGTAGTATTGCCTTTGATAGTCTACAGAACTCCTTTTAGAACTGCAGTTCACAGTGGACCTTTAATTTCTGCTAGATATGAAAAATAAAACTAGATTTGAAATGTAAACTACAAATCAAAACAAACAAACAAAACAACAAAAAAACCCTCTGGCTCTGTTTATATGTTTATATTCTTACAGAGCTGTTGTTATTACAGTCGCCTCTGAAACAGCAATGGATGATGCATTCATACTGCAACAGTGTGACTGGAAATGTTATTCCCAGTTTGCTGACAGATATTTAGAAAAAAGGTAGAAAAATGGTGAGGCTTATCTCACATAACTTCAGATATATGAGACATGAAATATAGATTTCTAGTCTAAATAAGCTGAACTCCCTCTATATGCAATAGAGAGAAGGGGACTTCTAGGGGATGATTTATCATCTGTGGAGGTAGGCTAGACGACTCACACAAACACCTAGCTTTCAGAGAGTGATGTGGGAATCCAAGTGATCTGCATAATTAAAACAAGGTATCCAAAACTGTAGCCCAGCAAAAAAGGTTTATTTCTCATATAATCCTCCGTGCATTCCAGTATACACCTATAGCAAGTAATCCTAGTCACCACTTCTCAGAGAATATCATATTCTGTAACTCCAGGAGCAGAGTGACTGAATTATGTGGGGGTATTAACCAAACCAGGGGTATATATTTCATCAGCTCTTCCAAGCTTTCTGTGTCCACACTGAAAAAAGAGCTACACACCTCTGCCAAGCATTCTCATCCATTTTGCATTTGGACATGTTTTACTGGCTGCATTTTCTTATGCTTTTTGAATCTTTCTTCATTACGAGCCTCTAGCATCTGACAAGTAATTTGCCTGCCTACGGCTTCCTCTATTAACACTGCCCTTAGACCGAGCACATAGGAACAAACGGAAAATGGATGTTGTGCCATTTAATGGAGTACCTGTCCCCCATCTGTTTTCAGTCTGTCATATGTCCTTCCCATCCCTATCTAGTGGCCGTACTGGGGGAAGGAGAGTTGCTCACACCTGTGTGGATGTTTCTATTGCAACTTGCACAGATGTTTGTCCTAAACCAGTATATGCTGCTTGTTATTCAAAAGGATTACTTCTGCAGATGTTTCTATCACTATGCCCTCCTGTCTTTTCCTCTGTCCCTCTCTCGAACAGATTGCAGTGATGTTTTCTTTTTTTTTTCCTGTCCATAGAACTAAATCCCAAGCCAGTCCTCTGGATCTTCTTTACTTATTCCTAAGCAGCAGTTCATTCAGGCATATGGCTTTCTCTCCTTCCTCACCATTTGGACAGATGTTTTCTCTTGACTTTGTACATTCTTAATCCATGAGAGAAATAAGAAAACTTCATGATTTGTTAAGAAAAATGAAAAAGCCCACTTTTTTTCTGATGCAAATTGCTGTTCAGTTGCATGTTCCTTTAATGCTACGATTTTCATATCAAGACCAGTTAATATAACAAGACAGAAATTTTATTCTCATTACACTTGAATCCCAGTGTGATACACGCTGTGCAAACATGCAACAAGAATGATTCTCCCCTGCCTGAAATAGCTTCTGCACATGAAAGGATGGCAGGCAAGTGCAACAACCAGATGAGAGGACTCAAAGCAGTGATAAGACTTTTGTGCTCCACATATTAAGCAGTGGTCAAAGCACCCCCATTGCCTAATTATAATGATTGGTTTACATGTAAATGGGAGTTAAGAAGTTATAAGCAATAATTGTCTGATTAATGGCAGGCAGAAAATGCTGAAGGTATATTTAAACAATCATACTAAAACCTTCAAAATTATTTCTGGGCCATTTTAAGGTCAGCATTAGCATTAGTTTTTCAATAATTCAGGTTCCGGTATATGCCTCTGTTATTGTGGAAAGAGAAATGTTAATATATGGCCTGTCTGTGTGAAAATACACTTTCTTGACATTATGCTATTTTTATTTCCTCTTCATTTCTTCTCAGAATAGACTTTCAAACTGGAGGTAGCATGAAAAGATGTATATTTATGCATGTATATGATACCCCCAAGTAAAATGAGGCCCTAATATGAGAATGCTCCACGAGCAAGTACAAACTGAGAGCTGAGTGTCCACACACATGTGCAGGGCTTTTTATTTGATGTTGGCTGTCTCTGTTACAGACTTAAAAATGAATGAAAGAATCTGTTTCTAAACCCTTCGTTCTTCACTACTTGCTATATAGTTCTGCCTAAATTAATGATTACAACCAAGATTTTAATATGATACCCTTGTCTTTCCCACCGTAAGCATCCCACACACATTCACACCTCCCACTGTGACAGCTGAAGGAGCAAGAATGAGCACAGCCCCAGTGTAAGCAAAATCAAAGAGATTTATTCAAGAGCTATACAGTTTTTGACGCAAGAAACTTTTCTTGTGACAATGGGCTGTTGGCTAACATTCAAGGTGATCTTCCCTGAGCCTCATTAAGCTGTCTTCAGTAGTTAGGTTTAAAATGGGAGGCTGGTGGCTTCCTAGACGTCTGAAAGAAGAAAGGATGAGATTCATCTCTGCTTGCAGTTCTTTTATGGCTGAGTGAAGTGCCCTGACTGATATTCAGAGTGACTGAATACAGAGTGAAGAATGCTGGCTCCAGTGAAGTCTACACAAGAGTTACAAACTCTGCTGAATTAGCTCTTCAAATATTTTGAAACCCTGCTGTATTAATAAGCTTATTTTTCAGCATGACCCTGAGCAGACCCAAAAGACTATCAGTGTGTTTGAGGCACACAGTAAAAGGGATGAAAAGTTAAACTTTTTCTAGGTACTAGAATCAACGGGGTTGCTGCTGTGACCTTCAGATCTGGCTAGGAATAAGATCTTTATCCTATAATGAGATCTTATTTTATGGGTGGGAAGGAGGAAAAGCTTGTATAGAGAGAACTTAGGTGGTCTGTGGGATTCACAGCACTTGGGCTGTCTGAAGGATGAACCCTCAGAACAGATTTTTTCTGTCTTTGCTTCTGAAAAGCATCTAGAAGAGACAGGGTCAAGAAGGGCAACATTTAGCCAACACTGCCAAGCCCCAACCATTGCCAGATTCTCTTCATCTCTTTAAGTAACTGAGACAATGGAGCTGGAGAAAATGCAAGTCCCAAGATTTTAAAAGCCTCCTTCTTTTCAGACATTACAGACACAGTGTCTGTTCCAGATATAGGACTCCAAGAATAGGTGAAAAGTGTGAATATACAGGGAGAGTGCGGAGGCAGCCTACTGGCCATGGATGTGAAGAGCAACAGCACATGGAACTTCACAGAATTAACCCCACAGCCAGACAGAAATTAGTATCCCTTATATTTGGTGTTGCCTTTCTGCTTGGGTGAGAGATTTGCCTTCAGATATTCCTAATATCATTTCACTCTCAAAACTTGCCATCTCCCAGTTGCCCTTCCAATAGTCTGAGTGTAAGGGTGTGGAGTTGGAGCTTTGACCCAAGAGAAGTTCTTCAGCTTTTATTTTGAGTATCTGAAGTCAGCGTCGTTGTTTAAGCTGCCTGTGTTATCTGTATCTCAGTTCCTCTATTTCCACTGTTCACAGTGTGTATTGAAAGCAGCAAGAACTTCAAATACTAATTAAACAGCCTGGTGCAGGTGTCTGTCTAGGGTAACCCCACTGAAGTCAGCTGAGTATGCTGGACTTGCATAGCGGATGAATGATGGATTGAGAAGCACAGAAATTCTTCTCAAAGGAATTACTCTCATCCTCCAAATGTTATTTATTTGGATAGGAATGGGTCTTTTCAGCTATAGTGATATTCATCAAAACCCTGCTTTGTGATACAATATTGCTCTTTTATTAAGCCATAATACTAGTAGATTGTTTTAAGCCTTATGCTGTGAATCTCTTGCAGATGAAATGCTGCAACAGGAATATCTGTACAATAAGGAGATTGGAGGATGCTTTTCTGCACAACTTTATCATTCCAATGGCCTGGAGGATCTGGATGATTGAAAACGAACAAGTAAATAAAGCCGTATCTGTTACATATCCAAATGTTGGTTAAGTATTGAGTGGTGGGGAGGAATGTTTAAATGATCATGTAAGGCTAAACAGTGCTGCATGGACTGAGTGACTGAAATGACATTTTAATCAAACCTGACAGCTCTATTGCATTATAATTATAGAATGCCAGAGGCACTTTTTAGACTATCAGTACTTTTGGGATAGTTTGCATCTAAATTAAAATTGAACTTCAAAGAAGTTTGATGGGGATGTGTTTCCAAGGAGTTTCAAAAATGTGAAAGACACTAACTGATTAGCATTATGTACTGTACCAGCTGGTTGTTACTGTAAAAAATAAAATAAAAAGTAACAGCCATGCTGATAATCAGAAACCACTATCTTGAATCTTATTGATTTTCTTTTGAATTATTTATAGGGGGGGTTGTTCCAGTCATGCACTTCCTTTCAAATGTTTATTTAGTTTCTCTGTAAAGGAAGAAAAATTAGGAGGAAGAGAGAGAAACCTGGAAAAATTCCAAGGGTTAGCTCACTAGCAATCTGTTTAGATGTCCTCTTCTCAACTGAGCCCTGCTCTGCTAAATATTTATGGCAATATTTAACAAATAAATCTCACCCACCTCCCCATTTACAGTAAAACTGAAGAGTGAAATGCTTTAAGGGAGGATTACTTCTTTTTTATCATGATAAGGAAGGAAATTTTATGAATATATTTTAATTTCTGGAAAATGTAAAGTGTAGAACTGCAGCTGCAAACATCTGTCCAAATTACAGATGTTCTGCCTGAAGCTTCTATTCTGATCCCATCTCTAGACAACAACAACAAAAAGGAGTTCACAGCTCCACTGTGTTTTCACTTTCTTGTCATATTGTATAACCACTAATTGGAAGTTACAGACATTCTCAGGACTTGATCCTGTCTTCAGATGCGTGCATGCATCACTTGGCACATTGTAAAAGTCAGCCAGTGTCTCAGCCACAATCAAAACGCATTGCAAGGCAAGCTGTGTGCTGTGAGGAGGGAACAGGTCCCTGATCTGTGTGAGCATTTAGGTGTGTATACAGTTGAGGTAACTCTACAGATTTCAAAGAGAGGTTAAATTTTCTAAATATCTATATGCTTGTGTGCCAGTTTCCCATCAGCTCCTACCCTTTGATATGGAGCATTCTGTAATGAAGACATCTTTTGGCTTAATTGTTTTTGCTTTGCTTCCACCCGTTGCTGGATTCACTGAGCTTCAAATACTTTAAGGGGTGCCATGGTGAGACAGAGCATAGTGTGTCAGACCAGCACTCTCTGTTCAGCAATGGCTAAGGCTGGACTCTTCAGAAGAGTACTGTGAAATTGCTATGAGATACATGGATTATTTTTCCCATTCCTTCATTCCTGGCTAAAAATTCCTGGTGACTAGATGGAGCACTTAAAGGAGGACTTATAGATCTTTAAGTTGCGTTGAGTTTGATGACTGTAGGTGAAAGAAATGCCAGTTATATAATTCAGGAATGTGCATTTTGGCTTCTATATTTCCAATACTGTTGATTGGTATCTGTGAGCCCTGTCAAGATTTGTCTCAGGACACTGGATCTATGTGGATGCCTCCACAGTTATCTGCTAGCCTACAGTGCCAATCTGTAAAAATTTAGTGTATGGAGAATCTGTGTAAACAACTTGTGCCAAGTAATTTGAAGCTTACTACTTACCATCAGACCAATTTTTAACAAATAGATAACTTCTAGCAAAAGTATCTAACCTTTTCTGTTCTGATGCATTGATTTCCACCCTGCAAAATAGTGTGTTAGGAATAATTCTGGTAAAAATGCAGTGTTTCTTTCATAGTTTCATTATTATTACTGTATTGCTGTAGGTGACTTTGGATGTTTGTGTATATCCATGGTAATTTATTTATTACTTCATTTACTGATAGTGCATGTAGTTAATAGCATATGGGAACTCTTTCCATAGATTCAAACCTATTAAGTGCAAGCCTACTTCAGGACTGCATCATCCCTATTTTTTAAGCCAGAACATTCATTCTCACAGAATTAGTTTGGGGAGTTTCTAAGGGAAAGAGAGAGGGACAGAAAACAATGCATCATTCATGAATCATTTTCTTAGAAAATATTTACTGTTTTGCATCAAAATGTTGAAAATTCATCAGGTCTCCCTCAACCATGACGCACTTCCTTTTCATCTATCCAAATGGGCATACAGAAGTATGTAAGTAACATTGGCCAATTTTGGCTATCACTATAATTGAACATATGGACCAGGTATTGCATGCAAAAATGTAAGTTAGGTTAAATAACTGTGAGCAAAATTTGGGCTCCTATAAGCTGCAATCCTGTAAAGGCTGGGTAGTGAGAGCCTAACACCACAAACTCAGATTTCAGTGGCAGCTTTTTCTGTTTTAATTGCAAGTTAGAACGCCAAGCACTTAAACCTGGAAAGGTTAAACATACTTAACTTTCCTAACTCTGACTGGTTCCCCTGCCTTGGCCCTGATTGCTGTACATAAGGCTACACTCTTATCCTGCTAGATGGCAGGTGATGAGAACACCTGGTAGCATCGCTGTCCAGTGGCCATTCATGAACCAGCGGTTATGCATTGCTCATTAGATCTCACTTTGGAGCCCAGTTGAGAGCTGCTTCATTGCAGACAGCCTCACAGACAGACATAAGCTGTTTCTTGCCCGGTTCTGCTAGCTTTTCCACTCAACTGACACAAATACTGTGACCTGGGAGCATAGCAGAATTTTGTTTTTCATAATTCCAATGGTGTTTTTCACTGTTAGAATTACCATCACAAATCATTGCTGCAGGATCTATTTTCAACAAGAAATGACAAGTTATTAAAGAAAAACGCTTGAAGACATTTAAACTGAAAGCTGGTATTCCCATTTACCCCTTGACAACATATCAGCCACTCAGAGACAGGGCGAGGCAATTTTCACAAAGCCTGTCTGCTTTACTGCACTCACTCTCCCTCCTCCACCCACTTTTCTCTCTCTTGCCAACCACATGGAAATTCAGAACATTTCCCCCAAAATAGTGATCAGATCTGAAGCCTGGATATGTATGTGCTGGTAGCTTGTAATTCTTGACATACTTCTGGTGGCTTCAAAGAGTATCTGCCAACTGCCGGCCTGGAAGCAGTGAGACTGGCTCTTAGCTGCTGGGTATGAAGAAGCACCAGGCCGTGGAGTCTCCTGCCTAGTGAAAACCGTTCAGTTCAAGGCACACAGGAGCTCTGAACTGGGGATTTAACATAAGTCTGTCCAGCTGGGACCACATCTTGCACCTTCTTCCCACTCCAGTAGTTCACTTTGTACTGATTTACCCACACTTCTTCCTACCAGGGCTCAGCTTTGGAATTAAGCCTTGATTGACTGAAAGCCAGAAGACAGGTTGCACACAGATTTCCATGTGCTAGGATTATTTCTACTGTGGCATGTCCCTTTTTCATATCCTCTTTGCATATCAGCTTTTTCTTCCTTCCTTTCTTCTTAACCATTCGAGAGCCAACCAGCATACAAAGCCATGGTTATAAAGACGTTTCCTTGTGTTTTTCCCCAGCATACTCCTGAGTGCAGTGGAAATAGATGGAGTGTGCATAAATTCTTTCCCTTTTAGCAACCTCCATTTCACTGACTAAAACCATACCTCATGTTTTAGCTAATAGCAACTTTTAAGAGAAGACATAGTTGGGATCCGTTCCTTCAACTGATTAGCACTGTATATACCCAAATATTGTGCTTCTGATTTCTGTACCAATGTTATATAACATTTATGCATCACCTTCTTCAAGAAAATGTCTGTATGCACAGTAAAATGTTACTATAAAAATGCCTTACTCTTAAACAGAAGCTCAGAAAAATCTTTGCTATACCTTTCTTGTGAATGCAGGGAAAAGTGAAGGATTAGTTAAACTTCCTGTTCTTAAGTAACTACTCATAACTGGATTATTCGCCTTTTAGGGGGACATTTCTTCTAGCTGAACCTTGATAACTGACTCTTAGACAGACAACATAGGATAAGAAATATCACAGTAGTGTAACCCTGTATTTCTGTTGGCATCATCTTAGATTGAGTCCTCAGGAACATATGGAGTGCACTGAGTGAGAATAGATTCAGTGAAGCTCTTCATGTCTGCTGGCTGGGAAGTAATTGTAGCAGAAAAAGAAGAAATCACCAACTTGTGCTGGCATGTTCTTCTGCCTGCTTAGATTTATATATGTAGGTATCCATGGCCAGCAAAGACTTGGCAACAAGTGAATGCAGATTTCAGGCAGCTATTCCTGAATGAGATGTGGTGCTGAAAACATATTCATGTGTCATTTGGCTACAAATAGTTGCTATGAATCTATTCCAAACCAACGAAATTGCTGTAGTTGCCAGAAGTTTTCTGTCCTGCTATGGCACATAATAAAACAATTTAAGATGGTTTGATGATTATTGTAACCAACTCAGACTTAAATGGTCTGAGCTGAGTTCCTGGTTTGCCACAGACTTTCCATCTAAACTAGGATGAATAATTTAATCTCACTATTCCAGACAGAAGTGTTATGAGGATGCATTGGTAAGTCTGTAGGAAGCACACAGATATTGTGGCTGTGGATGTTATATAAAACAACACAACGCTTACAACTTGGAACTGGCATATACTCCATCAGGTGGAATATGTATATGAGAGGGGAACATATTTACCCACACCATGGGAAGAACTGCTGCTCAGAGGTGAAAGCTGTGGAAAGGTGTGCTTCCAAAGTCATTATAGGAAATAAAGATAACAATTCCCATGTATGATTGCAAGTTCACGCCACAAGCAAAACACATGCATCTGCATTTTGAGTGTCATGGTGGGTTGACCTTGGCTGACTGCCAGTTGCCCACATAGCAGCTCTCTCAGTCCCCCTGCTTAACGGGATGGCAGAGAAAATAAGATGAAAAATCTTGACATAAAGACAGGGAAATCACTAGTTGCCATCATGGGCAAAACAGGCTCGACCTGGGGAAAATTAATTTATTGCCAGTTAAAATAAGAGTTGGATGCTGAGAAACAAAGACAAAAAAACCTACAACACATTCCCTCCACCTCCTCCTTTTTTCCCAGGAGGAAAAACTTCACTCTTTCACTCCTTCATTCCCAACTCCTTTGTGGTCAGTCTACAGCAGTTCCTCTGTGCCGCCATTCCTCCTTGCAGTTTTCTTCTGCCGCAGCGTGGGCCCTACCCACAGGCTCCTTCAGGGCACATCCCCAGCTCCACCATGGCCTCTCTCCATGGACTGCAGAGAAACCTCAGCCCCGGCGCCTGCAGCGCCTCACGGCCTCCTCCTCCTCCTCTCAGTGTGGTGCTCGCAAGGCTGTTCCTCGCCCGTTTTACCTCACCCCTCTCTGCCCCGCAGCGCGTGGCCCTCTGTGAACGCGCTTCCCCGAAGGCACCGCCTCAGCGGGGCTGAGGGGCTCGGCCGTGCCCTGTGGTGGGGCCACTGGAGCCGGCTGTGGGCAGCACGGGGCAGCCCCTGCCTCGCCTCAGGGGGCCGCGGCCTGCACCTGGGCACGGACCCCCGGTACAGGTGTACATTCGGTAGAAGCTGGCAGCGATACCTGCTCTCCATGCCTTGCCTGGCGAGGTACATGCAATGGGTCAATACTTCTTCATCTTGCTTGGTAGGTGTTTGATCTGCATATGTCTCTTTGGGAGAAGCAAATAGAGCTTTTTTCTCTTTTCCCCTAGGCCTACAGAACCAATAGGGGATAAAGGAGTTCTGTCGATTAGGGCTAAGAGTGCCTGAGTGATTGATTTTAAAGTGTTTTATCCTGCTTTGTTCTGATGATCTTAATACTAAACGTACTAAATGCTAATACGTAGTAATGCACTGTCTTAGGAATTAAGGTACTATTCACTTCAGATCTCAGAAGAAAACACAAGCAATTCCAGATGCTTTGGAAAAACAGTGCTGTGGCATCGGCCTAGGGAAAATTTAGTTGAGATAATATTCAGTTGGTGAAAAGTCTCAGATTTAGATGCTGGAAGAAGACACTACTCAGACATTCAGTCTCAGTTCCCCCAAGATTAATTTATTATGAGAGTATAAGTGACGGATAAAATAAGTTGTTTTTAGGAGCAGTTTGCTGGTGATGAAATCAGGGATAGGTCTCAAGTCTGACAGCCCTCTCAGTTCTCTGAGCCTCATCTAAATACAGTGACATGCTCTGTTTAGCAAGGCTGCACTTAGAAATTTTTGATTGCAAGGCTGCGTAGAGCAACTTATCTCAAATACAGGTAAGCACCAAAGCTTGCAAGACAGTTACCCTGCAACAGTTGGACATTCCCAGTTGAGGATGCAACTGTTACAGTGTCCTTAGCAGTGTTTTGGATAGCAATGTGTTTGTGAGAACAAGTTCAGAATAATGATAGACACTAGGAGTTCAAAATGCCCCATGCATATGCTCAAGGTAATTGCTGGAAACCCGTGGGACCATCGGGCATTTCAGGTTCAGTTCATCTCTTAACTCACCATTAGACACTTTTCCAGCTGAACACACTTTGGGCCCAAAAAGCAGAGGAAAGCAATGAGCAATACGAAGATGGAGCAGAGCCTTTCTTCTACATATGGAAATTATTCTTCAAATGTCTTTGTTGACAGCTGGCATGGCACAAAATAAACATAGGTCTATTTGCAAGTAAGCAAGAATTAGCATAAACAGCAGCTGCTGTATTACCAAAAAAACATGTAACAATAAAGAATTTTTTTCTGCCTTCAGAAACAAAGGTAGGTAAAAAGCCTGCATGAAATAATGAGTTAGTTAACCACCTGTTAAAGTTCTGAGCACTGGCAAAATGAAAGAGCCATTTGTTGATGGCATAAGCACTTTTCTGAATCAGGTTTTCTAATTAAAACTGAATCTATGCTTATGATAAAAAAATGCAAAGCAATATCAAAAATGTTCTCTTGCTCACCTCTCCTCTCTCCCAAATCAAAGGAGTTCCTATACTTGCCTTTTCAGTTGCTTTCCTGTTGCATCCAGATAGTTGTCTCAATTTTCTCTTAGCTTGCTTGGATATGATTTCTTGCTTCCTTTCTCCACCTACATAGCATTTAAAGTCAAGTCAGACCATCAGAATGTATAATTGTATTCGTAGTCAGATCACGATCAGTGAGATAGCTTTATGGTTTTTGTCTCTTATACCTTTCTCTGTTAAAAGCTAGTTAGTAGTGTACTCAGCAGCATTGTCATATTTTAATAGAAGCCGATGATCCAACACAATGAAACATAGAAACAAGCGAAGAAGCAATTTTAAGTGCATTGTTTTAGATTAATGATGCTGGAATTTACTGCTTAATCAGTTTCCCATGGAAGGTGACTTACCTGTTCAATTAAGTTTTCAGTGTAAATTGTGCATCCAGCTATCTGCAAGTTCTATAGATTAGCTTATCTAGCTTTTCTTTAGCATTGTGGCTCATTTCTGGTTTTCATCTGTTTGGAACTGCAACTATTTCTGTCTAAATTTTTCTGACAATAGAGTATTTCAAAAAATGAAAACAGTAAATAATAGCCCTGTTTAGAAGTTTTATAGAGCTTTATGTCTTCAAAAAACCATAAGGCTCAATACAAAGTATCTTGAAATCAGTGTGAGTCTTTCCACAATAAGCTTTAAATCAGAATAGCTCAGAGTCAGATCCTGATACTGTTGCTTACCAGAATATTCACTTCATTTCACGAGTCAATAAAATTAGTTCAGTTAAATAGTACCCATACTCAGGAAAGGCATCAGAATCTCATGTTAAATTGACATCCTATCCCTGGAATGTATGTATGCAGGGCAGGGGGGGAGTACTTCTAGGTCTGGTGATTTGCTTATGGCCATGTAGAAAGTCAGTGTCAATACCAGGATGGGAGTTCAGGAGTTTCTCATTTAGGGTCCCATGCTTTTATCATTCAAATGTACTTTATTTTCTCACTACTTATGATTTTAAAAATGTGTTTTCCTTTGTTTCATTTTTCTGTATCAGTAGGCACTTGGTTTTACTGGTAATTTTTTTTTGACAAACTATCAATATTTTTTTGGAAAGAGTTGCATAGCCTGTATGGAATGCGTTTGAAACAACATTTTTAATTTGATTAGAGTTTCATAGGATTTCTTGTGTTTCCACTGTCATCTTCTTTTCTCAAGATAACCATATTTGAAAGGTGTGGTACAATTTTGTTGGGTGAAATACTTCGAGAGCTTTTGAAATAAAAATTATACATAAATTTTCATCAATAGGTTTCTTTAATGAGTGGAGAGAATGAGATCTCATAGTGTACAGATTGGGCCAAATTTTCTTCAATACCAGTTGTTAAAAATATATTTATGTTTGGCCGTGGGTTGTTTTTCTGTTGTTGTTATTGGTTTTTGTTTTTGTTTTGTTTGTTTTGTTTTGTTTGTTTTTGTTGTTGTTGTTGTTTTGAAGAAAAGAAAAAACCCTGCTGTTCATGTTATAGATGGGGACATCAGCATCACAGCCACAGAGATCATAGTCATTTTTATTGCAATGCTATTCAGAAAGTTTTATTTTTGCTGAACTATTATTTTTCCTTTTTTTTTTTTTTTTCTGAAAACACTCGATGCACCGTAGCTGTCTACTGGTTATCTTTATATCTGCAGAAGTCTCTGTGCATATGTGTCTGTATATATGCAGGGACATAGAGTCCTTTTTTTCTGGCTGCATAATAAACTGAAATGTGTAAAGTCTGTACATTCCCAAAGCAGAGCTCATTGTGGTAAAATCTTATCTACTTCATTCTAGGTGAGAACATGATTATCTCTCTCTACTCACACTGATTTGGACTGTGTTTCTTTCACCTCCTTCAAATAGCACCTCAATCCATGAAGAGCTATGTATAATCTCCATGGAGCTACTCTTGAAATAAGGTAATTTGCATAGCAGTAAGGGTATCATTATTTGGTCTCTTTACTTAACAGCATCAACAGCAGATGAACAAGAGCTGATCCAAATCATAACTCAAAATGGGGAACATTTGCTGTTGTATTTCATGTCAGACAGATATCAGTCTGATATCAGGTTGAAGTTCAGACTGGAAATAGAAGAGATGAGATATTGCCAGATCAGGCCTATCCGTATGGAAAGATAAAATATTCTAGGGAGGAAAATACGTGGTCAAGGTATGGGATGGGGATCAAGAGAATGAGATAAAATCTGAATTCATTGAAGATAAGCAAGTTTTGGCTTTGATTTCAGTAAGTCCAGCATGTTACACTTGGACTCCATAAAGGACCTGCTGTGTTTCAGTGTGGCCGGCACAGACATCTGTTTCCTGCCTCTGTCATGTGTACAATTCTTTTTTTCCCACATAATTGTTGGCACAATAATCAATTTAGTGATTGGCTGCAGTCAGAAATTGCACTGAAATAGGGTCAGAAATTATTTGCCACACCAGCAGATATAACACAGTATGAATACAAATCTAATCAGTATCTGGGCACTGATCGTCCCTCCAAAGCGAATCTTCTTCTAGTTCACTTCCTGGTGCTCTCTGAGTTGCAGTTCTGGGTGTTGTTCTGCTAGGTCTTTTCTCTGGTGTCTCTCTTCTCTTTTGCTCACCTTTCCCCACATTTGCAGTGCTGTATAGCAGGCAATAAAAACCTTGTACTCTTGGATCTCAGACAATTGAGCTCCTCTATCCTACCCACTTATCAAAAGAAGAAACTAAAAGAAGAAAATCAAATACTGTTTTTTCTCACATCAATTTACTTGCAAGTCAGCTGCTCTAGATCTTTCAATTTATGTAAAAAATTCACTATCACATGTCTAAGAAATGTCATTTCTCCCAGACAATTTCTGTTTTTATGTTGAGGCATTTTCTGGCTCTCCCTGCTTACCCAGGTGCTGCAGTTGTAAGTTGACAATATTGCTGGGCTGGTGCAGCATTCTCACTAGATATTATAAAGGCATATTTTTAAGAGAATATTACAGCTGACCAAAACCAAGGTGTTTTCTTACTGTTGGAGAGGAAATGTGTGGGGAGTACAAGTTTCTTGAACATATATATCAAGAGGTAGATGAATGACAGGCTCACAAAGGCAGACATGCACATAAGAGACAGCTCTTATTTTCATGACTGTTGCAAGATGACATGCAATTTCTACAGAGAGTGTTACACTATCCTGATTTGCTGGAAACCATTTCTTCCATCTATTCTTTTGAAAGCTTCCTCTTAACTGAATGCTGTAAGTCTGGAATGGAGGTTTTTTTGGACTATACAGTACAGGCCTCTGATATAAAAGAAATAATTGCTATGTTCATCGTTTGTGTCTGAATTTTTTTAAAGCTCTGTTTTTAACAGTGTTGTTTTATCCAGGAGTACTGGATTTGTATTTTTTGATCTGGTCATGACTTTGGCTATGACTTTGTGTATGACTTTGGCTAAGTTTCTTAACAGCTTTGTGCCTCGGTTTATGTCTAAATAACAAACAATGTTATTTGTTGACTTTCTTGGACATTTTCTGAACTGCCATTGGGAAGTGTCCACATAGAGCCCATTGCGAAGTTCAGAAGATCTCAAGTCCTTACAAAACCAAGGTGTGGAGTGGAGATTTAGTCCTTACTACCACCATAAAGGGAAGTCTGCCCTCTTACTGCATTTTGAGGACCTTGAGTTTCTTAATACCACAGGAAAAATCCACAGCAAAACACAGAACTGAACCCTGGTTTCTCGAACACTAGTCCATTAACAACAAGACCATAGCCTCTCCCTCTACCACTTCTGTTTATTTTTGTAGCTGTTAGCTGAAGTGTATTTGATTTTAAGGATTTCATGATGTTGTTCATTTGAGCACATCTTCGTGCTGTCATTTTCCCCATGCCATCACTTCCTTACCTCTGAAGAACCCAACAAGGACAGGAACTCGCAAAGAAACAGCAGTGCAGACATAGGTCAGTTACTTTGCTCACATTTTGGCTTTTCCTGCTCTTTTGTGCTTTCTCTTCCATGCTGCCAATCATTCAGTCAATGTTTTCATTCTGCTGTCTAGTCTTCCTTCAGTGAGTAACTTCACTGTATGCTCAGGTCCTAATAATTCACTGCTTTTTTATTTTAATGAAAAAGCCCTATTCTCTTGATATCAGGCCTCCCAGAGCTGGGAGCATGCAAGCCCCTTCTCATCTGCTGGTTCTCTGAAACCCATATTCCACAGGGATTCTGCGATCTATTATTCTTTCCCCTCTGCCTCTGGTGCTGCAGCCGATCTTGAAAGGAGGCCACTTGAAAAGAGAGAGCAGCAGCAATATGGCTTATGAATTCCTGGCACATTGCTTTACCCTGAAGGATATATTAAACAATAAGCGTTTTTTAAACAAAGACCTCCAGTAACCTCACCACAGGCACTGACTGCTAATATATTATTAATTTTAGGCACTAGCTTCAAATGACTGAAATACTGCTTGTCTGCTCGTAATACTTGGTCATCAGAAAGATATTACCTCTTTCAAAAATGCTACCTTCCTTTCTTACCTGACTGCTTAAAGAACATAAACTTGGATTTCTCTAAGTAACAGTAGCACAATACTCAGTATAGGAAATGAGAATGAAGTAAACCATTACAAAGCTTCTCATTAAAGCCCACAGTTAACAGTCGTGAGAAGAATTAATACTATCTAAAATTAAAAATGGTTAAATATGAAGAGTCACGTTACTGGTAAACAACAAATGAATTTCCATTTTCACACTGAATAGGTAGATATGCTACTTTGTCTCAAACTTTCCTCAGACTCTTACACAAAACTACTGTGTCTGTTTTGACTCTTATTTAGATTTATTATCCAAAGGCAGTAAACATGCATCATTTGTCTCCCAGGCACTTTCAGAAGAAGAAATGTTTTGGGATAATAACTAAAAGATGCTGCATACAATTAAAACATTAGGTTTTGTCCAAACCAGGCTCCCACAATACACGTTTTTTTTCTAACTTGAATATTTCCAGTTCCTGTGTTCAAGAGCCAAGACACCTCCTAGCTGCCACCATCAGGAGTCTGGGTCTGGAGCCCCAGTGCTGTTCCCAAGGGTAGAGGGCCCATGCATTTGTTGGGCAGGGAAGCCAGGGCTGAGCTGCATGGGAATTGAACAGTGGTAACTTCAGTTGTGTTATAACCAAGTCTGGGCTGGCTGAGATGGGAGATGGAGGGCTGGAGGCCCCTGGGAGCCACAGGGTCCCTCAGGTCACAGAGTCAGAAGTAAAAAGTGTTTAACAGAGGAAGCCTGTTTTTAAGGTATTTTTCATGGCTATAGATGGTGACTTGCTTTATTGGGGGGGACCGGGAGGCAGAAATTGCTTAGCAGCTTGTGCTTTACAGAACCTAGGGAACAAGGACTGCTTGCAAGTTGCCTTCAGAGACCAAACTGGTCAGCAGTTTGAGGGGAAACTCAGGCAACAACTCAGGAAGAAGTAAGCCACTGTGCACTCTTTAAAAGCCCACATGACTAGAATAAAACCGTTATTTTTTAACTACTGTGCTTGGCATCTGGAATGGGGAGGAGAGAGTGGGAAGTGGTATGGGGGAATACCAGGGTGAAGTCCCTTAGGAAAGGTCACAAGATGATTTTTCTCCCCGGAAATATTTTGTAACATTTCTAGCTCACAAATAACCTCTAGACTCGTGGCCTATGTTTCAGGGTGGTGGGGAAGAGGGATAGGAGGGACTCAAAATTAAGAATTATGATATATGACACAATATAGCTTTGTAAATTGAAGTAATCCCATAGCCATGATTGTTTGATCAGCTGAGTTTGTAATCAGTGTTAATAATCACTACCATAAACAGCCAAACAAGGCTGAATTTCACTGATCTGGCCTTTGCATATGACCCAAAGGGAAGGCTGGTCTGTGTCTATTTTGTCTGAGTATAATTGCTGATGCTCTTTCCTGAGCATGACCATCCTACACTACTGCCTTTCCAAAAGGTCTTACACATCATAGCATTGATATCACTTCAAGACATAAAATGGTCATTATTGCTATAATACAAATTATAAATATACTTCTAGCATTATGAATGGGACTCAAAAAAACAGGCTGTATTTCAGGGCAATTGTAGTAGCCCTGGATTTTGGGAAGACAGACAAGGGGCCTCTCGTAAGTATATGTAGTCATCAGTGTTTACTACAAAAAAAAAAAATCCTACCATTGTGCTGCTGGAGCCACATCATGAGATTATAATCCTATCTGTGATATTGTTGTGTCTTTCTTTTGCCTATGAGGTGGAAAGGAATTATTTCCTTCCCTTGATGTGATAAATACACCTTTAAACGTCCAACAGGATTCTGAATTTCCTCTTAGGGCTTATCAGAGGCTTCTATCATGCTGCAGAGCTGGGTTCCCTATTCCTTTGCAGCCTTGAATTGCAACTTATCCTATCATGAGCAGAGGAAAGCCATGATTCCTCCGTGCTTGCAGGGGAATAGACATGGTTTGATCTCTTAATGGGTTTATGCTGCAGTTGCCAAAAGCATGAGTATGTCTGTTTGCATGCAGAATTAAAAAGGAGTTGTGCAACATTTCTAAGTCCCACATTCATAGTGCTTAGAGGAGATGCCGACTATAGAACCAAACTTTCCCAGAGTTCAGTTGTGTCCCCGACCTATCTTACTCTTACATGTTGCTGCTTCATTGCAGTCATTAAACTCCTTTCTTTGCCTGCTGAATAGGCTCTTAAGTTTCACATTTACAGTGTGGTAATTATCTTAATCATAGTAAAGTGTAGAAGAAACTTCAGTGAGGAAAATAAAACCATACTGCTCTTTTTGGACAAACTTTAGTTCCTTTAATGTTCTGTGTTTATATCTTGATTGCCTGGACCTCTCCCACCAATAATCTTTTAATGACTGTTCCCACTGATATCATAGCAGCAGATTTTTTGCATGCTGTCTTTGTTTCCTGGAATAAAATCAATTAAGCTCTTTGTCTCTCTGACCCCATCTTGTATTAAGGCTTAGCACAACAATTAGGAGCACGTTATGGTGTTCATTCTTTTATAATTTTGGTTCTACAGACACCGCAGCAAGGCAGGTGTCAGTGTAAAGATTAACTTTGATGCAACATAATGTAGTATGCATATTAAAAGTCGTCAGTTGTCTAATTACTATACTTATATGATTCGCTTTTGCAAGAGTGATTTAATGAGCCTATGACACTTTTCAGCAGCCTCCTTGAATTTTTTTTTTTTTTTTTTTTTTTTTTTTTGAGTATTCCAGTGGACAAAGTTATAAATTTGTGACAGGCAAGCTTGAAGACTTTCACAGACTTAAAAAAATGAACTGTTGGAAGGGTGCTTCTAGTATGCAATATAAAATTTCAACAAGCAATTTCAGTCTTCATTAAAGTCTCAGTGTCATACCCTGAAAAGTGATAAACTCTGTATCTGGTGAGTTATCTTCTTACTTAGAAATAGGCATGTTATTTCCTTTTCAGTCCACTGATAAAGATATCCATTCATAATGGTGTACTTCAGTAAACAGTTATATGCCATGGGAACCAACTGTACTTTTTTCTCTGAAAGAAAGATATAGTATAGGGTTATGGGCAGTGAGTGTCCTTGCTTGTCCCAAAGTAGCTGTCTTTGTCCATGTCCCTGTTGCTGTCCATGTTCCTAAATCCTGATGTTCAGTTCACCCCTCCAAACTAGTCATGATAATTCAGTAGTTAAAAACAAACTCTATTTTCCACAGTGTAGGATCGTAGGTCCTTTTGAGGAGATTATCTGAAGATATATAGTCCCACCTCAGACAAATCTTTCTTCGCACATGTGATTTCTAAGCATGGCTCCAGCTGTGCTGTGGAATTTAAGTTCTTCCCCACCTCTTCCTCCTGCTGTCATCTTTTCCACAAGAAAAGATTGTGGATAAACTCCACAATCCATTCAGTTTGGCATCACAGACACCATACTTACTAATAATGTTGCAGATTGCCTGTTGCCTACCTAGGGTCATACTGTAATGCATGATGGTCAACCTATTCATGATACACCCAGCATCTTCATATTTCTCAGCTCACTGATGCATTATGGGTGAACATTAGCAAGTTGCAAATAAGTGGTGGCACTGTATGTAGAAAGGAATAAAGGGATTTGGCAATGTGTCAGCAGGACTTGATGTATTTCACAATTAAGCCAAAACAAATATTTTACTTATGACAATATTTTCATTCCCATATTTTTTTTCCAAATTACCTTAAAGAAATACTTCAGCATTTCAAATGAAGTTTTTCTAATACACTTTTTTGTTTTCACAAAAAAGTTTTTTTTTTTTCTGTCAAAACTGCTTTAGCATATTTTTGACCAGCTTTAGAGAAAATAGTCTTCAGCTACTATAGCTAATGGCTTGATCACGTTGTTGCCAAGCTGCTGTAGAGAAAATCAGCACTCCGCTTTGCATTCTTTTTAAAAATTCCTTTTAACTTGAAGCAGGTTGTGGGACCTAATTGATCAGCTCCTGCAATCTTTTGCTGCTAATTGGCTAGATGTCAGATGATAAAGGGAATAATAGCAGCTCCCATCATTTCACAAGAGACATTTTGTACTAGATATTCGCTTTTCTCATCAAATGCAGCACGTGTGGTTCTTCCGAAATAAGTCCTTGACATGAAAAGACTTTACTGGGTTTGGAGTGCTTTTGTAAGACTGTTTGTCCTTCACACAGATTATTTGTCAGATGAAGATAATTTATTCTGTTTTTTTCTCTGTTTTTTTTTTTTTTTAATCCACAGTAATGCATTTGTTATGCAACAGGTCTGAGTACAAACTCTGAGTGCACTGAAGTCAACAGAGATGCGCTTGTCATCACCAATGAAGGTTCTTGTTCTGTATCTCTTTGTTTCAACCTCATTTCTAGGGGTCAGAAACAGAAACTTCAAGTAACTGAAGAAAAAAAAAATCATATGTAAATGTTCTCTGATCCTGTGGTCTTCAGCCTGCACTGCCAGAGACTTACTTTTCTCTCCATTAGCTGCGGCTGCACTTCATCTTTCATGATTACACTCTTTCAACTCACCTTTATAAGTTAATGCCCAGTCCTAGGTCTGCCTAGTGTGACTATAATTAAGCCTTTATGTAATCACACCTTTGCAGGGAAAGGGCCTCTAGAGAGTACTTTGGAGTGACCATAGCAGTAATCCATGTCCACAGCTACTAAAAACTCATCTTGTTTCCTTGAAGGTAGCAGTTCCTCAAAACCTCAGATCCACCCCTTTCAATTCTTACTCCTAACCTCATGAGCAATTTACCTATGAGGCTGGCAAGTGCCTGAACGTCTCTGCTGTCCACATTATGCCTTTAGTATCTGCAACATTTCTCTGTCTTGGGGTTTTTCTTTGGGTTATGCCATTAAGCAAATACTTCTCCTGGAACCATATCTGCGTTGTTTATATATTGTATTGCGGTGACTGAGTGTCACTGAGGATGAGTATTCAGATGTAACCTCATGCCACATCCTCCATCTTCATGGACATCCTTTTACGTGTTTAAATTTGAGCCATATATTTGTGTCCAACCTTGCATTGTATCTAAGATTAAACTGGTCCATACAGCAGGTGATATTTTGTTACATTTGTAGACCTCTTCCCCCATATTTTGACATCCCCTCTGAATTACTGACAGATCTTTTAAATGTAGATGAAATCAGATATATTTTAATATAACAGCTCTCTAAAGTATTCACACTGTGCAGCAATATTGCAGATCCCATGTTCAATTGATGTGAAACTCTGCTGTCTTTTAAGGTTGTCAGTTGCTGTCATTGTCCCTGATGGTGTGAGGGGAGGCTGAAGGGCTGCCTGGGAGAAGCAATGACAATGGCAGTTTGCTTGATTGCCTTTTCCTTGAGCGAAGGATGAACAGGTGATGCTTTTGCTCGGGACTCAAGTCTTGCCACCTTTTACATCCATACAGCGAGGTGTAGAGAGCAAGGGTGTGGCTCCTGAGTACTGCCCCAATGTTCCCAGAGGTCAAGCCCAGCAACTGAGTTTTGAAGGAACTGGAGTCAATTACAGTCACACATAAGGTGGTTTAAAACACTTTCTGGCTTAGGTCTAACCATAATTTGAAGAACTAGACAAGCCTTTGGACAGTAAAAAGAGGTGAGTCTTTGAAGTAAGCACTGCTACTTGCTGAGTGCAGAAGGAAGAGGATGAGGAACCTCTTTTCTTTCTTCAAGCAACCAGGAGAAGTAAAAGGGTAAAGGAGCATCTGAATTTTGTCTGTTCACTTGTGATACAGAAAGTAGTCCTGTCCTACAACTATCAAGATTTAATTAGAAAATGAAAAGAACGGAAACAAATTGAATAACAAACTTGGCCATGTTATCATCAATTCTTCCTTGGAAGTTTCAAGAATATTGAATAAATTGCTGTACTTGCTGTGATAGCCTCTGTTGAAAACTTCGGTGACATTTCACTTTGAAAAAGGAATTCATTGTTCCCCCCAAATGTGATGTTCTGAAAGTCAAATTTCCCTTTCATGTCTGTAAGCAAAATTTTCAAAGAATTTCTTTTAATAATTGGACAGAGCTATTCATAGGACTTCATTTTCTTCAGAAAATTCTGGCTTTGTTTATGCCTGGAATATGGCTTACGAACAACAAAGTCTCTGGATTACAGGCGTGTCTTGCCTCACTTACTAAAGACAAATTGAAGGCTAGGTTTAAATTTTTTTCATTTTGCCATGGTGAAAGGCAGCACTTTCCTCAAACCATTTAGGGACCATGTTAAGGAAAGAATCATGAATCAGAGACAACTTTTTCGACCTTTGCCTCTACCATCACTGCCTTCCCTACCTGCACCAGCCCGATATAGCCCATTGATCCTGCTGTATCTCCTAGAACAGGTAGGCCATTACAAACAGCAATGGGACACTGCAGTGGTTATTACTCCATCACTTCCCAGCCCCTTTTTTCAAACAAAAGGAGGCAAGTGAGGGACCTAGTGGTCTCTCACTCCAACCCTCAGCTCCATTATAGATAGCAATGGCAGAAGAATGGGGCCATATTTGATAATTGTGGGTAAATGACTGCAAAATACTGTGCAAATACAAGGCTTTGTTCCTCTTCCAGACTGAAACATGAAAATGTTGTCTTTCAAAGGAAAAAAAGCCATCTCCGCAAATGTCATCTTCAACTGCCAGCTGTGTTTCTGCACAGCAAGTGGTGATTCTTCTCCAGTTTGGATTATGGACTGTTTACCATATAGCCTGGTCTTAAAATTCTTGTGAAACAGAGACTGACAGCAGACCTACAAAATGTCTGAATCTCCAGTATTTGTAGAAATTTTGTTTGGTTGTACTCAAGACCGAGCAGAGATAGACATGAAGTCTCTTACCTGAATTCTGAATGGCTCTCAGGAGTCTGTGAAAGTAAGGGAACTATGGAAGTCATTTCATCAAATCATTCCTCAATCAGTATTTTGTTTGATAGGTGGTCTTCTGCGCAGAACCTGTATAAAAGGAGATTAAAAAAGTATGTAGGCAACAGGGACACACTTTATTGCAATATCACTGACTGTGAAATTTTGCCTAAATGTTGTATTGATTGGTCTAGTCACAGGCTATCTGGCATGGAGTTTATCAAAGTATGGAAGAGTTTTATTTGGGTAGGCAACATTTCTTCAAGAAGAGAAAGAAATGCTTTTTTTGAAAGTGATTTTTGGGAGGAGGGAAGAGTTTTCTGACTGGCTTCCTCTTTCATATGCTGTCGTAGCTCACTGAATCAGAGAAGCTGAACCCTGGTCCCAGGTTGGGTCCTTAAGTAGACAGCTGTCTTCCTTCTCAAACAGCTTGCACAGAGTCAGTTCCTCATTATTTCTGGACAGGTATCTGAAAAGCCCTCTTGCTTAGGCTTCAACACACTCTAATTATGAGATGGGATGAAGTAACAACTCAGTGTTTTAAAGAGGAATAGATTTGTGATTATTCAATTGATGCTAAAACTTGCTTTGATACAATAAAATCCCATCTTACAGCTACCAACATTCTTACAGGGCCTTGGAGGGAGACTTACAGTCTCCTAGATAAGCAACTGCACTCTATGCTAAGAGAAAGACATTATCTGCTGTAGAGAGGCTTAGAAAGGGCCTTTGTCTTTGCTGGTGTCTGCAGTTGCTAAAAAGAGTGTAAAGAAAAGTACATTAACAGTATTTAATAGGGAGGATCTAGTGATGGTAAATACCTGAAATTTGAAAGCATGGAGAGAGAAAGTAATTTTGGGTGGGTGCAACGAAAGTGTTATTTTAACACTTTTAGACTGTCAGAGCATACAGATGGAAAAATAGCTTTTGACTTGCAACATCAAGGATGTCTCAACAGAACTGCGGAGCAAGGTTCAGAAGATCCAGCTATGCCACGACAGAAAAGTTAATAGCATGACCGTTAATTCTTGGTTTGTCCTCTCATGACATTCAAATAAATCTTCCATAGATAATAACACCACTGACATGAATGGAACTTTCTTAGTGAGCTCCACCTGGCATAAACCTTTTCTTCTGTCTTATTCATTCTCCGTATTTCTGCCCTCCTATCCCCACTCACAGCACAAGGCCATCAAAGAGATGTGATCACTTGTTATCCAGTGGCAATTCACAAGTTTTACATGATGCTTCTCTATGCAGTATAAATCTTTTTGTTTTCCTTAATTAACCTTAAATATTTTAAGTCTAGTTATTTTTGAAGTCCATTGGAATGAAGTGACAACTGTAGCTGTGCTATTCTGAATTTTGATCATTATATTTCTCTAAAAATAAGAGCTCAGCACAAGATTCATTTACAATTGTGCACCTGGGGAACCTCTGATTACTGCCTAATGTATTCAAGACTATTAAAATGTTCACAATGAATAGGCCTCTTTCTACCTCCTTGCACTGAGGGAGAATTTCAGCTCCTTGAGGACTGGCTGGTAATAAGTATGCTCACTGTGGTGCCACAGCACAGACCTGGGTTACTTATGAGAGCAGTGTGTCTTAAGTGGGGGGAGAGATCCAAACTTAAGAAGTTCCTTTACGGAACTTTTCCATTTCAGGTTGTGAACTCTTCCTTGTCCTGATAAGGAAGCGATTTGTTCACCAGAACTCCAGCAGCAGGGAGGGAGCTGGGTTTTTTTGTTTGTTTGTTTGTTTGTTTGTTTGTTTAAGATATACTTTCACTGATCCAGGAGCTTTTGCCTATGCCCTAATTCCTAGGCTTGGCCTCACTATACTAAACCCAACATCATAGTTTAAAAGAAATTTGATTTCCTGCAGGACTTTTACCAGTCTCTTTGGAGCTCTCTGTTACAAGGTCTTCTGCAAATCCACTGAATGTGTTGTCCATTCCATGAAAATGCTAATGTATATTTGTGCCTTGAAGCATTTGCCTTCTAAGTTATCTTCTCTCTTATTCAACAGCAATATGAAGCCAGAAGTATCAGCACTACTTTTATATATACTAGCTGCAAGTGGAAGCTAGGGCTATAAATAAACGTTTGTTGTCTTATTTTCAGTAAGACCAAAACCATGCTTATAGAATAAAGTAACAGTGATTGTATGATTGTGGCTGAAGAAAGGCTAGAATACACGTTGGAAGGAGATGCAAAGAATCAGTCCAGAGGAGAAGAAAACAATCCATAGGAAAACTAGGCATTCAGAGGGGAACTATTCATTGTAACACTTCGTGCATGTCAGGCATTGAAATGAAATCATGTTACCTCTGGGTTCTGTAAGTTCACAGTATATGAGATTCTTATTTGTCAGAAGTTTTTTTGTGTGTCAGTTAAGTTAGTACACAGTGTTCAATATTTGGCCCTATATAACTTGAGCTCTCTTCATACAGCTTAAAAACTTAAGGAGGTTGAAGGTGTTGCTGTTTTCATGTAATGTACCATAACAGTACAGGAAAAATAATTATTAAAGTCCCTTTTCCTTCCCTTATTTAGGCACTAGAGAGAGTTAGAAAAACTGTTAAAATGCAATAAAATTCAAGCAGAAAAATAAACCAAAGAGCTGAAACATAATTATCTCTTCCTGCAAATGATGCACAAGCAGCATGTAAAGCTACCAAATAAATGATATGAGTCATTTGATAGTATATTAGGGCACTGAGGAAATTCAGATACAGGACCAAATTACACCCTGATGATATGCCATTGGCATTAATGAAGTTGAACTTAAAAAAAAAATTTGTCATGTGTGGTAGTCCTAGCATTCTGTAGGTTTTAGCCTGTAATTTTTAACCTGCACTAAATATTAACAACTTGTACGCTTTGTTTTTCAAGACTAACAGATCTGATTTTTGAAAAGCAGTTGGTTAAAATTACTTTCCACACACACATACATGCACGCATGAGTAAACAAAAACATAGACCTGGTCTAATTGCAGCTGATGTTGGCTAACCTTGATGTTGCTGTTAGTAGAAGAATAATTGTGTTAGTGGTTTCCATCATTTCTCTGGAAATACATTTTTCTTTCCACTGACTGCTCACCTTTTCAGCCTAAATATTTATTGGTTTCAGTATTATGGTGATTTATTTCTATTTGTTTTTAATTTCCTTACGCAGTGTTTCAAATGGTACCACAAGCTATGAATGGCTTGGTATTAAATTATGTAGAGGTGCCACATTGCTCTTGAATGCATGTTTTTGATGAGGTTATTAAAACTCTGACAATACAAATTACCATAGCAACAAAAAACATAAATTCACAGCCTATGCCAAACTCTGGAGTATGAAAATATTTTAGAGCACTCAAACATTTTGCAGCATAGCACAGCTCATGTGGCTTGGCTTGCAGTTCTTCACCTGTACTAAAATATATCAGTATTCATTGGTCCTCGACCTCTCAAACAAGCAAGGAGTCATGAGATCCAGCTCAGTTCCTTTGTGATTACTTCCTGTGTGACCTTCAGGAGATAATTTGAGCATGGTCCTTATGCAGATAAAGAGAGAAAAAAAATCTGACCAGGATTGTCTCTGATGGTGATAGTGGAGCAGTGCTGTGGTTTTGATTACTATCTAAGGGCTAATCCAGTAACTTCTCATTTTTGCTTTAATGTTTTAAGAAGTCTGTTTCTGTAATAGGCTGTGTTGTGTAAAGTGCTGTAAAAATGCTGTAAATCCTTATTTTAAAAAAAGGTGTTAGCAGGTCTCAACACAGTTCTGGAATCCAGAAATTTTTGCTTTACAGTGAAAAAAGGTTGAAAGTAGAACTACGATTAGAAGAACTGCTTCCATTTCCCCCCAACATATTTCACAGCAGTTATTTTACTACTCAGCAGTATTTGATGATTGTAGCTAATTCCATTGGCACCTACACTTTATGTGCTGGAATGCGAAGCATGAAGTTGAAAAGCCACCTTGTCTCTCCTTGTCCAGATTAACCTTGATATACGTTTAAAATTATTGTGCAATTCAGAATGGTTTGGTTGGGCAAGATGATATATATATTTGTAGGAAGCAGACTGAGAAAAGAACAAGAGTTCCTGCGTTTTTGATACCTTTCCGGTTATTGATGCAAGTAATTCCACTGAAGTCAATAGTATAGTCTTGGATGTAAGAAGTGATTTTGACTTAATTCTTATAAGAACAGGAAAGCAGAGAGCATTATTTCTTGCCTTTGTGGTTTATAGGCCAGTTCTGTATTCCAAGGTTTATAGGGACATTAGATGGTGACCATATGGTCTATTAAGGTAACCCTACTGTTTCTATCTAATGTTTCTGTTGTGAAATCACACTGCATCTGGTAGATTTAGTCTGGAAATATGTCCCTAGTTTCCCAAGACCTCTCTTTCTGTACTGTTGTTTAATACTACAACCTATATATTCAGTTTGGCAATGTGACTCTTGCTTTCATTAAAACATTGTACACTTATTATAGTGCACGTATTTGAATACTCAGATATATTATTCAGGTTTCCTGCTATTTAGAAATGAACACTTTGTCCATCTACCAGATAAGGACATTAAAGCTATCAGCAGGTAATGAATTTTGAATGGGGTTTGTTCACTGGCTAAAATGTGCAATATAAATATACTTTACAGTTTGATTTAGTGAAATATTTACTGCAAAAAGTAATATATTATGATTCTCCTGGCTTAATCATAAATGAACAAGGAAATAAGAACCAGGATTCAACAGCAAAGTGTGTTACTTAGAACCTGCATAATCTGTTTCTATCTCTGAATCTAAATATAGATCATATAGTAAGATTTATTTTATGGAAAGAAGGCTTTAATTCTGAACAATTTAAATTGTTTTAAAAATTTAAGTAGTTTTAAACTACGTATTGCTTTATTAATAGACTGTAATTCAATTTTGTAACAAATAGCATTCCTAATCTGCAGAAACTGTAACATGGAAGATTCTGCGTTACAGCTCATTTGCTTTATTCCAGTGTCTAAATAAAAGCAAATAACAGAGTAAGTCTCCGCTTGTTGAAGGCTGAAGGAAAAACCTCCTGAGTCAAAGGATCTAGAACTAGTGATGTGTTTTACAATTATAATAGTACAAAAATTATAAATTCCTGTTTTCTCAACACTTTT
>VXAL01004523.1:1716-16022 GCA_013399475.1 Chauna torquata
ATGTTAAATGACCCAGATATCTGTCAATTATGATTGTGACAGGAATATGCTTACTTACAGAAGTTTCTTTGTTTCTTTTCAGCCCTTTCTTTGATACTGGTCTTTATTTCCTTGTGAGATGCTGTGATCACTGTCAGCTTGGAATCATATGGGAATTTAGCTAGTATAGTGCATATCTTGTGCTTGGAAAGAACCTAGCCAGTTTGCTAGTGAAGAGCAATCTCTATTAGTGGGTGCAGAGCTGTGGAACAGGAGCTTCATGAACTTCCACTTCTTCTTCTTAGCTAAAAAAACAAATGGTTAATCGCTGATCTGTGTGTATTTTAGCCTAATATCTCTTCAGATCGTCCTTTTTTACATGCATATTTCTGCAACAGGTCTGACACGACCTCAGTAGTCCATGTGACTCCAATTCTGATCTTAAGTAGTTCCATGGAGATTTGACTTGAGGAAGATTAAGCCTTACGTGAATCCCCAAAGTTGAACTCTAAGCCTTCCTAAGTTTATTTTTCTAACAATTTCTATTTTCTTGAGAAAGTAATTACGTTAGTTTTGCATAATCTGCATTACATAAACCAATATCATTTCCTATTTTTACTTTTGTCTAGGTTAATCTTAAAAAGTTTAATTATTTGAGCAATTTCCAAGGTATTGGAAGCAAATCCACTATTGCTAAATTGTATGTTTGCTTTTTCTTCCAGCAGAGCATACCTTCAGTTACCATTCACTGCTCTGGTATTTCATGTAACTGCTAACTGCTTGCATATTGCTAGTGCTGATCTGTTTTAGCACAACAGACTGAATTTCATTGGGCCTGCTATTTCTAAGACACTTAAATTGTCTATATGGCCTTCAATCTACTTTCCTTCCCAAGATTTTCTCATGACTCCTTTCTCATTAACTACCATTAGAAGAATCTATTGTCCATTATGATTTTCAGTCCAAAAGCTCTCTTCTGCAAATCTTTTTTCTGGTTAGTGAGTTACTTTCCCTATTACCTCTCAGCTTTCATTATGTTCCCCTTGCTCTTTGTGGCCTGAATGCAGTCTGGTCCCCTTTCATATCTTTTGGAACACATCCTTTAGCACCTAAGTTGATACAATAGTTGGCTCTTGTTATATAGTGTAGTCTTATGAAAATACTGTTTGGTTACTTGTGTTTCTTTTCCAACTTTAGTTTCTTTGATATTTCAAGTTGGTCTGCCACCACAGAGTAAGCTACAGAAGTGAGACCACAGGATGAGGTCCTTGAGGTGAGATTTTGCCTCACTCATGACAAGGAAGTACATCATCAGTGCTCCTGTAACTAGTTGCTGTTGTTGTTTCCTTTGTGCATATGGAACAAAATACATTTTTCAGTAATGTCCAAGATACCTTACAAAATTACTACCATGTATTTCTTCTGTTAACATTTTCATAAACAATTTTAAATTTTTCATAAACATATTTAAATGGCAATGAAAGCCTTCTTTCTATATTTTTAATTATTATTAGTACAGTTGCATGTAGGCAACTATAATAATTATGTCCAAATATGCAACAGATCCATCTCTGCGTAGTAACACCCTGAGGATCCCCTTGACTTTCAGAGTTTAAGTTGTATGACAACTCAGAATTTGACCTATTAAAAATGAATTAGCTTACTGTTAATATAGTTGATTAATGTGGTATATAAAAATGCTGAAATAAAAAAAAGATTTAAACTATTGCATTTTGTTAAAAAAAAAAATTAAAATCCATCCTAGTTTGATGGTGCAGTATGTAATGGTGTTGCTCTGCAATATTTTAGTTCAGTTAAATGTCTCATTAAGAAAAATCAACTTGCTGATTTATCATAGCTTTGCAGAGTAAATTTTAATGAGTGAAATTTCACTAATGAATAAAATCCATTTTCCAAAGAATAATTTTTCTTTTGTGGAGGCTGAGTGCGTTTATAATAGGCATGTTTAGGTTAAAATGATTATTGCTCCTACATTGGTTACTATTTAGTGTATGTAAGAGGAAGATATTCATGGAAGTTAAAAGAATTACTCTTCTCCTTTATTTTTATAGGCTTAATTATATTGTATATTTGAAGTAATTTTAAAACTGTTGGACTCCTGCCTTCCAGAAGTCAGTAGCTGTGCCATGTTGTATATTTTAGTGAAATAATCCACATTTAGTTATGTCAACTGAACATTATCAAGTTATTTGGACTTGTCATGATACTGAAGAGAAAGTGAACCTTACGTTCCTTACTGACGCCTTTTCCATTCTGACCCAAGGCATTTTGATATATAGTTTGAGAGTTAGTCTTAGCAAGAGCTATCACACATTTTTTTTTGTTTTCCACAAAAATACATGCATCTCTTTAATTTGACAGAACTACACCCCATCATTGGAGCAAGACGAGCATTTATGCAATAGAAACCATGGAGGTGAGCAAGGAAGTTTTTTTCAACAAGAGGAAAGAGGAAAATTATAAATTCACTAAATTCTCTAGTTCAGCCTAAGCCGGTTAATTTCCCGCGTTTCTGTTTTTATTGTAAGGAGGAGTATTTTTAAGAGCCATACAGAAGAGAAACTTGATCGTATAATTTAAAAGGTGTTCATTTTTATCATTAGTTTAAATACACAAATAAGTATTTTTAGGTTAGTCTTAATTTTTGGCATTTCCAGCTGTCAGTGCTTTGACATTAAAATCCTATTTGAGTGTCATATTTGTTTTTTGTATTAACATTGTGTTATACTGGCATCATAACACACTAAGGGATTGAACAACGTATAGAAAGACAAAAAACAGGATAGTTTTATGAAGAAATGCAAAAGCAGATAATAAGAGAACTGAACCATATCTTGCTAATTCTGCTCTTTTTCACAGACATTTATGTATTCATGTACTTATCCTATTCGTACTATGAAGGTGCAAGTAAAATAGATATAAATAGTGGGGTACATTAATAGGAACAAGAGAAACATAAAGAGCAGGGGGAACATCAAACACAGATGCACACCTTATGTCAAGAGCTAAAGTGGGGAGAAGAATATGACATGATATGACAAGGCATCACCAAAAAAGTGGGAGGGCAAGCGGAATGGCAAAGAGGATGAGGGGAGGACTGCTCTATAACACCTACATATTCCCTACCTGTCAGAATCTGTTGTCTGAGATTGATGAGGCAGAAGGATCTGCTCTACTGTGCTAAAACACAAGTTCCTCTTCTGGCAGCACAGTAACAAGAATAAGGAACTAATGGAAGAAGTGTTCAGGAAAGCAACTGATTAGTCTTGAACACGCCCTAAAGAGAGCCTGTGAGCTCTCAATCAGTAATATGTAGAATTTCTAAAAATAGATTTGACTAGATGTGATTTCTGCCTGCTGAAAGCTGCTCTTAGTTATTTAATGCTGGTGAAGCCTGTTGCTGTTGAGGGCTCTCTGTTTTCTTTGATCACCTACTTTGAACCTTGCAGCTCATATGCCTGCAGGAGATACACTGTAAGGAGTCTAGTTTTATTTGAGTGAATCTGCTCAGCTGCCATTGTAGGTGATAGGCCAACTGCCTGGAAATATTAGTGCCAGCATCCTATTGATGCGAAGTCAGTCCTCAAGTAGGTGGTCCTCAAAGCACAACATCCACATGTAACTCTTTCTCAGTTTCACAAATTCAACAAGTTCTCCACAGTGCCGTTTTTCATTATTTTCTCAAAAGATGCTGTCCTTTCTATATTTTCTTTAATAAGTCACACCATTTAAAATACATTCCCGTTCTCAAATACATTTTTTTTTTCAATTAGAACTTGGAGAAAAACATGAACGAATCTTTAAAATGGATAAGTTCCAGGCATTTTGGATTGAAAATGAGTTTACATTTTGCTTTGTTTTGTTTTCTCTTCAGAAATTCTCTTTTCCTGTTTCAGCAACGATAGCTAGCAGTTACTTAAGAATAGATTTAGACTATTCAGTTTACAATATCTGGAATAAAACACTGGTTTTTTTGTAAAAATCATAAGATCCTAAAGGAAGGAGGCTTATGTTGAAGGACACATGATAACAATACCTGTATTGAATTTACTAGTCATTAAGAGAATAATGGCTACTCACATTTTCCAAATGCAGTTGTCGAATGTTTAGGGAATCTTTATTAAGAAAATGACCAGACATAAAAAGTCCTTCTCTTATAAGTGTAGGCACTTAATTGACTGCTCTGATCATTAAAATAAATTAGACTACATTCTCCCCAACTCCCCATGGAACTTTTATCTCAGGAGAGAATTGTAAAACAATTCACTGTTGCAATACGAAACAGAAAACCATGTTTCCTATACAGTGTCTGTGCCCAAACTTACACGTTCTTTCCTTTTTTCCCTTGTCTTTGGTCTGTCTTCCCTTAAACCAGTTTAGTTGAGCTATGTCCAGTTCTTCTTTCTTTCCTTCTCTACCAGACAGAGTTCAAAGTCTGCTTCAGTCCTAAGCATTTATGTTTGGAAACTTAACAAAATACTATTTACCAAAACAGTAGCTTTTTCATATGGTCTAAGGGCTGTATTTGGGGGTAGCAATACTAGTAAGTGTTGCTTCCAAGGCATTTCATTTCTTGTGATTGCTTAATCAATTTTGCGTTCCTCTTGTTAATATTGTATTTCTCCTGCTCGAAGTCTGTTACAGTAATCCAGTGTCACTTATATTGGCATCACAGAAAGCCCAATCGAGCAATTGTTAATATTGAACATGAATTATAAAGGGTGACCTTATATTTCAAATGTATTTTCTGCCTTTTTTTACTTGTTAGACTTATCAAAGTTTCTTACAAAAAACTTTCTATGCTTTCTAGCTGCCATGTAAATCTTAGAATAATAGGGCTTGAAGATACATCAAGAGGTCATTTAACCTTCTACCAAAGGCAGAATCGACTGCGTTTATGTCATTCCTGGCAGACATTTTTCTAGTCTGGTCTTAAAGCCCTCTAACCTCTTCAGTTAAATTATTATGATGCCTTTCTGTAATTGTAGTTTGAAAGATTTTCCCTAATGTCTACCTCAAGTCTTTCTTGTTACAGCGCAAATTCTCTAAAGCTTACCTGGTCCACCATGGACATGAAGAATATTTATTTTTCCTTTGTTCATGTGTTCCCCTCCCCTCCAAGTCTTTTTTGTTTTTCTAAATCCATGTTTTCTATAACTATCTGAGTTGTATCAAAGGACCCACATCTTTTTTTGAAGCTGGGTTCGTAAAACCAGACCCAGTAAGCACCTAGGGTGACCCTAGTGCCAGACAGAAAGGAAGATGCATTTCATGTGTCTTGCAAGCTATCTTTCTATTGTTGTTCCTATCCTGATTGCTTTTTTCATATCGGCATATTTGTTGACTTACATTGAGTTTGTGGTCTTCTGTGACCCCAGATTCTCTTCTACAGAATTATCAGCAAATAATTCAATAATTCCTGTCATACAGTTGGTCATTCTTGCGTAAGTGCCATGTCATCAATCAAAGGATTTGATCAACTTGATCTCGCCGTTGCTGCTCGGAGACATTGCAACAACTTTAATCATGAAAGGACACTTGCTTAATCTTTCATCTTAGGATTTCTGCAATAGTATAAAGGCATCATATTACCAGCCACTACCCTTTTTATAATTTTGCAGCTTGTTTTGGAAACTTTCTTCTGTAACGCTTGCAAATAATTTCTATTGAAGGTCAGAGATTCAAGCTTTTATTCAGGGTTGTGTATAAATATATGTATCTCTCTATATGTACACATTATCATTGTTTATAAGATCCTTATCCTACAGAAGTCATTTGAAGAAGAGACAGAAAAAATGTTAGTATCACCATGTTCTCAGATGTATTAAAGGACTCCAAATATCAAGCATCAGCTTAATGCTTTTTCTTTTCATTACAGTTCCACTTGTTACTTTGAAGGTTTGTTAATTTACTCCTTGAATTGCAGCTAGTAACCTTTATACATTTTATAATAAGGTAATACTTCATTGTATTACTACAAATTAATTATAAGAGGAATTGCACATGTAATATGCAAAGACCAAAAAAAGCATGTGTATATGATTATGTAGAAATGGTAATCACAGGAACAGAGAAATGTGCCTTTACAATGGCACAGTTATATTTTCGTTTGATCTTTGAGTATTTTTTACGATCTGTTGTATGTTGGCTAGGTGAGTGAATAGGTGTAATGTAGTCTTTCACCTTCCTTCTTCCATGAATTTCGTCACATTACAAAGATCTTGATTAGAGGGTTTTTTTTCATTTTCATCAGGAGAGAGAAAGAATGGCATGTCTTAGATGCTTCAAGGATATAACATTGTCCTTTAGTCAAATAATGGTGTTCTGTGTTTGCTTTTGAGGACCTAAAGGAAGTTGCAAATCAGAACAAGTTGTTACATTCTTGGATGTCATCTGTTCTCAGTTTATCTTGAAGATTAAAATAATTACTTTCTTTTCCCAAATACAGACTCTTCTGGGCTGGCGTAAACTGATGAGGCAACAGAAATAAAGTTATTTTTAGAAAAATAAGGTGGAGGGTTTATATTCGTACAAACAACTGTTAAAAGTTCTCCAGGCTGTATTCAGGTACAATAAGGTGTGACTGATTTTGAACCATTTAATTTGGCCCTGACAACATGAGGTTCAGGATTTAGAATATGACATTATGGGCACGGATCTTCTCTGTATCTCCTCAAATTCAGCAGATTTTTCCCTGGAGTGGCCTGTAGTTAGTAAAAATGTGGTTATTCAAAAACTGGAGATGTTTGAAAACCTAATGTTGATTAAATATAATGAAGTCTTCATTACAGAAGTTAAATAAGTGCTTGTCAGAACTTAAGGGTGCATGTGACAGTTGCCTGTGTTTTCTCCCAGTTACAGGTTCTTTCTGTCACCAAAGATAGGAGGAATCATTTTCTTCTCTTCTCTTCCTGCTCTCCTTTACTTATTTTTTATTTCCCAGCCTCCAGCATGCAATCTTGTGCCCTTTCATTAACTGTGGTATTTGTATAATCCTTTTCTGAACCATTGAACACTTTAAAAAGGCATAAAATTATCCAGGTTGAGTTTTACTGCTGTTTTAGTGAGTTCCATTTGCTTTCAGAGGGGTGCAATGCTAGCATGGTAATGGGGCGGGTGGAATGGAGGAACAAGAACTCCTATTGGTAATGAATGTGAGTTGTTCAGTAGTTTAGTGGGTCTTTTGGAGCCATAGTCTCAATAAGCTGAAGAAAAACACTGCTTTTCCTTGCAAATCTGGTTTTCCTTATCTCCATAAATTTTCATGTCTTCAAAATGATGATTGGCAACTTCTATCAAACTTGTAAATCATTTATCCCTAATAGACTAATCAATATGTACTTTGTTGTTGTCATAAACAAGATAATTTAATCAAATAATCAAGTAGAAGAAGTCATCAGCTGCAGAGAATGACTTAACAGTAGAAAATGCACGATAGTCATCTTTGTGCAGCAGAGTCTCTTTCTGGCAATGGAAGGAGATGCAGTCCGTGAATGTATTCACACAAACATGCAACATGCAATGCCAGAGCACAAACAGCTCAAATTTATATTTAATTCATAAGGTATGACTAAAATTAATATAAGAATAGAATGTTTAGTTAGTTAGCAAGCAGGAAGGCACTCCAAGAGCACAGCAAGGAGAGAATTCAGCAGTTAGAGGGATGATTGTTTTCACTTTGCATGTTTTGACAAGCATGCAAAATAACATGTTTTTGCATGTTTTCGCAGGGGAGACTCTTTTTTGGTGAGGGAGATTGGCAGTGGTATGGTGGGTTTTTTTCACATTTTCTGCATGTTGGTGGAGTTTTTTCCTTTCTGTTTTTCAGCTATTTGTTTGGATTATTTTTTTTCTTTTCCGTTTGTTTCCTCTGTTCTTCAGTCATTTGTTTGGGATTCTTTTTTTTTAGGCTTTTGTTATGTCTTTTTTCTAGTTGTTTTTTTGTGGGGCTGTTGTTCTTGCTCTGTTTTTGTATTAGTTCTGGTTTTTCTTTTACGTTAATCTGGATTTCTGCTTTTAATTCCTTCTGGTGACATTTAGAGGCTTCTGCAGCTAGCAGTTTCTGTTGGCTGTTTCCTGACCGTTGAGTTCTTGATTAAAAAGAGCCAGCTCCTTTAGTCACAAGCTACCGCATAAAATTCATCAGCTGAGAAATAGAGCAAGGAGGTGTTGATCCTCATTTTAAATGCTGATATATGTAAAATCTTGAAACTCCTTTTCAAAACATATGCATCTCTTTTCAATTCAATGGCAAATGATGGTTGATTTCTGTTCTGTAATCTCACTCTCAAGGAATTGCCACATAGTAAGCACGTCGTACATCTGACACTTGTCAAGATTAATGGTAAAGGTGATAATTGGTTATTATTGTCATCGGTCAACTTACAGCAGAAAAACTGTTGTCTTTAAATAGTATTTGTAACTGATACTGATATACAATGCATTTCTATGGTGACAAAATGGTCATTTTGGCCTGCCACTTAAAAAACACAGTTTTTGTTTGGCTCCCAAAATAGCTCCAAGTAAAGCTTAAAAATAGCCAGATTGTCAGATGTAAATGTAAAATGAGGTAGTACAAACCAATTGATGGGTTGTTTTATTAACCTGTAGCAACCTTTCTTAAAGAAGAGATCTTTCATAAGAAGAAATGCAAATATGTAATGTAAATCTGTAGGTATTACTATATAGGACAAATTTAAGAGGTTATTCATCAAAATGTATTTCATTTAAATGGCTGTCCTCTATCCTGCAATAACAATTACCATTCTTCACCAAACATCAAAGCAATAAAGCACAGGATACAAGCACTGTAGATCAAAGAGGGTAAAAAGCATCTTTCGAAATAAGCAGTTGACAGAAATAATGAGTATTTGAACTTGAAGACTGAATTAGAGTATTGAGCTTACTTGATGGCTATTGTCTTGCGTTGTTATCTGATGGAGAGTTTGTAGTTGTTTTGATTTTTACACTCTGAGCACACTCTGCTGGAGTTACTGTAAAAATGGTATTCTCCATCTCTAAAAATTAGTTGATATTACTCACAGATTTTCTTCTCTCATAAAAAGCAACATGAATTCACGAAGATAGGGTTGAGAAATGACTTTTGCTCTGGGAAAAATTGCAGTTTAAGATGTAGTGGAAAAACTCAAGACTTCACTTAAAATAAATCAGCATCCTGAGTTTATGGCTCAGAGCAGTGAAAACTTCCCATGATACATTTCATACCTTAGCAATAAATTTATTTTGCTTTTCAAACAGATTTTTCAGATCTGTCTAAAAAGTGCTCACAGGGGAACTTGCACATCTGATCAGCTCTGTAAGTTGTATGAATCTGAACAGTCCAAATTTTGACAGATTTTTTCTTGTTTAATATGACCACAAGAAAAACAAAATCTACACTTCTGGACTGGATAGATACACCTACAATACTTAAATTTATGAAACCTGAAACGTCACAGCTGTTGTTCATGCTGGAGTTGAATCTAGTGAGGCATGTCAAAGGCAATGAGAAGGACTTCTGTAGATACATAATCAGCAAAGGGAAGGCTGGGGAAAACACGGGCCTGCTGCTGACTGGGGTAGGGGCCCTGGTGACACATGGCATGGAAAAGGCTGATGCACTGAATGCATTGTTTGCCTCAGTCTTCACTAGTAAGATCAGCCTTCAGAAATCCCAGGCCCTGGAAACCAGGGGCTAAGTGTGAAGCAAGAAAGGCATACCCTTGGTGGAAGAGGATCAGGTTAGGGTACTTAAGCAAACTGACATACAGTTAGTCTTTGGGCCCTGATGGGACGTGGCTGCTGACATAGCAGGTCGATGTCATTGTGAGACCCCTCTCAATTATTTTCAGAAGATCATAGCGACTGGGAGAGGTGCCAGAGGACTAGAGTAAAGAAAACATCACTCCTATCGTCAAGAAGGGCAAAAAGGAGGATCCAGGGAACTGCTCATTAGTCAGCCTCACCTCAGTCCCTGGGGAAGTGATGGAGCATCTTGGGAACCATTTCCAGGCATGTGAACGACAAGAAAGTCATCAGCAGTGGTCAGCATGGATTCACAAAGGGGAAGACATGCTTGACTAACCTGATAACATTCTATAATGAAACGATTGGCTTGATGGTTGATGAGGGCAGAGCAGTGAATATTGTTTACTTTGACTTCAGTAAGGCTTTCAACACTGCCTCCCATGTGTGAGCTGGATGAGCAGACTTTAAGGTGGACTGAAAACTGGCCAAATGGCCGGGCCCAGAGGGTGGTGGTCAGTGGCGTAAAGTCTAGTTGGAGGGCAGTAACTAGCGATATACCCCAGGGATCAATGCTGAGTCCAGTCATGTTTAATGTCTTCATTAATGACCTGGATCATGGGGCAGAGTGTACCCTCAGCAAGTTTGCAGATGATGCAAACTCTGAGTAGGCTGATATGCCAAAGGGTTGTGCTGCCGTCCAGAGGGACCTGGACAGGCTGGAGAAATGGGCTGTCAGGACCCTCGTGTGGTTCAAAAAGAAGTGCAGAGTCCTGCATCTGAGGAGGAACAACCCCTTGCATCAATATGTGCTGGGGGCTGCCCAGCCAGAAGGCAGCTTTGCAGAAAAGGACATGGGGATCCTGGTGGATACCAAGTTGACAGTGAGCCAGCGACGTGCCTTTGTCATAAAGAAGGCTAAGAGTATACTGGGCTACGTTAGGAGGAGTGCTGCCAGCAGGTTGCAGGAGGTGATCCTTCCCTCAGCACTGGTGAAACCACACCTGGAGTTTTGAGTTCAGTTCTGTGCTCCTCAGTACAAGAGACACATGAACGTACTGGGGAGTGTCCAACGTAGGGCCACAAAGAGGACTAAGGTACTGGAGCACCTCTCCTGTGAGGAAAGCCTGAGATAGCTGGAACTGTTCAGGCTGGAGAAGAGAAGGCTCAGGGGGGATCTTATCAACATCTCTAAACACCTGAAGGGAGATGAAGCCAAGCTCTTTTCAGTGTTGTCTAGTGACAGGACAAGAGGCAATGGGCACAAACCGGAACACAGAAGGTTCTGTCTGAACATCAAGAAACACTTTTTTACTGTCTGGGTGATGGAGCACTGGCGCGGGTTGCCCTGAGTAGCAGTGAAGTCTCCCTCCTTGGAGATCTTCAAAAGCTATCTGGACATGGTCCTGGACAACTGGCTCTAGGTGGTCCTGCTTGAGTAGGGGAGTTGGACCAGATGACCTCCAGAGGTGCCTTACAACTTCAGCCATTCTGGGATTCTGTGATACTGTTGTTACAATGTGTCAAGAAGAAAAAAGGATGTAAACAATTTTACTCTTGAAATATTATGTTAATCTTAAAAGGCTTGATATTAGGTTCTAAATGTGATCTTGGAAAGCTGATGGAATGATTGTATTCACATGCCCTGGGCTTCCCACTGGAAAAAAAAATAATAATAATTTTAAAAATCATTATAGATAAATGATCCATGATACTTTCTGTCTAGGAGGATGGAAAATGGTTAACTGCAAATGCACAGTAAAATTCTACTTTCTTTTAGTTTAGTCATGATATTATTGATTTGCATTTTGTTTGGACAATACTGTTTTTTGCTGAATCAACTGTCTGATTCAGTGGATGTCATAAAATTAAGAAAAATGCAGTTTACTGTCTTTGGATACACGTCTTCTGTCATTTAAATAGCCTGAGAATGAAAAGCAAATATATTTGACAAATTATTTCCAGATAAGCAAAAGCAAAGAAAATCTTTACGACTACCTAAAATAATCACAGCTTATTTTTAGGCTTTCAAGATTCACTTATTTTGAGAGGTATGAGGCTTTTGCTTCTCCTTCTCCTTTCCCTTTCCCTTTCCCTTTTCCTTTCCCTTTCCTTTTCCTTTCCATTTTTTCTTTATTGCGTGCTTGTAAAGTGTTTGTGCTTGAGCTCATAATGAAGCATTTTTGATCAACACTAGAAAGGTCTAATGGCTGAGTCCTTAAATGCAGAACTTCTGATGAGAATAAACTTCAAGGTCTCAGAATGCACTTATCAGATCTACTCTATGAATAAGTGTCAGGTCCTAGAGTAGATTGCATAAATCTTTGTGGTTGAGCTTGGTGAGTGCAAAGCTTAATACCCACAGGCTTGCAATCTTTTTGAAGGTGATTATAATTCCGCACCAGCATTGCATCCAGGATAAAGGTTCCCCTTGAACACAAGGTATGTTACATGCTTGTGTGCCAATGATCAAAATACCTGAAGGGCTGTCGCTCTTGCAATTCTTAAACTTCCAAAATAATGTTTTAAATGCTATATCCAGTCAACTAAGCTGTAAATTCAATTATTGTAGATTGAAGGCATAGTTCTATCACATACATGAAAAACTAAGTTCACTCATAGTATTTCTGTTACTGTACGCCATGGTGCAGCATAACTCAAGAGATTTACTGAAAGTTTATAAATATTATATTTAGGATTTTGTGAGATTTTTTTTTTTAATTGCACATTGTGGTAAGGATTAGTGCCTGAGGAAGAAAATATGCAATTTAATTTTGCGAACTTTTACAACTATACTGTAAAGACTTGGAGATTTACTTGGGGTTGACAAGGAATACCTTATTGTTTAACGATCTGATTGTTTTGACTCTTCATTTAAGTCACAGTTCCAAGCTTGTCAGTTTGACAATTCCAGTAAAAAAAAAATATTGTGATTTTTTTATTTACTGTGAACTGTATGTTTTATTAATTCTAATTATCTCCAACCTCACACTAAATACTGAATATAATAGTGCATGTTATCATAGCAGTTAATTCAAAAAGATAGATTCTTCTTGAAACTGTACACTGCACAATTAGCATCATAAAAATGATTTTCTTTGATAAACTGAGGTTGAATGTGATTTCAAATTTTACACCATATAGTACTGAAAATTTCCTCTTACTTTTGAAAGCATACGTCATAAGTAATAAATTGAAATACAGCTAGAAAAAAAACACAGCATACTTTTAGTACTTATTTATCCTTGTTTTTCCTTTGATTATGAAGTTACAATCTGCTTTACAAAATTCAGCGATTCACTTGAAGTCTTCCCATGTGAGATTTAGCTGACCTTTGAACCTTTCTGTTGTGCTTTTAAATTCAAAGGCTTCCATAAGGAAGAGTTTTGCCTGATCTGTATAGATGGGGAAACTGATGCAGAGTCATTTATCATTTGAGTTTTTGCCTGAAATGAGCGTTGTTACTACCCCTTCAAAATACTGTATTCTGTGGTTGGTAGTTCACTAGTCTATCTGCTTTACAAAAAGCTGACCTGTGATCACAGTCATGTGAAGAAACAGTGTTTACCTAAGTATCTGCAATTTTGGATAGTCCTGTGTTTCCAGAAACAGCAGATTTCTCAGTTCCCAAGACATATTTCTACTCACAGCTCACTGAACTTTCCTTCTCCTTTTCATCTTTAAATTTTGTTTCCCTTTCCAATAAGACTCTTGCAGACATTGGAACAACTTAAAATCAGGCAAATCCTCACAGAATCGTATCATAGAATGGTTTGGGTTGGAAGGAACCTTAAAGACCATCTAGTTCCAACCCCCCTGCCATGGGCAGGGATGCCACCCACTAGACCAGGTTGCCCAGGGCCCCATGCAACCTGGCCTTGAACACCTCCAGGGATGGGGCATCCACAGCTTCTCAGGGCAAACTGTTCCAGTGCCTCACCACCCTCTGAGTAAAGAATTTCCTCCTAACATCCAGTCTAAATCTCTCCTCTTTTAGTTTAAAACTGTTCCCGCTTGTCCTATTGCCATCTGCCTGTGTAAAGAGTCCCTCTCCATCTTTTTTATAAACACCCTTCAAGTACTAAAAGGCTGCAGTGAGGTCTCCCCAGAGCCTTCTCTTCTCTAGGCTGAACATCCCCAGCTCTCTCAGCCTTTCTTCGTAGCAGAGGTGCTCCAGCCGTCTGATCATCCTCGTGGCCCTCCTCTGGACCTGCTCCACTAGGTCCACATCCTTCTTGTGCTGGGGTCCCCAGACCTGGATGCAGGACTCCAAGTGGGTCCTCACGAGGACAGAGCAGAGGGGGACAATCACCTCCCTCGACCTGCTGGCCACGCCTCTGTTGATGCAGACCAGGATGCAGTTGGCCTTCTGGGCTGCAAGTGCACACTGCCGGCTCATGTCAAGCTTCTCATCCACCAGACCCCCCAAGTCCTTCTCTGCAGGGCTGCTCTCAATGAGTTCTTCTCCTAGTCTGTTCTCATGTCTGGGATTGCCCCAACCCAGGTGCAGCACCTTGCACTTGGACTTGCTGAACCTCATTAGGTTCACATGGGCCCACCTC
>VXAL01004527.1:7436-26769 GCA_013399475.1 Chauna torquata
TCATGTAGAAGGAACTCAAATATTTCAGTAAGGGTAGCTGTCTTTAAAAGAGATGACTTACCGATTTTATCACTAATATAGTATCAGTCACAATAAATATTGACTGAGGCTTAAATTCCAGCCTATTATTCTTCCACGAAAGGGGAAAATTATAATTAGATATTATGAAGAGCATGTCCTTTACAAAAGAAGCAATAACAATATTTTCCCAAAGCAAAAAGTATATATAATCACACCATTGCATGCATCCCTTTTAATTTGCATATGCCTTTCTTAGCTGATAGTGTGTTATTTACTGGCATTAAAAAAAGAAAGGAAAGAGGAGAAAGAAGGAATCAAAAGAAGAAAGTCCTCCATCACAGAGGAGGAGACAAAAATTTGGCTACTGGCGCAGTGTTTCTGGCTTCATAAGCACAGCCAGCAAAAGAAACAATGAACCTTGCAATCTTCTTACAAATATGACTACCATGACTCAAAAATAGAGTTTTAGGTGAGAAGACTCCACCATGACTTACCAGAAGAGCTTTACTTTCCTATTCTGTGCTGTTCGTCTCCTAGACAGGTACTTCCCAAACTTTGCTTAGAGTCAAAATCCTGTCCTTTGCCATTGTGCGGTCTGGTGCGCACATCTTATAGGACAATTCTGTTGTGAATGTGCATTTTCTTACGTAATGAGAAAGGAAATTCAAGACAGTTGTGAAAAACACGTGGTCCTCTTGTTGCCTGTGGTTAGAAGACCTCAGGAAGGAGGATAGCCAAGAGTGAGCTCTGGAGCAGATGGGTTGTTCTGGCATGTCAAATGGAGTATGCAGAAAACAGCATGGGAACTCCTCTCCTACCAAGTTTGTTCCAGTGTTTTGGGTGAGCTGAAGAGGTGAATTGGGTGAAAAATGAACATTTTTTATAATTAAATATACCTACTTAAGTCTTGCTGGAGACCTTTTGTTGACCTGAATGAAATGTGAATCAAGTCTTGAAAAACGAATTTCACCTGGAAGTAACCAGTGTTTTCCTGCATTCTAGCCAGTCTCCATCAAGCGACTCAGAAATCAAGCAGCTGCACTAAATTAGTCCTTTCATTCCAGTATTCTGACTAGACCGAGGAAAAACTTTTCAGTAGTGCAGTCCAGAGGTAATCATAGATAGGTGATTCAAGCAGACTATAAAGAGATCTTTAGGCATAATGTCATTGCTATACCGAGAAGAAAAAACAAAAAGTATTCTTGCAAACGAAGTATGCAAAAGCTGTGAAAATTAAGCAAGATCCTGAGAGTACAGTCTTCGCTGAGGGCCTCTATATTACTGCTTTTGTTTAGATCAGGAGTGTGCCTTTGAATTAAATCTCCTCATTAGTCCCACCTGCTGTTCAGATTTGGTTCATATTCAGTAGTTATTCAGAATTCGTGAACTGGATCAAAACTAAGCTGGAAGATGCACCAAAGTGCACCTGAGGCACCCCTACCGTAATGGACTTTCAGTCCATGGAACCAGCCTACAGCTATTCCTGAGAACTGCCTCTTCCATGAAATGTCTAACATGGACGTTAGGCCCTGAGCACCAACAGTTTGACTTTGCAGTTTTCCTTCTACTGTGCTGCCTTAATTGCTGAAGGTACACATAGCCTTTGACAGCAGCTGAAGCAATGCCCCCTTAATACATACAGTAATAGATTTCTTTGGCTGCTACGAAGTGCCTCCTACATCAGCGAGCACATCTATTTCCCTGGATCAAGTTTCTGCCACGTGGCTTTCATCCATCATGCAGTGCAAAACAAACATCAGGAAGGACATGCAGAAAAGAAGAGTGAGTCAAGTAATGCACCGAATATTCTACATGAGTATGAAGCATAATGTTCCCTATATGAGACAAAAAGTAGTTTTGTAAAATTGAGTAAAACTTGGGTAAAATTTTTGATCCCATTTGCTGTAAGCCTAAAGCATGGCACTGTGAAGCAGAATTTCTTTTTTTGTTTAATACAGATGCGTTCATCAGTAGTGTGGTTCTGCTACCATGTCTGAATCCTGAAGCTATCACATAAATGAATCATCTGCACAATGTAGTAATATCTGATTAGTTATCACAGTATGAGTGAAAATGTCCCATTGACTTTGAAGTCCTTGCAAAGTCACTTACATTGTTCCTCTGCCAATATAAATAGAACTGAAACAATAGAAGAAATTAAATAAAAAAGATGAAGTGCTGAACATGCACCCAGAAATCCAAAAAGTAGAGTGAACTAGTTATAACATACACTACATACCATAGCAATTACCAGCATCAACACAAGATTAGACATATTTATTATATTTCATATGGTTATACTTACTATTATATATATTTAGATTTTTATAATCTAAAAAGGCTCACAATTTTTGTTTTTCTCATGCAACTTCTATGACATGCCAAACCAGTGACCAATTAAATAAATGGTAGCTGGCTAGGAATACAAGTGGATTTAGGAATACTGTAGAGGTTTACAAATCTTTATAATTCTCAGAGAATTCTAACTGGTAAAAAAGTAGATAGATGCCATTGAAAAGGTAGTATAGTATACATACCTAAACTCTGTGAGATAACTCTCAAATGAGACATTATATCATGTGTTCATGTATATGAAAAGGAAACAGCCATCAGCAATCATGCTGTAGGATACCGTCCTCAATGGACATTACTTGTTACATAGGTATTGTCAGGTACTTGCATACTTTTACAGTGGATACACGTATCTCAATTTCTGCTCACAGGTCATGAGCAATCATTCATGACCAGCGTTCTGGCCAGCCTCATCACCCACTTAGCTGCATGATTAGCAGCAACAACAGCCAGGCTCAAATTTCAGGAGTAATGAACAGCAACTCAAACTCCCACACAGAAAATTGGGAAAATTAAAATAGTCTTTCTGTTGCTCAGTCAGCTTATTTTCTCCCCTTGCAAATATGAATCAGATGGCTCAGCCAAAAGTACTTTGTTGAAAGGAGAAACAAAAAGAACAGCAGGGAAACCCTGCAACATACAATATCTAATTACTCTGTCCCCACCATGGAACCATAACTGTTTACTCCTCTGTTTGGTTTCTTGGTGAAGCAAGTGCTAGACCAGCTGGCCGCTTCCTACCTCCTGCAGTAAAACCTCACTCACAGTTTGCAGTTCTCAAGTTTCATGGCTTGGTCCCCTATCCAGCTGGGTAACAAGGCCTTATCCAAGCTGCCGCTGATCCTGNACATACATTCCCTACCACTCACTCACAGGGGACTTCTTAAACAGACCCTTCTGCCCATCCTTCTCGCCATGTCTGTTGCCTTCCAACATTGCAAGCTGCTCCTCTCAGGCAGGGTAAGGCTTAGTTGTTCAAGATATTTACACATTGTTACAATCAAGGCCTTCATGGTGTGCTTCCTTCTTCACAGAAGTCCCCATTTTGACAAAGTACTACAAGTAATCTGAATGTTTCAGACTTAGTTTTATTTTCCACACCTTCCTTTCATGAAAAGGTAAGAAAGCATACTTCCCCACAGTAGATCTTGCTCTACCTTTTTATTATTCATATTGCAAGATGAAAATAGCTGGTTTTATTGTTCTGCCTAAAAAACACAGTGATCGAAAAACTATATTCAGTTTACATGAGACTAGTGAAGCAGGTTAAGATATATATATCAAACTTTATGGTTATACTGTTCAGCAAAACATATTTCCGGTGTATAGAACCAAATAACAATTCATTTTTTAATACTCAAATAATTTTAAATGATGTAAGAATCATTAGACTGATATTTTAATAACCTATAGCAGATTCCTGGTATTCGAAAGGAGGAAAGTATATGCCAAATTCCAGTAGTGAGTGTCACAAACTATCACAAACTATTCACAGTAATCTAGCAGCCTTTCTGTGAAGCCAGTTGTGGACATCTGAATCAAGAGGAAGCAAGATTTGCTGTCACTTCATGTTGCAGCAGAGCCGTTCTTGGGTACGTGCCATTTTGAGACTGCGGACTCATGCAGCCCTCTTTTTTCAGGTGGTTGCATGTATGCATAATTACCAGTATACTTCACGCAACATGGCAAAGTTTGAATGACCACCTGTAGTATATTAAAGTCAAAGTGACTTTGAAAAACAAAATTTCTTCCTGTGACTATTAAACTACAGTGTGCTAGCTTCAACTCACTGTCTAAAGGTAGTGTCTGTGATTGGTTTGGGCACGACGCCACTGCTTAATATACTTTGGCTTGATTTTTTTTCACCTTTCTTCTGGCTTCACCCTTCGCTCTAGCAAATGAAAGTATTTAACACAGTAGTTACGCCTTCAGAAGGGAAAGATAAACTGAATTCTCAGGAATGCATTTTCAGACCACATGTTGCATGACTATACAGCATTTCTTCAGACGCTGATAATGAGAAACAGGCAATTCGACTGCAAATACAACTGAGGGATTTGCAGTAGCAGGAGGTTTCTGAAATGTGTGTGATTGTAAATGGGTATTGAGATAATGTGTTTTACTGGATGATAACTCTATTCATTTAGCTTGATAGTATTTTATAAGGCTTCTAAGTTTCTATAAGGTTTTTAGTATTTGATAAGGTTTGCAGGTACAAGAGTCCTGCAATCTTGCATGTAAAAACTGTAATAAAATGATTTCTGTGATGCAGCAAATGCCTTCTAGGTCTGTTTATCAGAAAGTTTTAGTTAGACTTTCACAAAGGAGCCTTTTTGTTTTCACATAATTTTCAGGTTGTCATGGTAGAGATTATATATGTATGAGTGTCTTTGCTTTTCAGCTGACTTCAGAGATTTAAATAACATTTGGGGATTCACGTACCTATGAGTTACGGTATAAAATATATAGCCTTAGATAGAAACAATATATATTTTGAACAGTGTCATTAGTATTCACTTGTCCTTAGTGGAATACTTGAAGTTTTTAAAAATTAATAAATGGCCCATTCAAAAGATCGTGAGATAAAGTACCGACTATATATATCACAAATGCCATTGTTGCCTTTTTTGATTGTCAGATTTGAATTTGCCAGTGCAAAAAGCACTTGGTAATGTACCATATTTTTTTCAGTGTAGGTTGTAAACAAAGCCTTGCTAATACTATTGTGAGCATATGTGTCAAATAGAACCTTTTCCACCCTCCAAGAATAATAGTTTAATAGTCTTTAGAGCCATATCATTTTGTCCAGAGCTATTAGTGGCACTTTATGTCATATAGTCATCAAATGCATTTCTATGAAAGAGAAAAGAATAAATATTTCATGGCTACAGCTTTTGAAGAACACTCTGTCTTTCAATCTTGGGCCAGTCTTTCAACATATGTGCCAATCAGAAGTCTTTAGCAGATGCAAAATGCATCTTGTCTCCTTGTCAGTGAAGAATGTAAAGATCGCAGGATGGATCTGAAATATTCATCAGATAGACAAAAATCTGAGCAGTGTAAGGAATTACTGAGCCCCGTAATCACTAGTTACCCATTTGTTATCACTCCTCATCATTGGCCCTAAAAAGGTGTAGAGTGGGACTAGTCACAATATTTTGGTTACATGATGTATCTTGACAATCAGTGATAGTATTTAACCTTGTGATCTTGCAGCTTTTGCCTTATTACTTCTGTAGCTTTGGACATGAAACCTGTGAATGAAACCATGCCAACGTTTTGTTTTTTTTTTCTTTTCTAGTCACAAGCTTTTAAAATTGTTTGGACTCATAATTATTTTTTGCTAAATACCTGTATGTTTGCAGTGCGTCTCTGGAGAAGAATATTGCTAATGTTTACTGTGTTCCAGTCTTCATTCATGGGCTAAGGTAGGATTGCTGCAAACAGTTAGAGTAGATCGTACATGGTCTTTTCCTGTTATTCTAGCTCTTAGCTAAATCCAAGGCTGATATAATCAACCATAGCTCCAGTGTAGTTGCATCTATTCAAATCAAATCTGCTTATGGCCTGTTACTATGCGAGAGGGTTTCTGCGCACCATGCCCTTTGAATGAACCTGTGACCTTCTGTTGCAATCTTGGCTAGCCACTCCATCACCACGCACTGCTGGAAGCTATTAAATCTTGTGTTGCTTTATCTCAGTTAAATGTGGTTAAGTGAAAGGACATTATTTTAGCTGGCTGCTTTGGCAATGGAATTTTGCAAAGCACTAGCTCACAGCATTTCAGACCTAACACTGCGTTCCAAAAAGTTGGGAAAATTGAAGCTTTATAAAGAATTAAGCCTTTGATTAAATGCATTATTTTTTCAAAAAGAAAAGCCAGGTTGAATTCTCTTTCTGTACTCCAAGTTCTACATTTGTAATGGTATTTTTAATGTCTTTTTATAGGTCTATTCACATTTTTTAGAATATGAAATTTCTTTATAGAGGTGAAACCAATGCATTTCTAACAAAAACATTGTTCATTCCATTATATTAGTGATTTATCATTACTAAGACAATGATATAGAAACATGGAATATTGGAAATAAATGCAGAAAGAATGCTGAAACATGTTTATTTGATGAAAACTACCTATGAAAAATGAACCATTGAGATTATGGATATAGGAGAATGATGTACATGTGGAAACAGTGACACATTCAAATTTCTAAATACGCATTTTCCTAAACTTAAGATTTATCAACTGAAGTCAGTAAATTTCTCACATTGTTCTATCATCTAAAAGCAAGAAACCCTAAAGGTACAAAAATATGTCGTGAGCATGGCAAAGACAGGTCTTAAGCTTGTTTCATGGCATATTTGTCTGCCTGCAGGTAACATGAGAAGCTGCAAATAGCATGCCTGATCATCTCTAAACTTTCAGGGAGTATTCTTAGCACTAGTGTTTGTTTCATTTAATTGAAAATTGGAAGATCTGAAATACTCTATTAAAAAGGGCTACCCATTGATGCAGATGGGAAGAAGAAAAGGTATTTTCTTCATGAAAGATAAGAGCTTTGCCAGTTGGGAAAGAAGGGACTTGAAAACCAGTGAGGAGGAATAATTGCCTGTAAGGTGCGATACAGAAAGGGTGAGAGGTAGAGGCTGATTTTGAGGAGTCTTGGCATGATCAGCAAGGAGCCAAAAGCTCTATTAAACATCTAGACTGTGTGCATCAAAAAAGGCAAAATCCGGGTGTAATCTAGGAAAGTTGGCAGTTTGAAGCAGGTTTTGCTGGTTACAGAACTTATGAATTTTCACTGGGGTTTAAAGAAAGACTCTGGAAGAGTGCATGTGTGGCAGGAGCAATTTTCTGCAAGGACTTGGAGAGAAGCAGGATGTTCTGTGAGGCGAGTGTGAATTTCTACTGTGGCAAGAGAAAGTGAAGGGGCAGGATAATGAGGAAGGGGTGGGGGGGTAAGACATTCTGAGAAGGAGCTGAAAAGTATCTGTAACTCATTACATACTCCGCGTCAATGCCCTCTGTTGGTCCTTGTTACCCATCCCCTCTCCATGCACAGTCCTTCCCCCCTTGCTGGATGCAAAAGCCCCTCTTAACTCAACTGCCAGCAGGTATCAGAGGCAGTAGAGCTCTGTGCCACTCAGTCTCATTGGGCATAACGCCCAACCTGCAGAAGCAACGCTGTGTGCTAACTTGTAGCAATTTACAGTTTTACAGCTTTCCTGCTATGATAATTCTCCTTCGTGATATTTGAAAACCTGTAACAGCCATTTGTGGCTGTAACCTAATATGCCATCAAAGAAAAAAAAATCTGTGCTCAGTTAAGTGAAGCTACATAGTGTAACACATTTATTGGAAAGGCATTAATATCCATGTTGAATTTAAATGGAGTGATTAGTTTTGCTAATATCTGGTCCTTTAATATCTAAAATACTTATTCGACACTGCTTCTGTTGAACCCAGTGAATATGAGATTGCAGTTTGTTTGTTAGGAAGCAAAACGTACTATTCATAGGTTCTTTTCCTTTTCAGGAAAGATGCTTAAAAAAGTAACTGAACATTGCTGACTATAGATGCGTTAAATTTTGTACTTATAAACAAGTCCCAAATGATCCCTTTAGTGTTTCATCACTAGTCTGTGAATACTTGACTGCACAATTTACTAATACAAGTGAGCTGTAATAAAGTGATTCAGTATTTTCCTTATTGATTTAACTAGGAGTGACACTAATCAGGGCTTCATTAAATCTTTTAACACCAGAAAAAAAGAAATATTTTCCTTCTGTTCCTATTTGAGAGAAATGGTTCCTGATCACTGCATATTGCCCTTGATCTCTGGCAATTAGCAATCCAGTCACCGTACTTTCCTTCCACTTGGTTTTTAGCTCAGCTACCTAATGAAATGAGAGGCATCTGTACCAGCTCTATCTGTATGTCTGTCTGTCAGTCTAGTCTCAAAGTAGAAAACGGTCCCTTGCACTTCGGAGTGTCGACACAGGGCAATACTTCAGAGAACCTAATGCACTATAAATTTGCACTGTACCTTACTAATGCACACTTCCCTGTGTAGACAATCCTGGTATCTGTTCTGCCTCTGGGAGACTCCAAATCTCTGAAGGTTTCCTCAAATGTGGAACTGACTGACTTCTACAGAAGCAAAGTAATACATAACCTGTAAGTTCATGCAAGAGTTTTGATTTCAGGATATGAAGAACCAACCTATTTTATTTTTTGTAAAGAATATGCTTTGGAAAAAAAAAAAAAAAAAAGAAAGAGTGCAGACAGCCTAAACTACTGTTTTAACTGTTTCACTTAATGAGTCAGTTTATTTATTTAAAAACTCCAGTTTCTGTAGGCTAGCCAAAATAAAGGCCTGCTATTCAAACTTAGGTCTGTACAGACTGAATTACTTCTCTTCCAAATTCATAATTACATTAGCTTTTCTGTCCCCACTGAATTAACACCCAATGTTTCTGCCTGACCAAATCATCTTTTCTTCAGCTACAATAGGATTATCGGTACTTTTATATATCTAGTATAATTATTGGGAACTATATTTTGAAATATTTTCTTTGCATGACAGACGAAAAATGCTGCGTGGATTTGGTTGTACTCTATGAATGGAAAACTTAAAAATAACAAACTGCTTTTCTAATCTTGTAATTCTTAAAAGATTTCCAGTGTAAATTACTCAACCCATATTCAGCATCTTTTGTTATTAATCACAGAAGAGCAGAGCTGAAAGGGACCTCAGGAAGTCATCTAGTTCAACCCTGTTATCCAAAAAAGTCAGCTATATCTTTGTCATTCTTGATAGACATCTTCATAGTTGACCTGCAGTACAGCAAACTCCATAATCTTCCCATGCAGTCTGTTCCTAATCCTGTCCAATAGAATTTCTTTTTTTTCCTGATGCCAGAGCAAAACCTTTCTTACTGCAATTTAACTGCATCATCTCTGGTTCTATTCATTCTGTGAAATGAAGAATAGGGTTTCTAGGGTTTCTTTTTTCCTGTTAGCAAAAGCCTTTTCTGTTNTATTTTCTAGATCAGTCTTGGTATTCTGAAATATTTCCAACCTGATTCCTTTGCTTCGTGTATGGCTCAAAACTTACCACACTATCTTACTTGAGCTGCCACTAATTCTGAAAAGAACAAAAGTAAAATACCCGGTATCTTGTCTGTCATACTGTTCTTCATATATCCCAGTTCTGTCATTTGTCTTCTTCACAATATATGGCTGCTGGCATATTCATTGCTAACTCATCACTTTTCACTTCAGCCCTGAAGTCCTGTTGTGAGTAATTACTATATATTAATTGATCTCCATCCATATTTGTGCAATGGAGTATACATGCCTGTCTCTAATACTTTTTACCTGTCCTTGCTGCAGTCCTCCTATTTTTTCCAGACCACTTTTCAATCTGTAAAACACATAACTGGATTTTAATCCTGCTCCCCAAGATATTTACAGTCTTACCAGCTTTGTGGTATCTGCAGATTTAATAAGCACACTCTCTTTTCCATTATTGAACAGTGTTGGACACAGGATAGAGAGATTGAAACTAAGTAGACTGGACTATTCTTTTCTCCCCTTTTAAAAATAGCAATCCATTTGCTCTTTTTCAGTCTTCCAGCATCTCATCTGTCCTCCATAATTTTTCAAAGACCACTAAGCCTTCTGAGCCTATTTTAATCAGCTCTCTAAGTCCTCTAAGATGAATGAAGTTTATCAGCACAGATGATCTGAGAGTATCTGTGTTATTTAAGCACTATGTAACCTTTCCTCTTCCTATTACATAGTGAGATCTTATCCCTTTTTGCTGGTATTAATTGTGTCTGCTTGCAGATGATCTTTTAGTAAAGGTTAATGCAAAAGAGATAGTAAATTGTTTCAGTTTTTACTATGTTATGAATCTATAGATTACCCTCTTTGTTGCGTAGCAAACCAACATTTTCCTTGGTTTTCCTTTACATTAATATAAATCGCTAATAAGCTATTTGCCAAATTAAGCAAGCACTGGCAATCTATATATAAACACAAAACAAGAAGAGATCTGAGTTACTAATTCCAGGCAAACTGCAGGCAATGGCATCATAGAGTCATTGCATATAGTCATCTACATGGGATTGGAAAGTCATTAGATTACTTGCTCTCACTCTTGTTGAAAAGTTGTTTCAAAGCCTGATGACTCTGATAGCCAGAGCCTTCTAGGTACCTGTCAAAATTTGTTTCTTACTCCATCATACTGGTGGCTTGCAATTGCCCTGTGCTTGATAGATTCATCCAGAATTTCCTTTTCTGAGGCTGACAGCCTTATGGCAGAAATTTTTGTTCTAGCACCTAAGAAAATTTAGCCCAAGATTTTTGTTTTAAAAGCAATGTCATCTGCAGTATTAAAAGTGAATAGGCAGCAGGTCATTGTAATAAAAGTTTATTAACTGTTAATAGTGGATCAATTATTAATGAATGAAATATCATACCTTTTTTAACTAATTTGATTTTTTTCTGTGAATTTCAGAAATACAGATACCTTTTATACAGTCTTTTGTGGGCCAAATTATTAGCTGGCTTTCATCAGTGGAATGCCTCTTAAAGTCGTGATTAACAATAATTTTTAATCTAACCTTAAGAGTGTGTTGGCAAAAAAATATAATTAACTTCTAATGTAGGATGTTCAGACCTAGGTTATTGACATAGGAGGTTATACTCTTCACATATAGTAGAGATCAAGGCAAGCACTGAAAAGAAGCCTATTACTTGCAAGAATTTCTAAAGGAGCACTTTGCAATTGTATGAAGAGCTTCATAGTTTCACAAATGAGTAGACTTGGACACCTCAGAAAAGAGCCCTTTTACAAAAACATTTCAAAAACTATGCTTCACTCTTAGAAAATAAGGTCCAAGCTGGCGTGCAGGGATTAAAGCCTCATGCTGCTTCAGAGCAAAGAAATGGCTAAATGGTACCATTACCTGCAGTAAAATTAAATTGACCTGTGTTACCAATTTGCTGGCTACTGGGATGAAACAGCATTATTTGCTCTAATATTTTCTTTTAACAGCTAAGAAGTCATTTGCAAAATAGAGTTCTTTCTCAGTTATATTGGTTGCTACAAATTGGAATGCAGTAACACATGTGCAAGTACAGAAATAACAATACTCTCAAAGGATCTTTTTTTTCTGAGAAATTGTGAGAACTGTGCAATTACACACATACTACATGTGCATTTACTTCCACATTCTCAGCTGTTTCTACCCTATGACTCTGCTGTGGCTTGGGAAGGCGTCCATCCAGCCTCCTTCCCCAGTTCTGTTCAGATATACCAGCCTGAGGTGGAGGGGCAGGACGCTACCTTGAACCAGAGCCAGATGCTGGCCAGGAGGGTCGCAGAGCTTCCAGTCAGGGTTGTGGGAGGCCCTGGGGAGCTCCAGGAGATGCCTTGGATAGTGCAGCCCACTGGAGCATTTGGGGACATTTTTTGCTGTTCCGGAGCTGGCAAGTTGTGTTAGCTTCTGAAGAGGGAAGGCCAGATCCTTTTCTTTTCTGTTTAGGCAGCAGAAAGGCAAAAGAGATTAAATTGCAGCTGACTCTTAAGAATGAGGGGAAGCCTCCTTTACTATATTTCAGGTCATTATATCTGGAAGTGGAACCATAAATCTAACTGAAGTAATTCCAGATAAAAGCAAAATTAAAAGATGAATTTGAAAACCTAGAGACTGCTCCTATTTCTCATTTTTTAAATCATATGGTCTAGAGTTCCATTCAGCTTCAGCTAAGTGCATGTGCACAGTGCCAATAAAACTTCAAGTGATAATTTGTAAAAGCCACTTGCTATAAAAGAAATAGTGTGCATGAATGAACAATGTTTATAAAACTGTAGTAACTCAGCCAAGTCAAAACAGATTTACAACACAGAAAGTCAGGAACATTTGTAACTTATGCGTCCAATTACAGAATTTTTTTTAAAATTTTTTCCCAGTGGAAAATCTAGAACTACAGAAAAGCTGATCCAAATGTTTCAGGTGTAACAAAAATGCATTTCTCCCCTCATTTTTGCGTTCCTGAAAGTATTCTAGCTGAATAAGACAATAATTCCTCAACAAAAAAAAAGTGTTATGTTGTGTCACAGATGTTTTGAACTTCCCAAAGAACGTTTCTCTGACAACATAGTGTACAAAATTAGTTGTCATAAATATAAACTTTGTAACTGTTGTTGATTCACTTTTAAAAGGTATGAGGTAACTGGAATTTTTCAGACCTAGTATGTTATCTTAGTGACTTCAGTGGTAGATTTTTTTTCCTGAGATTTTGAGGAATTGGTTGCCTCCAGTAAATATCATTACAGAGAAAGACAAAGGTTAGAAGCTTCAGTGTGATATGCTTCTCACCTTAGTCTGAAAATAGACTGTAATGACAAAAAAACAAATGTGACAACTAACTAATTGTCATATTGATAACAAATGGGTTGCCTCAAATTCTGTCTATCCAATAACATTAATTGCATATGACTGTTTAAAATTTCTCTTTGTGTGAAAGTGTTTTGCTCCTAAAGATGCTGTTTTAACAAGGTCCCATCCATTTTTTTAATTATTTAGTTTTCTCATTAGTCAAATAGGTTCAAAAATACTTCACAGTTCTGAATATTAGTCAAACAGATAAACAGAAATATAGGCGACATTTGTAAGTTAATAAATCATAAATATCTTACATTTATGCATTTTTCATTTGCAGACTACTATGATACAAAAAAATTCATTTAATATTTTGCAAGAACCTGTTAGAAAAATATCCTTTAAAAATTTTTCATAAAGAAATACTTTTATGTTTGCAGAAGTACAGATCTAAGCAAGTAATTTGGGAGAACATTTAGCTAAGTTGCAAATTCTGAGTTTAATCATAAGAAAATATGGACTTTTAATCATTAGTTTGTTAGCTACAAACATTTAGTAATTCAGTGGTTCGTTTGATAAATACAAGACGGAGAGAGGGCTGGTAAAACATTTTAGACTGACTTGCTAGTCAGAGCATTCTAAGTTACCCGGAGAAGCTGATGATGGTATCTCTGGTCAGGTATTTCTGATGCAATCTTTTACTTACAAGCAAACTGATCCAGAATACAATGGATTAAAAAAAAAAAGGAGATGCTGCTTCTGTCACAGCTCCAAACCTTTTCCAGCTGTTTTTCAACCCAAAATCTTTTTCTGTATTTTTCTCTAAATCACTCTGTCTGTACTTCTACCAGTTGCAGGCATCAGAGTGGACCAGCTGAGGACCAGTTATTGGAAGAAGGCCTCATCTACTTCTTCTCCCTGATCAGGAGGTCTAAAGCAGATACCCACTACAGTGGCAGACCATGTTGGTCTGCCCACTGATCTTCACCCATCAGCTCTTAAGTGACTCCTGACCTGTCCCAAGGCACAGCTCCTCACATTCCAGCTGCTCTCTCTCCCTCCTCGCCTTCCCAGCCTGTATCCCTCCACTGCAGCACTCCAGCCATGTGAGCTATCCCACCAAATCATCGTGATCCCAGTGAGGTCACAGCCCTGTAACTGCACACAGGCTTCCAGCTTCTCCTGTTTTTATCCCACGCTGCGTGCATCGGTGTATGGGCGTTACAGAGGAGCTTTCCCCATAGAGCTGTTTTGCAGGCACTTCTTTCTCTACTCATTGTTCATTCCTGGTTCAGCCAGGTACAAAAATTTCAATGAAGGCAGGCAATTGTCCTCAATGCTCCTGATAGGTGTATCTTTCTCACCTTTCTTTTTTCCAAGTTTTATATCAAAGAGTAAGCATACAAATTTGTCCTAAAACATTTCTATCTAAATACTCTGTTTTATTCTATCTAGCCTGAAATTGCCTACAGATGTAGGTCTTCCTCACCTCAGCTAAATTCTAATAACTCATCTTAGAATAAAGCTCTGATAATGAGTAACAATGATACTGCCTTCGAGTGAATGTTTGTATGTCCAAACTGAAAGTAAGTTCAGATTACGGCCTGGAGGGTTTTCAAAATGTGGGGGGATACAGTGTCAGGAATGTATGTAAAGAAGAGCTCCTACCACACCAGGAGAAGGTTCAGTATGCTCCACAGCCATCACCCAGCACATGCTACTCTAAAGGACAAACTCCCAAGCATCCCAGGAGAGCATTCTCCTGACACCAGCATGCTGCCCAGACTCCTCTTTCTTCTGCTCTCCCAGATTCAAGGCTCCCACTGCTGTTTCCCTTCACAGTCCCAACACAAACCATCCTCAGGTTCAACCATCTGAAATCTATTTCCAGAGGAAAGAAGCATCCGCTACCCATATTTAGGACACGGATCCTACAGGTAGCTAGAAAAATTTAATGATTTGAAGTAGGAAGTCTATATTTGTTTTTTGAGGTTTCAGTTATAATTGGAACGAGGCCTAAATGGCATTGATTTCTCACGCTCGGTTGCAAGGCACTGCTGGAGGGAACACATCTAGTTCAGTATTTGGTGTGACTGGTTGAAGAGCAGTTCAGTTGTTCAGAAATTAGTCAGCAAAATGCCAAGGCCCAAGCATGTCTGAACATGAGCTGCAGGGGTGAATGTGGCTTCAGGGATGGACAGAGCACAAAGGACCAGTGTATTCAAGTCTGACGAAAGTTCTTAGTCTTAGAGCTAGTAACTGTAAAGCATATTTTTCAAACTTCGTATGTAATAAACCATATATGAATTACCTCCATTATTCTGCTCTGGCAATCCAGGTAAAGTGACAAGTGTTTCATGACAATTTTAGCCATACTCATCTTTTTATTTTTGAATTTATGACTTTTTGTTTTTAATACTGTTAATACAAGAACTGAACACCTCATCAGGAAAGATCTGCTTCCTGTAACCCAGAAAGTGGGCTATTACAAGAAGCAATGTCCTTGGACAATTTCTGAATTTAAAAAAAAAAAAAAAAAACCAGCATGAAAACTGTAGTTGAAAGAACATATGTTTTCAAGGACTTCCTCAGTCATGCTGTTTCCTTTTCAAGGTAAGCTGGTGTATTCTGACTCCCTAGGTTGTGGTACTGCAACATTAGGAAAACCCTTTGTGGTGGGCATCTGTTCAGTTGTAGGTCATACACCTGAAAGATATTCTGGACTCCAAACACAAACTCATCAAGTAATTATTCCTTTACAGTTTAACCAGGGATTAATTAATTTAGTATAGTTGCCACTAAGTTTTCTTGTTACTACAACTTGCTCCTGGCAATTCTGCTCATAAGAAGTGTTGATATTTATATAACCAAATGAGAAGTATTTACTATTTGTATAGTAAAATAGTAAAGTAAAAAAGTAAATAGTGAAGAATTTGGTTTTATTCACATTTATTGTAAGGAGTTAAAAACAGAATGGTCTGCAAACTGTAATGATTACCACAGTTTATTCACCAAATATAAACTACTTATCATTGAGTCAAAGCAAAAAATATTATTAATTATTTAATAAAGGATTTCACAATGCCAGAAAAAATGTGGTGGTTTTAAAATGTTGAGGATATGAATGTAACTGGGACCAAAAAAAAAAAAAAAATTGTTGCTACAAAATATGGAATTAAAGTGCAATCCCATTGCCTGCTACAATATGCTGCAGGAGGTCCCTGCAGCATTTCCTTCCTATGGCTATTGCTTTAGGCTTGCCCTTCCAACAAAGACCTGAGAGCAGTGAGGTTTCAAATAAAAAGAAAAATTAATTCTCTGCTTTTAATTTGTAAACTTATGTCAACACAACATGAAAATGAATTAGCAAGAAGTTCAAAATGCGTTACAATACTTACTTTATTCAATTACATATTTTTCATAGCTGGTGTCTTGTCAAGGAATATGTAGAGCAGATTAATTAACCCTATTAAGGTTCATATGTTAAATATGCCAGTTTCATAAACTGACTTTCACAGGTTTTAAGTTATGTTGTAGACAGTGTGTTTTAATGTATACAGCCTACTGTATCTACACAACCATATGCAGCCTCTATGCCAGAAAATACAAGGCAAACCGTATTAGAGCTCGAAGTGTTTTAGTAATGTTATTATTTTCAGTTCTTGCTTCATTCCCAAACTCAGTGTCACCAAGACATTCCAGAGCTGTTGCATTGTGGGGGTCTTTTTGTTTTATTTTTTTGTTTCATATTTGACATTCCTCTCAGGAACTGATTTATGCTGAATGTGTTTTTCAGTGACAGAGAGATTTCTCCCTTGAGCCAACATAAATGAAATCTGGAAACTAGAAATATATGGAGTTACTATCCAAAAGTACTTTGACTAGTCAGCATGCTGAATATTCTTTGAATACCTTACTGCACATTCTCTTACAGTCAGCTGCAATAAACTGGGGTTGAATGGTTTATGTTTAGTCTGTAGCTTTTCTGCTGCCTACCAATAGCAGCGCATGAAGTTCTATATCACTTCACGTTGTAGGCATAATGTAACATGACACATCCTAACGTAAAAGGCATGCAGTAATAACAAGCTACTGCAACACAGACAGGGAAACCACCTACATGGATATAATTACGCAGATGCAAGCTTACTCTGCCCAGCCTCAAACCGACGGGACATGAGCCAACTCTAGTCTGGAAACCACATAAATGTGTTAGTATGGAGATTTCAGCAGCAGTTCAAGGGGCTGCAAATCAGAACCAGCTTTTGTCCATCAAGAATGGGGTGAGGCTAATCAAACTTAGCTCTGTAAACATGTTGCTGTCATTACTGCTTCTGTATGTAGTTATTTTCATTACTTGCATGCAGTCTACGTTTTCTGTTCATGTTTATCTGTTTCCTTAGTCCACGTTTTAAATCAGGTACCCGATGAAAAGAATTATCCAAAGTTTTACATTGGTTTCACTGCAGCTTTGTACTTTGAAGACTATGAAGCCTTGCTAATGACTTCCTGAAAATGAATGCAAACTTTTTCCAACATCATCATAATGTTATATTCCTCTTTGCATCATCTGTAGCACATTAAGGAATTTAAAAAAAAAAAAAAGTGGCATCCTTTATAAATAAATTCTAAAATATTAACAATAAGAAATACCACTTTCAAAATTACAGTATGAACAAAATTGTAACCATTTTTCATAGAATCACAGAATATCTTGAGTTGGAAGGGTACCACAAGGATCATCCAGACCAACTCATGCATGTTTTTCTTCTATTTCTTTTAATGTTGATTTACAATTGTATTATAAATCAGAAAATTAGGAAATATTTTTATAGAATTGCTTGAGAGAAGCTGTTCATGCTAATGTTATCTCTCATCAGGAAGATTAGTGAATACAACTTTTTTAAATCCCATTTTGTTCATCTGTAGGGTATATTAGTGGAATTTTTCTTACAGTGAAATATCATGTTAGCAATTCTTGCTGGCTCTTTACTACTTTTGATTACTCTCACTTGCCTCTCTGCCGACTGTTTCAAAGAGGAGATCAAACCATCGTATCCCTGTGGCCCTAATACCTTCTCCTCTGCCTCTCTTTCACTCCTTCACCTATATCAAATGCTCTCTTTTATCCTTCAAAGACTCCACTTGTCCCAGTAATTTCATGTACCATTGTCTTCTAACATTACTTAGACCCAGCTGCATGTTTTCCTCTCCAGTTTCTTTCTCTTTTTCTTCCCCACATTATAATAATGGTCTCAGCAAAAGCAAAGTAAAATCTAAGACACTTTTGTCAGGGTCTTCTGTCTCACACAATACTCTTTTGACTCTGTCCTTTACACTCTAACCTTTTGTCAGTGTCTCACTCAGTGGTATATGCTTCACCCTTCTTTCACAGGAGCCAAAGAGTGTACCTTTTTCTCCTCATTATTTGCCCCCCTCTGTTTTACTGCTAGAGATTCACAAACTTCACTCATCCATTCATTTAACTACAGCAAATTCTGCATTCTTCTGCCTTATTTTTCTATCATCCTTAAATTGCCAAAAGGCTAACTCTTCTTCTTCAATCCAGTCATTCATTCCCTGTTTCCACAGATGTAAACACCATTTTGTTATACTTTCCACTCTCTCAGGTTTATAATCTGGCTCTCAGCTGTAATTCTGCCCTCACTTTGAGATGAAAATCCTGAACACATTCCAGTCTATCAAGGACAAAGTCTTCTGTTAATGGACAGATGATAAATAACCAAGAGAGGTATACATTACTAACTGGCAGGTGATAAAACCTTCAAAAATATAGCAAACAATTTACAAAGACAGCTCTTCCGAGTTCTCAGCTACTAAGAAGTTCCTTGCTCAGTGGCTGTTCATCGCCCTTGTTGATTCCTAGGACATTTGTGTCCATGAGTGGCAGAGGTTCCTTCAAAAAACTTGGTCCATGCCTTCTTTCTCATTTTAAGCAGAGACTGACAGCTAACTAAGAGAATAGTCCCTGTATTTTTGCCTCCTTCTCTGTAGAAGTATGCACGAAATTCCAGTTTATGATACTCTTCCACTCCATTTACAGAAAATGTAGAGGCCAGTTTTTGGTACCAGGTTCACTGGTATATAATGAAATTAATTGAGTTAAAGTAAAATGAATTCAAGTGCAGCAAAGAACAAGCATTGATAAGAGGAGAGATATGTTAATAGTTGGAGTCTTTGGTTGCAGACAGATGCTCTTTGGATTCAATGGGATCTCTGAACAACCACATATCATACTTTAATACAGGAATTCTTTAATCCAGAATACTCACTTCAACTGGTTCAACTGTTTGAAAGTAACATTTTTATAAAGGTTTGTCTTCTTTTCACAGTGTGTTGTTATATGGATTTATAGGTATGTATTCTGAGATCTTCAATTCAGTTGAAATAAAACACCGTGTTGGCACACAGCTACACTATATGTATAATAGACAGTTAATTGATTTTTTTTTCACCTATAGGAAACTCACAGTGCAATAAAATGCCTGAAGGCTAAACACAGTTCTTAGAAATCAAAAGGAAAATAAGAATCAATCCCATCCAT
>VXAL01004527.1:26986-56187 GCA_013399475.1 Chauna torquata
AAAATAAGAATCAATCCCATCCATTCCAACTGCGGCTTAGAGAGACAATTTTGCAAAGTTCCTAAAGCTCTCTTTTAACACCATGGGTCTGCTGGTTGTGTTGCTTAGACTCCCCGCAATCATGCTCTCATTTACAGGCCTGACATGGCTGATTTCACCAGAAAAGTTATCCATTATTGGATGGCAGAAGATAAACCCATCAAAAGGTGAAACAAACAAATAAGAACTTATTTGAAGAGTGGCATTATCCTATTTCTGTCAGGAAGTGTGAGCAAATAGCCAAGAGTTTATCGTATTTATGAAGAGGAAGGCTGTTTGGAAGTAGATTTTTTTCTTCTTTTAAGGTTGTCTCTTTAATCTGGACCTGCAGCAGTGGATTTGATATTTTATAAATGGTAGGTTTTATCAGGAATACGGTAAAGCATTTTACCAAGTTATCTTCTTCACATCATGAAACTAGAAGAGTGGAAATTCTTTTCCCCTCTAGTTTCCAATAACAAATATCAGTATTTGCAGCCACAAATACATAGTAGCTTCACTCTTCTTGCCCCTCCCCTGCAGGGCAACAGGTATTTAGGCATGTATACATAACCATATATAAAGCATGCATACACATTAAGGCAAAGTATGTCTTCTTTTTTAATGTATGTTTTATTATATGTTACAGTTTTGCCTATATATGCTATTGGAGTTACTCAGTTTAAATTTACAGAATAGTATCACAGCTAGTAAAAACTGAGTTCCAGAAATAACAGCTAAATAAAGATGTGGATAATTTTTAAGATTTCTGTTTCTTACACTCACTTTAAAATACTTAAAAATACTGGTTTTCATCCAGTTTACAGAAAATATTTTATTACCTGTTTAGTATTTCCCCAAAGTTTTTGTTTCTCTGTAAGCAAAAGGGGCTCAAACACCTCCAAAACAAAGCAAGTCTTCTTTACCATCAATTATATTATGCTTATCAAAACATAATCTTCTCATTTTGTACTTGTGATTCATACACCTCGCCTCATCCTAGTTATAAGCTCGTCAATATATTTTGTTGTCAAATCATTATGATCCCGATGCCTATTTTGAACCACATTCTCATGTTCATCATATATTGCCTGTAAATGAGAGTTATTAATGAGTACAATCAGCAGGACTTTCCATCTGTATATATGACTGAAGCACGAGATCAAGTCTGGGATTCAGGGCTTTAGAGGAGTCCCACTATATTCTTAGCATACCTGTAGTTCTTCTCTCCAAACTACAGGACTAGTTTTGTTGTGATAGTTTCTGAAATTCAAGCCACACTTTGTAGGCAAGATATGTAACTGAATGGCCTTCAGCTTAAGAACATGGCCTTAGAAAGTGTATTTGCTTCAACTACATAATCTTTGCAGAATTTCGATCATATTTGTTAATCACTGAGTCCCTCTGTCACCTTCTCTTTGTATAGACTTTACTGTAAATTGGAGGGAGGGAGGATATAAAGAAAGTTACAGTTAAGTATAATAATACTTACGGGCTCTTGTAAGATCTGCCAGCTGAGACAGGCGAAATAAAAACAGTAACCAGAAAAGTGCAGACAGTATACTTCTGAGCTTCCCCAAGAGTGTCTGTGAAAGACTTTGTCCGGAAAAGCACTGCTTCTAGGATCTCTTTAATCAACATTACATTTGTAGCAGCTCACAGGTTTCTCACTAAAGCAACAGTTGAGTCTCCACCATTTTGGTATGAGTTAGAGCACATTTCATTTGAGGAATCTCAAAGCAAGAGATACAGATGTTGAGTCAACTTCTGCTAGAGGTTCAGGTGGTGACTGCAGTGACAGCTGTGTTCAGTTTGTGGTGGGAGGTGCTCCCTGGTGGCTGTCGGTTTGAGATGTAGCCTTGCTGAACATTGATCACTGCACTGAAACTGGGAATATCACAGCTTGTAGAAAATTACAAATAGTGTGAACAGTAAACATTTGCTCTGTCTGGAACGCTCAGTTCTTGACTGATGATATTTTTCTACAAGAATGTACCAACTATCAGTATCTAACATAGGAAAGGAGTAATTTCTGACCACAGTCTCCTTCTGGATGGAGCAGGTGGTCCAGTATGGCCATCAGTGAGCTGTAAATGCTAGTGTAGTCTATTGAAACTAGTGAAAAAGTCTGGTGTGTTCACCTACTAATCGTGTTCTTTCTCTCCCCCCCTTTCTGTCTTTGGCCCATTCACGAAGAGATCAAATTTTCCATGTTCCTATCTTGATACATTCTGTAAGAATTTAAATGTAATAAAATTGCTGAGTCATTCACATGTTCATAAGAAATATATTTTTTAAGTTGAATATACTCATGGCAGTGCTGCTTGAGAAACCTGTAATTTATTGTAAAGGACCTGTATTTGCTGTCTCCACTCTATTCCCCATTTACCTGATACTTGTTTAGAAGTAGCATTTCTGTTTTGAAATACCATGAAGGAGTTATATTCCTTGATATATCTTATCACCTGTAATGGGGTTATCTTACAAAAACAACTAAGATAATAAGTTACAAAGCACCAAAGACTTTAAGAGATTGGATTAGTAAATCACCTCATTCAAACAAAAATGTATTTCTTGCTGGCTTCCAAAAGACAGTAGATTAGACTTACATATAATATTTACATATTATATATATTTACGTAGTACCTACAATATTATTAACATATAGTACTATATATAATACTACATAACGTCTGGTAGGTTAGAAAAAAGTACAGCTATGAGGGATAGTGATTGAATTCTGAAGTCATATGTTGGTATACAGAAGGATATTGTTTATGAAGAAATTAAACATCATCAAAACTGTAGTTTTGGTGCTTTTCATACTAACCGTAATGTGGATGGAAAAAAAAAACAAACATGGTTATAGAAGCTATAAAACAGGAAGGGAAATTTTCCTACAAAATAGGAATCTTTTCATCAAGTTATTTGTGTAGAAGAGGTCTGGACAGCAACATTAAGTGTTTAGTGACTTGTGGTTGAACGTCAAAGGTTTGTAAGAGTAACTGGAGACCTTACGCAATCCTTTTAAGATCCTTTTGCTTCTCTGTCTCCTAACTTTCTGTCATCTTTCAGAGATCATGGCTTTAAGCTCTCTGTTACATTGTGTGCCATAAGGACTTCAGAAGGTTCCTCATGTACTTGAAGTTTCAACCAGTATTGTATTTTACAGACAGAAAGAAAAGTGCAAAAAAAAAAGTACAAATTTATGTAAATCTCATCTGTTCTCTTTATTCAACAACTAGAATGCATATTTAAGTAGATTTGAGTTCTATTTTCTAAATAATGTCTTTTAAATTATTTTAGGATAAAAACTAGCTTTTCCCACAAGAGTAACTATTGACTAATTTCACAGTCTCTATATGTAGATCTCATTGGGAAGGCAGGAGGTCTTCAAGAAGGACAGGACTTCTTTTTTGTGTAACTGAATCATTAACAGTTACAGACAGATACACACATAGACATATTCCCTTTTTTTACAAAAGAAAAAAAAGTCAAATATTGGAAGGGATATCATTAACCTAAAATTCTGTTGCTGTCTGAAAAATGTCTGACAAGAGGAGACAGTGCCTAACTATTTGATACTGAAAATGAAGAGGTGAAAATAACTCTGCACCAAATCATGTCAGTTACCTGAAGATGAATAAACTGAGATTGAGAATCCCTTCCTGCAGTGCCATCAATTTATAGCAATGGTAGGTTTAGTTGAAACAATAACAGGCTTCTAGAAAGGCTAGAGAAGTGTGGCTTTGTTTGTTGACATCCTTTTAAATTCAGTGAGGAATATTCATGTCTGACTGTATGCTTCACTGACTATTGTGTGAATGTGGTTATCTGTCTCACAGATATTCACAGAACCCAGGCACTAATCCCAAGGAAATACCATTGTTTTTACTTAATTAACAATTTTTATTAAGTCTTGTAACCGTCTTGTAACCAACTTTGGCCCCTTAAGGACTTTCTGCCTTCTCAAAGAAAAACCATTTTGCATTATTTATACATGCGAATGAAGCCCCTGGCCTTGAAGTTCTTTGTATGTGAATGGATTTCTGTACCCACATGCCTAGATTTATCTCACACCCTCTGGATTCTGGCCAGAAATACTCTCCATTCCTGAAGGTGTCGAAGATACTTTTTAATAGTGTGCATCATAGATTTGGCATCAATTCTATTCTATTATTTGGCAATTTACAATATAAAGCTTGTGACACATACACATGCACAGAGTGACATAAGAGTACTGTGCACTGTTTCTAGATCCTGTGAACTCCACAGATTACAAATTAAATAATTTAATACTTGAATTTTAGACTGGGCAATATTTTCTTTGGTTAAGACAGCAGTTTTCTGATTAATGTTTTTAATTTTAAGCAATGTCTAATACCCAGAATAATAAAAGTGACAGTTCAGCTTATAGTGAGTTAAGGATGTTTCTGAGAATACACAAGAGGTTTTTAAGAGACTTCCAAAGTTTATGTTTACAGAACAGAAGCTCACAAATTAACCCAAATACATTTTTCTCATATTTTACTATGTTTGCATATCTCTGGCTTTAATAATCTCAACACTGCATCTATGAACAGTGCTTGCACTTTCAAGGCTATATTCTATCTAAAATAGTAAAACAACAGTGAAAGAGCAAAATAATATTTGCAATTGACTGCAATCATAACTAGGAGGAAAGTAACACATACAGCATTATTAATGATACAATTGCATGAAAGTTAGTAACAAAAATAATATATACTTAAAGAATGTAAGGAACCCATATATACACACCACTTTTTTAAACTCCCCCAGCTTTGATGTATGTCAATGGTGCTGCCCTTCATACACAGAATCCAGCTGTCCGTTTGGACCTGTTTTACACCTCTCTTCTCCGACCTGTTCTTCTGGCACTGCAGGAGGAGAACGGCTGCTTTTTGCCCTTTCGCATTGGTCCCTAACTGACGTGGAGAATCTCTGTTCTGTGAGGTGGAGCACTGAATTGTCCTCGAGTGCTAATCACAGCCTTTGTGTCTGTCCAATTCCAGGCGAGGCGAATCTCCTGCAGTACAAAGAAGTCTCTTAAAATCAGTTGTCCAATAAAATTGTTCTGTTTAATACTGGTAGGTTTACAAAACCAGCTTTTCAAATGTTAGTCCTTTCTCAGTGGAGTTCACAGCCAATGTCAGGAAACAATAGCCTGTGTCAGTGGAGATTGTACCTTGTGGAAGTAAATGTATTAAAAGTAGGATGGATGGCAGCCTTGATCCCCATGCAGAGGTAAACATAAATAAACACCCACTGTGTTTTCTCCATTTTCTCTGGCTGACCTCCACTGTTGTAGCTGAGCTTTCCTCTTGTGATATTTGCCAGGTTATATAAAAAAGATGTGCCTCCTGGCTGAAATGATGAAACATAAAGCCTGTTCTCAGTCTGTGGAAGCCTGATGGATGTGAAACAGCTGGTGGTCTGTGGCTGGGCTCCGAAAGGAAGTCTGATTGATGCAATTTTTGCTATGCTTAAAAGTAAAAGATGAATAAATTTTTCTGCTTTAGACTGATATATAGAAATCTGCACAATGTAAATTTGCTGATTCAGATTTTTTTAAGAACATGTATAGAGATGATTTATTGGAGTGGAACATTAGAATTAGGTATTTCTTGGTAAATCAAACTGGCATTTAACATAGAAAGGGAGCAATATATATTAAAAAAATTATATTTTTGCTTTTTCAATATTTTGCATTTGAGGTAGCCTATGTTGCAAATAACTGAGGTATGCAGATTTCACCAGGAAAAAAAAAAATTACAAAGAAAGTTACAGGGAAAGAAAAGGAGAGTGGAAAGTGAAACATATGATATGAAGAGGGCAGAAAGTGGAACTCTCTTATTCAGCCAAGAAATGCTGAGAGAATGAGGCCACAAAAGCAACCAGTGAAATGCTGTCACTAACAATGGATGGCAGGCACAAAAGCCAAGAGAAGATAGTGTTTAGATGCCTAAGATACAAGTGACATAGTACTGGCTGTTGATTTAGATAACAAGAGATACACTATTTTCCTATAAGATTGATTTCATAGGGGAAAGGAAGTGAGAGTAGGTTATCTGGGAATAGACTAGAAATGAAAAGCTTAGACAACCTGAAGGGGAGCTAAAATGATTAATGAAGTAAGTGGGGCACTAGTTAGACGTTGTTCCAAACTAAGGGGAAAAATTGGTCAGACAGCAAAGAGAGATAAAAATACTAGCTGGTGAATCACAGACCATGGAAGAAATGAGGAGAAAGATAAATAGTGTTAGATTTATTCTGAGAATATTTCAGAATATTCAGATAGGGAACAGGAAGGTTAGAAATGTAGAATTCTCTACCAATGTATGCATGTACATCACAGGACAGAGAAGATTTTGCTAGGTAAGATCAGGGTTCTGCTGAAGACAATGTCCAAAATCTTCAACAAAGCCAGGACTTCACTCAAAGGACACAAAAGCATGCAGAATAATTTGTTAGAAATCAGCAGATAGCATCCTAATGAGATAATAAACAGAAGGTGGTTTAGAAGTGTTGAGACAGGAAAGAGAATAAACTTGAAGCGGAAACTTCAGAATACTGATCCTAAAGCTCAGTAAACTGACCTTTTTTTCCTGGCATTATATAATTATGATTATATATCATTGATAACACCAATGAAATTGATAAATGGACATTTACAATGATTTTTGTGTCAGGTACAGACAGAGCTGAATATGTATTCAGTACATTCAGATAGGTGAGTTCTCTGTAAAGCAAATTAGCAAATTTAATTAAGGGCTGATATTTAAGTAGGCATAACATTAGACCTCAGTTAAAATCATCCATGCCTCAAAGCTTTTAGAAAGCACTTACATACTGATTTAGAGTACAGCTGCAGAAGTCGTATCTTTTTCAGAATATTCTAAAAAGTAAAACTGTATCATGAGTTAGAAAATATCGTCTAAATACATTATACTTGTTCTTTATTGTTTAGTCAGCATAAATTGACTGATAAATAGTCAAATTGATTTAATCTCTAGAAGTCCCCTAATCCACAGATACATTAAAAGACCTGGGGATCCTACGTGGAAATAGGAAGTACAAACATCTGCCTAATATCATGACCTGCAATATCCCTCTTCAGCCAAGTCTAATCCTATAGAAATTTCAGCTGTCTAGAATTTTCTGGTTTGGTTTTGGATTTATTCATAATAATCTCACCCTTTTGGATGTGAGAAGTTTAACAATCTTCAAATTTATTCATTCTCCCTATTTCTCTTGAAAAGTGTACTCCAGTAGGTAAACTCAGATGCAACCGTATCTTTCATTCAGCAGAGTAATTCCACGACTTGCACACTAGTTTCCTCTGGATAATTGAATTTTAATTGATTTGTATCAAGGTTTTATCAGGAACTCACCCAGTTTCGAACACAGGCCACCCAAGAAAGAGTTGCTAGGATCAGCTTTACTAGTGGGACAGAAACCCTGGTCAGAAGAATGGGTTCTCAGTCTTCAAAAGCATGACAATGGATTCAGGATTTTCCAGCAGTATTTCTACTTTATGGATTCCATGTGCGATCATGATATGTATCTTGAGGGGACATAACTAGGGTCTGCTTCTTCTATCTAGTTGTCTGACTTCACGAGACATGTAGAAGTGTCTTGAGAACTTTACCTTTCAGTCAGACGGGTTAAAAGTAGCCAAAAGTTACTAGTTGGAGAGGAGAAGTATACAAATGGCACAATCTGGGGGAAAAAAAAAAAAAAAAAAGCTAATTCCCTGTGATTTAATTTATCATGTTCAATGAGCACAAAATTCATCCAGTCATGAAAAAATATATATACCTAAAAACTAATGTAGGCTGTTTTTGAGCATGTTTCTGTAATCTCCATTTTCTTAATGGAAAAAAAAATCAGCCAGAATGTCATCTGTAGCTTGAATGCCCTGTCTGTTGTGGGCATGTGGTGTTTATAGCTCTATTTAACTTTCATGTCTTGCATTTAATTTATGAAATAAAATACAATATGGTGTATTCCCAGCTTTCTAGCTCCATAGGTACCATGTAGCAGAAACGGTACAGTAACTATTACAGTCCTATGTACATATATTTTGGGAATTACCTCAAGTATGGTTTATATATACTTTTCTATAATGCAGGAAATTAAAATCAAAAGAAAGGAAATTCTACACCTGTATAGGTAGAAAATTACCCTTATGTTTCCTTTACTTGCTCTTAAGTTGACTTTGCTTATAAAGTCATCAGATTGAATGCTTACAGTTCCCTTTTGAATTAGGAACAATATATATTATTTTATAATACTTATGTATATCACTGGGCAATTATAATACTGACTGGAACTGTTTATAAGTATTATTTTAGCTTACTACGCATGATCGGCCAGGAAAAAAAAAACGTTAAATGGTTCCCAGGTGGCTGCAGCACGATTAGCGCGCCCAGTGAAACCTAAGGCGTTTGTTTTTAACGCCGGCCTCCCGCCCCGCGCCCCCTGCATCGCCCGGCGAGCACACGACGAGCACGGCCTCGCCGCGGCGCCGGGCCGGGCCGGGGAGCCCGTGGCGCGGGCGGGCGAGGCAGGGNGCCGGGGAGCCCCGCGGAGGCCGCAGCCAGGTCCTGGCAGAGCCAGGCAGAGCCCCGGAAAAACTTCTGACTCGAGTGACTACATTACTTTGCCCTACGTTGCTCCTCAAGGCGGGCGTGCGGAGGAGACAGCTGCAGGGAGTATTGGTTCAAATTGTGCAGCACAGAGCTCGGCGCATTAGCTTAGATAACTAACGAGAGGAGGTTTGCCCTACTGCTGGAGGGTTGAAATGGCGGAGTCTGAAACACTCGTTTCCGCTGAGCGTTCCCTCCAGCATCCCATCGTACAGCAGGCCGTCGCACCCCAGAGACAGCCTGCGGGGGCGTGAGGAGGTCGGTCAAGGGGGTTTGTACCCTCGGATGTCTTGGGAAGATTGAACAGAGAACATTCCTTCGAAACCCAGAGGGAAAGGCTGATAGGTATGAAAAAATATATAGCATGAAGTAGAGCTGAAGATAAGCATGTTTCATCAAAAGAAGCGTAATAATGATTTGTGTCTGCATAAAATGCAGCCAGTTTAAACACAGACTAACAGATTGAACTTTGTTGTGAGTACAGAACACATTCTCATTTATATTGTTTGATTGAAAATCGTTATTACTTTGCCTATAATTGCCATAATTTATCACATTGTTAAACTTTACCAGTAATATGCTCCTATTTGTCTGCAGTTCCGCTCTAATTGCACATAATTAATTATTCACTTTGCTCAATTGCTAATTGCCTTTAACATGCACTTACTTAAATATAAACATAAAAATATTACCTCAAAGATTAATTCAAAGCGAACAGAAAAATGACAGTTTGTTATTTTTAACTTTTTGTACCAGTTGTAATTCTGGTTTCATAGCATGAGGGACTGGTAAAGTTGTTAAAACAGTAGATGGTGGCTTTGTAAATGATGAGGGAAGAATTCTCATACTTGTTTTCAATACGCTTCAGTGTAATTCAGAGGTACGTCACCACGTAGGTTGTAGCGTGTGAGGTGACAGCATATAAGGAGGAATACACACACAAAAAAAAATCCAGTTAAAAATGTCAATACTCTCAGGCTTACCACTTGGAAAATATCCTGTTTATTGTCCTGAGGCTGAAGGAAGGAAGGCCCCAACCTTGACACAACAGCACTTGCTAATAAGAGTCTAGTTTACAGCACTGTTGTATCCGTGGTCTTACCCTTTCTGGTGAGGGGGTCTTGCTGCAGCTGTAGAGAATGCAAAACATGAAATAGTTTTTTAGTGCATCAACGTGAAGAAGTAAGGCTTTGTATGATTTTAGCTCAAACTTATACCTTAAAATGGTTAGACACCATGCTTAGGAAGAACCAAGTAATACTCAAAGCAGTAGAAAAATCATAGCATCAGAATACAATTCATTTTGCTGAAATTAGCTATCTCTAGAATTTAGAAGTGTCTCATAACCAGGTAGTTATTATAATCCAACGTATACTTGTTGTCCCTGGTGTGTATATGTGTGTGTGTATATTTATATATGCATGTATGTGTACATTTCTAGACGTGCAGTCTGAAATAAGCACAGTCTATCTAGTCTAGATTTAGTATGCTATCAGTAATTAGTTTGCATTACTAGCATGTCTTAGGTATTTAGCTAAAGGATGAGGCAAGAGAGCTAGTCAGCAAAGCCTGTTTTTTATTAGCTTAAAAGTACCAAAAAATTGTATATATTTTTAATTTTTTTTTTCCTGAGAGCAATGCTAATTGGAGAAAGTAGTTTAATGGACTTACAAATGGGTAAGAACAAACTGTTCCTCAAAGATGATTGCAGCTCGCTTAGGATTCAGAATGCCATCCCATTTTCATTCTCAGTATGAATTGAGATTGTATTGTACAGTACATAAATGATTTTCTTCAGCTTTTTAAAAGGCAGCATGTATTAATATTTTAAACTGAAGTAATTGCTTCTTGTTCAGCAATGGGTTTCATTTATGAGTGTTTATCCTTGGCAAATGGAAAGTATGGTTAATCTAAGTTAAAAATGGGTTCTTTAAATAGCTCTAATTACATTCTGTTTATATTTGTACATTTTAGACACTTAAGATTTAATCGGTAGCAGTTCTAACAAACCATAATGTTTATTAGCTGGTTTTAAATTATTGTTATGGATGGTCGTTCAATGAGAAAATAAATGATGATTTGTCTACTATAATGCATAGTAAATAAAAGATGGTCAACAATGAACAGAGAAATTATATATTATATCACTTGATTTTTATATTAGAAACATACAGATTTGAAGAACACTTGAAAAAAAGAAGGAAACAGCTTCCATTTCTCATTTCACTTATACAGATTCATTGGAATTTTGCAAGTTTGCTTGTTTAAATCAAAACTTTGGAATGTTACTGTTCTTTTAACTTTATTTTGCATCAATCATAACAATTTGTAGCTAGATACTGGCACTCTCTTAAAAGCTTTTAACTGTACACTCCCAAATCGTATCTTGTAAACTAGACTTACAGCACCAACTGAAATTACTGTTAGAAATTGTACAGCATTGAAGGGATCAGATATAAAATTATTACCAAAGCCTCTCTTTTATTATCTTGCATAAACACCAGCACAAGAAAGGAGATGAGTTCTTAGATAACCAGATTTTTTTTTACAATATACTGTTCAACAGCAATAGAAAGACACAACGCAAAGTGTAGAGTACAATAAAATACTAATCTTAAATCTTCCTTTACCTAGACTTGTCTCAAAGGACTGACTCAAAACTAATTATTTTAGGTTGAATATTAATGATATTTAATGAGATCACTTTTAAAAAGTAAACTATCAAAGTGTTTTTAAATCAAGTACTTTGAAGTGCAGAACTATAATATATTGAATGTTGGAAGGTAGAAAAAAATTTCAGTTCTTTTAACTAACAAGGGATGATTTCAAAACGAAAATGAATCTGGATCATATTGGTGTAATATATCTCTGGGTGCTCAGGGTAGAGTTCTACTGTTCAGGGTGATATTGCAGCCAAAACCAACTTTGAGCAGATTCCCTGGTTCGCTTTGCAATGTTCCTGTGATTTCTGGAAACAGGTTAGAGAGAGGCTGTTTTAGTACGTGTTTGCCTGGCTGTTCTCCAAAAGGTTGAGGCTGTTCGGGATTATCAGAGTATCCTGCCAAGAAATGCATGACATCCTTTGCGTGATCCCAGGAAGATGGGGGTGAGCGGACAGGGTATGCCAGCTCTGGATCTGCAGATTTCTTCCATGAGGGGAATCTTCAGCAGTCAGTGGAGTTGTATTTGTCATTTTTAATATGATTTTATGCTTTTTATGATACAACTGAATTCTGCAAATCTAAAGATGGGAAGTGGTACTGTGTATTTGTTTAATGCTTTCAACCTAGCTTCTGTGGAAACAGTCTTGCAGAAATACTATGCACTTGTGCATTTCTGTCTGCTTCTCTCCCACCTCCTCAGTAACTTTGAAACATGATTGTTTCAACTAAATTTGGCAGGGTCTAGAGGTCTCAAAAATAATTATGTTCATAAAAGCTCCATGAAAAGAGAATGTGTATAACCTCTGAGTACCCCCGTAGAGAGAAACCAGGCAACAAGAGATCAATCCCAGTTAGACACTGGGGAATCCATGTGGGAAAAAAGCAAACTTCAGGAAAACCTTTGGAGTTTCACCTTCATGAGCACCCAAATCAACCACAAGTCACAGTCACATTGGAAAAATTGGGGTTCTTTTTGGACCTCAGAATTTGTATGTTATGGACATTTAGAGGAAAGGAATACCTGTGAATTGGTTTAAAAAAAAAAAAAAAGGATTAATTCTAAGCTATTTGTTGATGATATTGAAAGCATTCTTTGCAGTACCCAATTTTTACAATTTGTGGAATGACTCTACTTCCATTGCAGTTGTGCTGTGTACTCAGACATTAAATAAAATAGCTCTTCTCCTTGTTAAGCTTATTTGATCTGAAAAATTAACAAGGTTTAATAAAATCTAACTTTGATTTAGTTGACTAAAGCTGAGTCTGTTAAAATACGTGATTTCCCTCTGTGGTTCAGATAATCTTCTTTTCTTATCTGATCTGGAGTTCTTCAAGGCCTTACGGAGATTTCAAAGCAGCAACTAGCAGAATATAAAATTAATTTACACAAATCTGTTTTGCTTTCATTTCCCCTAATAAAATGGTGAAGTTCTGATTATAAAGTAAGGGTTTGCCTTTGTGTACACAAATAATCTTGATTTCCTTACTGGAAAAGTTTACTGTGGCTGGGAATTGTCTGCTGTTAAAAGAAGTGCTCCCAGAAGGTTAAATAAGGTAGTTTTAGTTATTTAGGGCTTACTTCTTCTCTCTCACAGAAAAGATTAATAAAAGACGGTATTATCAGAATGGTTAGACTGTGTGTCCTCTTCTCCTCTGGGGAGAGAGATTTTTATTTACAATGAAGAAGAAAATTTAGTCAGGATTCCTTTATTAAGCTGAGACCAGTTGTACAGCTCATCTTTGCTCTTGTAAATAAATATTCATGGAAGACTAGGACATTGTATTTTGTTTTTAAATTTAGCTTTGAATGTGGTTGTCAAGTATGTAAAATAGATGTCAACATCTCACAAATGTGAAGGTCTCAACCTTGCTCAAACCTTATTCCAGAAGTGTACTTCCTCCTCATTTAGACCTCAGAATTTTTTTCCGTTACAGTGAAAGTAAAAACTTTCCAACTTTAAGGAAAGACATGGAATGTGAAAGATTTGACCCACAGAAAGCATCACCTCTTGCTTAGGATAGACCTTGTCCAATAAATTGCTGGAGTCTAACTCTGTCTTCTGGGAAAGTGTTTCAGTACTTCTTTGCAATGTTCTTGCTCTTCCAGAAGTGTCTAGTATTGGCCACTACTGGAGGCAGAACACTGGGCTAGGTTGACCGCTGGTTTGATGCATTATACCTGATTTTATTTCATGTGTCATGGTCAGTATCTCAAAGTCTGTCTCTTTCCATTTTGCTTTCTCTGTAAGTCTAATGAGGTGCGTTCCACATGTGCTTACAGAAGATGTAATCAGGAGTTTAAACTTAGTGGGAACGCCTTAAACAACAGTTCTTCGGTCTCTGTGGTCTTTCTTAGTCTATCATGGTCTTTCTTGATCTATGGTGTTGGAACTGTTCTGTTTTGTATAAGTAGTTACATATTGTGGTAATGAGGTAAAACTGATTGCCTTAATGGGTGTAGTACTCAACTGAGGTGTTTCGTCTGATTTAAGGAGAGAGAGGACTTGCCAGATGATTGCCCTAATCATTGGTCCTCTTCATGGTTTTAACAATCAATTCCATTCTTAGAAATTTTCTAGTTGGCTTTAGGTTGGGTTCACCAGTGTTGGCGATAGCTGTTTTCCCAGCACAGCTAAGACACAATTTTCAAAGCCTTAGAGCAAGCATAGAAGTCACTTGGGCTCTACTCTCATTTCATCAGGAAAAGTGATAAAGGAATGGTTATGATTGAAGTTCTTATCTCTAGGGAAACATGTATGGGGAGAAGGAAACTTTCTGAATCCTCTGAAAATATTGTAGAGAGGTGCTGCTGCACATCTTTTTAGGGAGGCGTGTTAGTGGCCTTGTGAAAAAAAGGAGAGGCGGCAAGGAATTTACAGGTGAGTCAGGTATGCCGTTAAGGTTAATTTCTGTAAAAATCCTAAATGTATGTAAAATGAAGAGGCCAAAACTGAACTAACAGTTACCACATTTAAAATATTCTTCTGTCTCTCTGTGTATTTATATCTAATATATATTGAATCTCATCTAGACAGGAGCATTTTTAAAATTTATAATTACAATGTTCTCCTTTATATTTACATTTTTAAAACAAATACTGTGTACCTAAGGTCATATATTTATAAGTCTGTCCTCCATGCTATTGCCCCTAATGACATGATGCTTATGGATTCTGTATTGACTCACGTGATGACACTTTACTGTGCTGATATGCTTCTTCGACCCACCCTGGACGTTACGTTAGCTCACTATAGATTTTGCAGAGAAAATCAAATAGATTTAAATTTATTCATATGCCCTATGAATCTGATGATGTTTTCCTCTTTTGTTTTGCAAACATGACATTTGCTTTCCAGTCCCCCAGCTTGAATAGATTTTGAAGTTTGAGAAAAGCAGAGAGGAAAACATGATAGCACCCTTAACATTTTTTTTCTGATGGTTCTTTTTTTTTCACTTTTCATTTGCCCTATGTTATAGAATCATCATTCATCACTGAGATTAGAAATTACTAAAAACTCTTTGTTTTGACTGAACAGACTCCGCTATGTACGAATTATTTGCCATTTAAACTAGTTAATTGCATACTATTAGTATTCTTTGCCATATTTTCCTGCATTCTTAAAATTCGGAGTGAAAAATCTTCCAAGACAAAGACTTATTTTCAGCATTTTAGAAAGCTGTTCGCATAGCGCGTCAATAACATCCCAGCAGGTGAAGGTCCCATATGATTCCACCATTCAAGAGAACTTCTTTCATATGTGATTAATTCCAGGACCCATTTAATCCACTACATTATGATGGTCAATTTGGGACATCTGTGCTGATGAAAATGGCTTTTGATTGTACCTAGATGGCTTTTACATGCAGTAGTACATGCCGGTTTACTCTCCAGTTCAAAGTGAGATAAAATAGAGTCCATTTTCTGGATAGGGCTTTTTTTCCTCGCTAGCTAATCAGCATTTATATGTTTTATATTGAATTATCTGGTTTGTAATCTATGGTTTAGGAATATTCCTACATATATCTAAGTATTTTGCTTTTAAAAATTAGGCAGTGGTATTTTGATGTTACTTATTGTCACTTTTTCTGTGGTAACCTATTAACATGTATTTCTGCATTAATAAATAATCTTCATGCTGGCTCACATTAACATGTACACGTGCAGGAAAAAAGGTGCTCTGGCTAGAGAATTTAGTAGGTTCTGTATTAGAAATGGACTACATGAAAAAAGTGTTCTTTAAAGCCAGCTTGTGTTAGAGAGTTTGAATTGTTCCTCACTTCCTAAACTCTGAAATTCACCTTTCAAGCTGATTTTCAGTGTGCTTACCATCTGGGTGTGAATTGAATTGCTATCTCAGGCAAAAGTTGGACTGTAAAAAGACTCTGTTAGGATTAAGGCCTGGGTGACTACCTCATAGAATGGTGCAGTCAATCTTAACTGATAGATTCAGCTGATACCACTCAAAAAAAGGGAAAAAAAGTAGTTTCAAACTTAATTTTCCCGAAAAGATTCTTACAGTCTCTCAGGCTTCTAAACAAATCATAGTTCTGTCTGCCATTCTGTGCAGGGATTAGAAGGAAAGAGGAGAATCATGGAAATGTATACATTAAGGTTTGGGGGAAAAGCTGAAATGAGAAAAAGCTCAGAAAAGTGTGTTAAGATTTATTTTTTAGCTGATACTAGTGAGCTGACAGTCTATATTGAAAAGTAAAAATTCAATATCAAGAATGATTAATAGTTCTTTCAGAATGTATATTGTGCATATTTACATTGTATTATAGTAAATTGATACATATCATGAGATATCAATATCTAGATTGCAGTTGTTGATGATTAATTAATATCTCTAAATTTTATCATGTCTTCCATTTATACAAAAGTAGATAATATCTGGGAACTCTTTGTACCTCTAATTTTGTTTTTCAAACTCTCAAATCAATCTCTTAATGTTATCAAGACAGAAGTTAGAACAGCACTTCAAAGTCCTATCACCATAGCATGTACAATATCACTTATATTTGCCATATCGACTGATAGAGATCAACACTTGAGGCAGATATGATACAGATCTCAATCACTATTTAGATTTTTGCAGTTTTGAAAAACAGTATTGTTTTTCAAAAAACAAAAAAAAACCAAAAATTCTTGCTAAAAGGTCACCCATTACCAACCATACTGCACAAAAGGGAGTCAGTCCTTCAAAAAAACTGTGCAAAAGGAAGAAAAAGAAATGCATACATTAGGTTCAAAACACTTTTTAAAAAATACTTATTCCTAATAAAATCACAAAAATTGCATGTTAGAATACCATTTTGTACTGTGGAATGTTGTTAACAAATTACATTCTTTGCGGTGAAGCTGCAAGCAGCTGGAAAGCATTTTAAATCGCAGGAGTATGCAACATGACATGCGGCTTTCTTTTTCTGGTCACCATACGTGTGTTTCAGTCTCAGCATTCAGGAACAAAAAACATTCAGCAATGCTGTTTGTGATGGTCAGTGCTTAAAGTGAGATCAGGAAACTCCTTTGCCTTCAATTCATCCCAGTGAATGGCTAGACTGCTTAAATGAACAGGAGACAGAAGAACATGACCGTAATTTTTTTTGGCATCTGGGAGTTTGAATGAAAAGAATGATATGAAGGAATTTCCAGGAGGAACCTGGGCCTCCTTTTGAATTGCTTGGAATCTTCAATCACACTCTTTCTAGATTTTAGCCATCATACACCTCAGAGAGGTGACCTGTCTGAAGGTTTAGACAGATCCTTAAGTCAGTCTCTGAACAAGCTGATAGACCCTGTGTACTGTCTCGAGGTTATTAAGTTTATTTTAAGACGTGTACGTTGCCTTTCCTGTGAAATCCAATATCTAGTTAAAAAATGATATCAGAACTGTACCATGGAGGTAAATTTCTTTTCTTTTTTTCTTCTTTTTTTCTTTTTTTCTTTTTTCTTTTTTTCTTTTTTCTTTTTTCTTTTTTCTTTTTTCTTTTTTCTTTTTTCTTTTTTCTTTTTTCTTTTTTTCTTTTTTTCTTTTTTTCGAACAATGTATTTTTTATGTACCTAAAAGCCAAAAAGAGTACCTCTTTGTTGATCTCTTGAGTGAGATCAAAAGCCATTATCAAGTTAGGTTTATGCTTAACCCAACAATTTGTCTGGCTAAACAGTTTTGCAGATACTGCTTGTATTTTTGCAGTGAGAGCGTAGCACATTGTCCAGCTGTTCATTCTATGGTCTGGTTTACTGATACCTCTTTTTAACTGTCAGTGACAATTATGTCTTACTTACATAAAGATGATGAAAACTCTCTCAGTAGATGCTGACTGAGGAACCATGAAGTGTTCTACCTTTTAAGTTCCCATTTTGGCCTCTCAGGTGGAACCTAGAAATCAAGAAAATTCAAGGAAAGTAACTCATTTTCAAAGAAAAGATCAATTTTTACTTTAAACACACAGTATGATGCATAAAGACAGACCAATGTAATGCAGATACAATAGGGAAGATTCATGTGTTAGGTTGTATGGAATTAATGCATTTTAGGATTATGTGCATAATAAGGAAAACAAAAGCGGAAGGTAAAGTGGGTGTTCACGTTTAAAACTGAAATTTATTTCCAAAAATGCTAATAGGAAACAAAGCCATAAAAGACAGTTTTGTTTAACTAAATTCAGAAAGTAGGTTTCAAAGAAGTTTACAGGACATCTGTAGATCAGAATTTTTCTCATGAAAATAGGTTAAATGCCAGATGAACACAATTCAGAAATCTTATCTTACCACTAATACAAAATTTTCCTAATCCATTATTAAAATGAAATTATAGCAATGTAACAATTCTATCCCAAAGACATTTAAAGTTGTCCAAGACAGAAATCAGATTAATCTGTTGGCTCATTTGCAACAGCTGGCTTTTTGCCTTTTCTCTTTGAAAATACAAGCTCTCTTCTGATAAGTCTTTTCACCTCCAATGTTTCTTGGTCATCTTACTTCTTCCTTTCACAGTAATTAAGGTAAACTGGATAGTTCTGCCCAACAGTTGTCCCTTATAATTGCTAAGGTAATAACAGGTATTATCTTATTCCATTTCTTAATATAGTTATATATTGATTCCTATATTATTTAAAGCAAAGTAATGGATGCAGCCCTCCTAAAAGGCTAAATGAGAAGTCCCCAGAACTGTATCTTTCTGTTTCTATCCTCTACAGATAAATTCCTCACCAAGACTGAGGATTTGATACCTTGGTCAGAGAGAGCATCTTCTAGTTATCTCCTCTCTGCAGTCCATCATGTGAAATCAACATTTTGTTTTCTTAACCCCTACTCTTCAGGACTTTCCCTTCAGGATATTGGCCATATCTCTCTCTCAGAGTAGCTGGGAAACTCCTGTATTCCAACTCCTGGACACTGACTTAGACATGGGCTATGTGGCATGATCTGCTATAGACATTTGGCTGTATGGTATGATCTACCTGAATCATCCAAAACACGTTAAGTGTTCAGTTGCCGAGTATGTCTCGCAGACAAGTCAGGTTTAAACAGCATACCAAATGATATTATTTCTACACAGCGACATTTACTTTGCTTTATATTAACGGCATTATAGATGACTCAATGCAAGTTAACAAGTAGGCTAATCTGTTTCACTGTGACTTTTTAAAAACATATGTCCTTTATTCTAAAATTAATAACAAATATTTTTTTGTTCCAAAACTTAAAATCAAGTCATCCATTTCACAAATATCAGCATGGGAGGTTTAGAAACGGTTGCGATTTGCTTTAATCTAAAACCATAAATTTGTCAAAATTAAAGTATTTACATGCATATAGATTTCCGTTATCTAAACAGCTGCAAATGTTTTCCTGGATGGTTTCATTTCATACGAATAGGTGAATACTGTGTCAACCTTAACTTAGTGTGGTCTGAAAACAGTGGGAAGTTAAAGAAGTGTATGATTGTCTTTGCGTGTTCGGAATGAATTTTCTTTTCTTGGACATTGTCCACCAAAAAGTCTTGAATGAGGGAAATCCACTTTATTTATTGCCACCTAACATAAGCTTGTAATTACTGATTTCCATATTGAGAAGGAGAGAAGGCAGACGAAAACTTAGAGAAGACACTTCACCTTCACACCAGACACCTCTACTTCTCCCTTCCTCATTTCCAGTCCCTCTTGCTGCGTATTGTTCCCCTCAGAGGCACATCTCATCCTGGTTCATCTTCTGTGCATCTTCCTCTGCTCTGGTGTCTCCTGCCCCTAGCACTTACCGTGCTTGCTTAAACAAAACATGTTTTTGCAGAGGTGCTGTATGCTCCTGTGATGGGATCCAGCTTTAGCATGCATTGGGCTGGCTTTGTCCATGGCAGAGCTGGCAGGAACCAGCGGTGGCCAGTGCAGGGCAGCCCCTGGCCTCTTCCCACACAGGTTACTCTGCAGACCCCCAGTACCAGAGCTCTGCTCGCCCAACACAGCATTTTAATCTGCTTAGAAAGGGTGCACAGTTAAAACCTTGGAATAGCTTATTCCATCAGGGTCACAGCTTTTTTGCAAGAGCAGAACAGGCCTTGTGGTAAGAAAATAATTAGAAATGTGATCATTAAAAAGACTAGTTTTAGTTAACACACTCCTGCAATTTTAAGACTGAAGTCATTTGTGTTTCCAAATCCAAATCTTCATCTCTCACAAGACAGAGAAGTCAGATTAATCCTCACCTCATTGACTAACATGGTATATCAAGCATACTAAATATTTACCGTAGGCTATTTGTTCCTGCTTCTGAGTGGGTTAACAAATGTGGGAAATTCTCTACCAGTATTATGACTGCAGTCTGCATAAAGCAGAGTTTATGGCAGTCACTGCTTACTGATGTTTTCGTACAGCATTCATTGTATCAATGAAAGAGACCAACTTGGTTTTTAAATACAGCATGACACTTTTCCCCAAGCCAAGACTGTATGACCCACGCTATCAAGATTGTGTTTTATGAATGAGACATAAAGTGGAGATCCTACCCAACTGTTGTTTTGGAAAAACAAACAAACAAACAAAACAAAAAAAGCTTTTTTTTTTTTAAATGGTTCTTTCGTATTGTAGAAAAACATGTCTTTGTGGGTGATTTCCTATTGGGGCAGCTGCTCATATAATATATTTACCTATGGTTGCCATTGGGCCAACTCCAACTCTGTAATTTCTACATCCTCAGACTAATATATTCTGCTGATGTTTGCAGGGTATCCTAGAGTAATATAATAACTCCCATGGTTGGACAGTGAAATGGATAGAGAGGCAGACCTTACCCATTTTCAAATATGCAGTTGAAATTTTTCCATGTTAGATGATCAGTACAAACACCAATTACAACCTGAAGGCCTAGTTAACTGCTTAGATTAACAACATGAATATATTCTGCTTCAACCTTAGTGAGGCTGTGTAGGAGCGTCCATTTTGTTAGGGACAGAACAGTAGTAGTCTGGCGCTTCTTGCAGTTACCTGATTTCTTTGAAGGAGGTCGATATGACAGGCAGCATATATAAGTGTAGGCTGCAACTTCCATCTGTGCCCATAAACAAGGCTGTTGCAAGGACAGTCAAATCTTCAAGACTTCTCCAAGCTGAAGAAGCATGTAGAAAGTGTAAAGAAGCATGTAGAAAGTGTGTACTTTGCATTTACTATGCTAGTGTAATATTAAAGTATTGCTGATACGCCTCTTTAAAGACTTGAGAAAATACTATTTTAAATAACTTACTCTTCAGCGCATACAATTCATAATAAACCTTCATTCTTTTTTCTGTTTATACTGTAAAAGCACCTGCATCCTGTATGAATGATATACTGTATGCTAAAAGCCAGGCATATAAACATTTCAAAATATTTAGACTTTATAAAGATGATGGCGGGGGGGGGGGGGGGGGAGAGGTATGCTTTTGTCTCTTTGCCCTATTGCACAAAATCTGGGTATTACTGCGTACAAAGGATTCAGAATCCAAAGGGTCTGGACTAAAAACAGTCTCACTGCAAGTTAATAATCTATTGTTATTTTTGCCTTTAGCATGCATTCTTTTTTATAAAGCTACTTTAGCAAAAGGGCAGATCAAGAACTGCAGAATTAATTGTGGTCAGGTGTATATGCATTTAATTTTGTAATATATTAAGAATAACAAAAAATTCAGGGTTACTTTTTTGTATCTCTGCGAATATCTGATTGTTTAATATAACTCAGATCTTACTGTCTTTCTAGTTCAAAGAGGCAGGAAAATGTCAGTGCAACAAGTAAAGTGTCCTAATATATCACCAGACTTGTGATACTGATTCTTAGTGTGAAATACTGTAAATTAAGATGGTGATGAACCACTTCTAACATCCATACAATTCAAGCACATCTACATCATACTACTGTGTTACCGTAAAAACACTTCCTTTGAAAAACTGAGCTCTCTAAAAGCCACTGAGTCCAGTGGTGCTCTGTTGTTTAATAATTTGGATTTTGATGAAAAGTAATAGATGAAACTTGGTATTAACTCTATGCATTAATCTTTCTTTATGTCCTTCCTGGATTCAGATCCCAATTGAAATTCTAACTTGTGATAAGATCGTGTTGATGTTTTTTGATTTCTTATTAAGTATATGAGTTTGAGAAAGGATTACGTTAACAGTATATTTCATTATGTTTTCTTCACTTATGCTTGACAATTTTCAAGGACAGTAAAAAATTAACATTATTCCTTGAGAAACATTAAAAAATGCCACTGAATTTTGATCCACTGCATTTTTCTGGATGAAGATGTACCAATGGAGGTTGCACACTTCATTAAAAAGGAAGCCTGTGTTTATACTGTGGGAAAAACAGAGAATGAAAACCAGGCCATTCCTCAGTGAAATCTGTCACACATCCTTTCTTAACTTACAGGTCTTGTGATCGTTCCAGTTCTACCTACCTAGCATGAGCAACAGTATCATTTATTGTCCACTCCAAATGAATGTAATATAAGAAGTGAAAATCAGGTAACTCAAGGATAGATTAAAGATGGCTTACTGTGAGTGCGCTTCAGCATTTTACTATACAGTTTAGTTTATACAAATTAATACTGAAAGTTTATTTCAAGTAGATTTTAAAGCTATGCTTTTAATTTGCATTTACAATGAGTTGTTACATTACTTGTCTCCCTGTGTCGGAATCCTTGAGTCAAGTACTATTATTTTCCAAAATTTAGTTTGATTTTTGATTGGTGGAGGGCAGGGGGGTGGAAGGGGACAATTTCATTCAGATGGTGTGATAAAATTGAATAGTGCAGTCTTAGAATAGGCAAAAATCAATTTTTATTGCATTTGTTTGTCAGCATTTCTATTATGTACTACTTTGGTTTTCTGGTTCAAATAAATTGTAAAAACTACAAAAATAAAAAGTACAGGACAAGAAGCTTTGCCCAATATTCCAGTGTTCACAGTATAAGGTAGGAATCATGGTCTGGACAGGTGACTAATGTGGTAGGAAATTTGGGGATAGAAAATTGGTGTCGTGGTCAAAGGAGAGCTGTGTCAGGCATAGTGCGGTTTTAGAACACAGTTTTTAGAATACTCTGAACTGAGCTCGGCATAGTATCAGTGAGTAATTATCAAGTCTGGCACTCCAGTCACTTCTCCTTTCAGTTCTAGACATACTGTTGTGCCACGCTAATGTGATATCCCACTACTACTTGTTTTAAGCATGTTTTTCTTGAAGGAAGTTTATGCTGTCTGTTTCTTACTGGACAGAGAAACTTTTGGTCTTCGCTTTCTCTCAGTCTTCCACAAGGAAGGGTATAGCCTTCCCCTTTCAGAAGGAGAATTTGTGAAGAAATCTATGAATGACAGTTGAGGATGGTTTGTGTCTTTTATGCTTCTAGCACACACTCCTATTATATGCTGTACTTTGTTGGTCCTCCCTAGCCCTACCAGATATTCTGAGGTGCGCAGCCATTTTCCAGAAAACTTGAAGGGTTTGAAGGTTGGAAGCTTAAAGGTGTAAAGAAACCAAGCCAGGCAATGCAGTCAGTGTAACTAGAAATGCTTGAGAGGCAGAAAGAAAATAATGAGGAAAAATGTCAGCTGCTAACGAAAGAAGACTTCTTCCTGCCATCCTCCCCAGATGAGGTGGTGAATCCTTGCATGTTACTTGCAAAGATGAATTCTAAATATTTGGGATATGAGGACATGAACAGCTATGTCACTGAAAGTAATCCAAAGAAAACAGAAAATTTGCAGTTATTGCATATGCTTTTACAATACTTCCATTGTTAAGGTCAACAAAGACCTGCAAAAAGGTGTAAATCAGTAAACTATAGAGGAGAGCAAGGTAATCCACTTCATTATCAAATAATATACCATACACATTAGGCTTGAGGGCGCAAGCCTTTTCACTGGTAGGGTAAACAAGAGCTATTGTAGTATAAGAGAGAAGAAACACATTAGTCAGAGCCATTAGTTCTTGCCCATCATCCTTTCTTCCTTAGAAAATTGAGGGCAGCAATCTCTGTTGTAATGGTTAGAAAAGATGTTGCTGTGAAGGCATAGGAGCCTTGAAGTCATTAAGAAGCTAATTGTCCAGTCTGACAAGCTTGCTGAGAAACTGAACCACTGACGGCAGGTCCTGGTGGGTAAGTTACAATTGTGTTTTCTTGATGGGTGTCAGTTCTGCAGCAGTTTTTAGAATTGTAAATCTACTTAATTCTTGCTGTGAGAAAATGAAGTAAGCCTATTCTTTGTTATCATTTTAGTGATTATAAATAATTATAATTCTAATGCTAACTCTGACTGAACAATACTGTCTGTAACTTCTTTTAGAGAGCAATTAATTTGATTAGACTATATTCTAATTCTGGAATAAACTCTGTTTTTTTGGATTACATTCAGAGCTTCAGGCACCCCAGTCAGGTTTAGGATTCCCCAGGAAGGCACAGGTCAGTTATATGACAAGGAACAAGCAGCAAGCTGATAGCATGAGATTCCAGCTGGGGAGAACCACAGGGGTCACTCACTCTGAAGCTAGCCCACTACATTATGAAAAGGCAGTTAGAGATGCAGTTTCCTTGAAATAGGATTCAAGTATTGGTACCTCTGGCCACCATGTAAGAACGCTGTAACAGATTAGAGATTACGCAAAGAGAGTAGACTTCTGTGCAAAAGGATGTATTGATAATGATTGTTGCTCAGTATCATCAGTACCTGTTTTCAAAAGGGCAGTTCTTGATTTGGGATGTGTTGTTGCAGTTTATGGAATAAGGAACGGCAAGGGAAAATAAGATTATTAAGGGAGAGGGAAATTGACCCCTTGTACTTTTTTGATAGACTGTGTCAGGTATATCCATCAACAGGACTTGTACAGTGAACGTTTCTGTAAATCTGAGAAGATCATCATAGCCTCCGGTACCAGGAATTCCCACGGAAGTCTAGACAACTACTGATGATATCCAATTTGAAGTTAGTGCCCTTGTAGTACTGAGAGGGCTGAGACCTTCCAGGTCTTAACAGATTCATAGGTGATTTTTTGCTTCTTGGAACTCTATTGCTTCATTGCACAAAAAAGTACTCCTGTTAGTAGTGTCATTTAGAGACCAGTCTTTTGAGCAGTATGAGTTTGAACTTCCAAGATAATTAAGACTGACTGAGGAAAATAGAGTGATACCACTGAAAATAGCCTACTATCTCTTCTTCTGCTATGCTGGACTTAATCACTCTTCTGAGGAAACTGGTTTAATGAAAACACTGAGAGTAAGTGAATCATTTGAGACTTTTTGTATTCTAATTCTGCTCACATCTTCCTCTTGGCAAGTGGTCTTTTATTTCAAGGATGATTAAACCAAAATTGTGTCAGGGATGGACACTGAAGTAATTTGAACCTCTTTCTAAAGCTGCTGTTTTGTCCTTTTCAAAGACCCATCTCAGGAGATCCATTTAGAGTAAGAAATACTGTATCTTGTACAACTGGTAGGAGGAAGTTCTTTGATTCAAAAAGGGGAGTTCAATATGCATTATTTTTTAATCCAAAATAGGCAGATATTGCCTATCTTGGGCCTTTGATTTCCTGAAAATTCTGTTTCCAGAATCTCCTCGTTAGGTTTTTAGAGCAGGTCTTAATCTGGTGTCCTGGTTGTACAGCCCATTACCAGTGTAGAATTGTGCCCTTCTGTCCTTCTGTGGTACTGAGACACTTGGCTGACCCACCGTTCCTCAGAGGGACAAGATCAAAGTCTATTAATGTAGTCCAAATCAATTTCCACCTACAAAAATCTTTCATGTGCCCAACTGAGAGTTCGGAGAAGTGTGGTTGAGCTCTGGTAGCCAAGAGCTAGCCCTCCACCGCAGAAACTCCAAACATCAAATCTCATCAGCAAATTTCAGATCAACACTAACTTCACTGAGAACACCTCTCATACTTAAAGGACACATGGACAGGGGTGAGGAGGATCCTATCAGAGAGGTCACTGAAGTTGTGAGAGCAAAGCCTGTGTACTAAGTGGATTGATTTGATGACAATGGCTGCTGAACTTCCACCAAAAAAAACCCTATATTTTTGTTTCTGAAATGCAAGATATTTTTAATCTGGTAGATCAGACTGAAGAGGTGGAACATACTATCACAGCTGTTTCATCTGTCATTGTCAGTTTTAGCAATTTTAGACTATTAGCTGTGACTTTTTTGATGCCATGAGGAGTTGTATAGCACCAAATAACTGCACATCTGTATAGTGTATTTTCGGTGCTTATGTGTTGGAGTCTTCATAAGAGCATTACTTGGTTTAGGACTCAGTGCTGAAGGTTGATTCTTTGCTCAACTATTAGGGAAGTATCGCATTTCTAAATATGTGTAGCAAAGTCTGTAGTTACAGTTTGATATATTCTTGATACCGTCTTAGGAATGGAAAGATAAATACTATTTATTCCTGTTCTTTTTGTATATTTAATATTGCGGGAGAAGGTTTTACAACAAATAGAACAAATTGCTTAAAATGATACCACCATTTCTGAGCAGTCATTGTGCCTTTACGCTAACTTAATGAATTATCTAGCAACAGAACTCATTTCTGAAATCACTCAGGTTTTAGCAACATACGACCAGTTCAAGAGTAGGAGAAAGCAAAGCAGATTCCAAAGCAGTTTAGTACCTTTTATGACTGCCAACTGTTTTCTGTGTGTGCACTTTAAATCCAAGTCAAGTTGCAAGTGAATTGATTCTGGTGATCTCAACTTAGTGTTTTAGAACAGGAAGTATATTGCAGAATTACTGCACATTTTGGCATGGTGGACAGCCTTCTCTCCAAACAGGCTCAAAATCAACTAAGCATGGAAACCTTTTTTTTTTTTTTTNGGATGATGTTTGCTGAGCAGTGAGGAGGTTTCCCAATGTCTGTAATTTTTTACCTTACAAGAAGATACCAGTTTCCAAACTACCAAGATTCCTCTGTGATTATTGTTCAGGAAAAATCTTCTATCAGAACCTGTGAATGCCTGTTGATAACTTTTAAAAAAATATGTTGTTCTATTAGACGTTTTCTTTCAGTGGTGTGTATATAGTTCAATTTCTTTTGCTAGTGAGAGTAGTTGTGCAGAAAACCACATCATGGTCCCAGTTCTGTGAAAGGTTTTCAAGCTTCTCATTAGTTCTAACAACTTTCCTGTGAATATCATTCCAACAGAGTAATCCAGCCAAAGGGATACAGAGGTCTCACCAGGAGGAAGACATGACAGAGCACCAAGTTCTAGCTATGTATATATAACCAATTATCTGTAGCTACTCACTATTTCAACATAATTGGGTCAACAGTGTGTTTTCTTTAAGAATGAAGTAACTCTTACTGCTAGTTTGTGGCCACACATTGGTTCCTGTTGTAAGCAAGGCACAAGTCTGGTATGTAATGAAAGTTCAGAGCAATCTGGAATGTGAGGTATTTTTATATTCAGTATAATATATGCTCTTATTATAGATTACCTTAATTGTGTCCTCTTGTTATTTTTGTGGAATGCTGGAACTTTTAAGCAATACAGCTGAACACAAAGCTTTTTCAGCAATGAAGTAGGATTATACTGCTTGGAGGTAATGATTTCTGGGCAAAAATTTGTGTGTTTCCATTTTAACATATAAAGGTTCTGAGCTTTCCCTTCTAGCTGCAACTAGCAAATAGAGTTAAATTAAAAATTTAATAGCTTCAAGAAATTTCTGATTGTGTACTGACTGCTTTCAATTATATGAGGTAGGAAGAACATTGAGTTATATTTAAAAGTTGTGGTTTTTTAACATATGGACTAGACAGCAAATCATAAGTGTTTTATATGTATAATTAGAGAAGGAGTAATTTATTCTTTTTGGCCGAGAGGAACTACGTGTCTGATATTAGGATTATCATCTTTATGACATCATTATAAGCATTAAAATTAGTAAACGTCCATGGGTTTGGAGAAAAGTTTGCAACCCAGTGTATAACAGCTGTGTTGTATTGTGCCCGTTGCCACTGCCTTATGTGATTGTCAGGAGAAGCCTAGAAAGGATGGACCTAAAAGCACTGAATTCTTTTTTTCCATTGCGTTCATATGATACTTTCCATTTTAGAAGGACTTACTTGATTTCTTTTTTCTGTTGCGTTCATGTTAATATCCTGCTATAGTGGGGCGTATTTCCACCTGTTCCACCTATATTGCGTGAGAACTGCAGAGATCGTATATTAAAAAAATTTTTTTTCTTCCAAGTTTCTGTATTTCTTTGAATCACTTTCTGCCTTTATCTAGTGATGTTAGAATAATGCAATTTTAACAATGTTTGAAATTCTAAAAATTCATTTTTTGATCCCTGTTTTTTTTTTTTTTTTAATCAGCAGCAATAAGAATCAAAGCTAACACTTTTGATCAGAATTGCAATACCTGATTTGCTTCTTGCGGTCTACGTTACCCGCTTTGTTAACTGGGATTGCATTAGTACTTGGTTTGGTCTTCGTGGCATATTGCCAGGAACTGGCATTATCACAAAGAACCAAGCATCAGAAGGATTAAGAGTAAGAATTTGGTTTTGCAACACAGCCATAAAAAGTGAGTTTAGCTGTAAGATTTGAGTATACATTACTTTGACTTGCCTTCTTTTTTATCATAAAAGAAAAATTTTGTTCCAAAATAAATACAAAATGCAGAGCTGAGCCCGCACAAAATACCACTGCTGATCTTGAACTGTGAGGTGCTGCCTTTTTACCAAGCCTGTTTCATCTCTTATTCAAATGTCAGTGTTCTTATTGCACACACCTTCCTGTTGCACAGGCTGGAAGAAGAGCACAGTGTGTGAGCTGACACACTGAAAATCCAGATATGTCAGTTGTGACCTGTATGATATCATCTGGATATTCTTTTTGTGCATTTGTGATCATTCTTTTTTTTAAGTGTTTTAATCAGCCAACTTTCTGCTTATTTTCCAAAACTTTTTTCTGATGAATACTACAGCCAACAGAATCTGTCTATTCGCAGGATGCTTATGATGCATTGAAATTANGTCTCTTCAGTGTCAATATGAGTGAATGGTTAGTTTTTTCTTGGTGGCAGGTTCAGTATTTTTGGGTGATTAGATAATAGATTGTTTGTGGTTTTGCTCATTTGTGAGCTTAGTGGAAGTGAAGGTGTATTGACAAAACTGCACCAAGATTTCAGTGTAAATCCTTTTCTGAGGAGTGGAGTCGACAGAAGTGGTTCCTAGCTGTCTCTCACTCTGTCCTCTGCATCAGAGCAGAGTAGGTATAAAGTGCTGACAGCAGTACAAGTCAGTATTAGAGTTGCTAGGCTTTTGTATTTATTTACACAGATATAATTAAACAATGCACATCACAGAGGAGAATTAGGTCCAGTAA